>BTPG01000001.1:116479099-116906599 GCA_036245525.1 Semisulcospira habei | reverse complement strand
AATAATAATAATAATAATAATAATAATAATAATAATAATAATAATAATAATAATAACGACGAGTACGATGATGATGATAATACAATAATAATACTAACAAAATTAATAACGCTCATTTGGTATGTGTACAAATCTATTACTTCCATATGAGCACTATTGGCGGCAAGATCCGTCCAGCCAACGTTAGCTTGCAGTACGTGTGCTTGGCTATTTTTAGCGTTGAAAAGCTGTTACTTGGCGTACGCACCGAACTCTTAATAAAATTACTTAGTGGCAGAGTACATTATAACGAAAAGTTACCAAACAGATTTTACAATGGTTCAGTGAAGGAGGTGGCTATACGACTGAAAAAGTTGGTCAGGTCAGAAGACTACATGAACTACTCAGATCTACTAAGTGAACCCAAAGGGAGTATTTATAATACACTGTCTTTGATACACCTTGCACCTTAACATAGGCATGGGATGATCGTTGTGTACTCACTCGGTCACATTTATGACACAGGTAGATGGAAATGCTATTTCCCACTACCCGTTTTACGGAAGTGATCCGTTTCGCAGCAATCCGGCGTCCCATGCCTGTGGACCTTACATTTGTAAGAGCAAAGACTGAATAACTCACAAAAGTATGTCGAATACAGTAGAATCTTTTTTTCACCAAACACATTTCTTGCAAGAAAAGAAAATGGTCTTAAAATACAGGTGTTCTCTCTATTGAAGTCTTGAAAGACAACAACAACAACAAAATAGGTTACCTTTCATCAAAGACTAGCATTTAGGTGGCTACAGCCACCTAAATAATGGTCTTTATTGAAAGGTGATCTCTCATACGGATGGTCGCTTAACTCGGGTTCTTCTGTAGTCTGGGTCACTGAGTACTCACCAAATCGAATGGCTCAAGAAACTGATTGGTGCTGGATACGAAGATGGCGGCTTTGCTGTCGAGGTCTTGGTAAAAGGCTGAAGATGTCTGGAGAAAAAAAAAAAACAACCCAATAATGTGAGGTTCACACTGGTTGTCTCCCTCGATTCGATACTGCTGATCAGCGGTAGCAAATCGAGGGAGACAACCAGCGCGTGTATCTGGTTGTCGGAAATTACGCTATCGTATTACTTACGGCTATATGGGTCCGCAGCGCAGTGGTTAAGGCGCCTGCCACCAATGCCAAAGGTGCGAAGTTCGATACCGGGTTCCGGCGTCGGACTTTTCTCCTCTGGTAAGTGTCACCGTTAATTCGGGCGGACCGTCGGGGGTTCTTTCTCCGGGTACTCCGGTTCTTCCACCCCCCACCCCACCCCCACCCCCCCCCCTCCCCCCACACACACACACACACACACTTTGGTACCGGTTTCAGGCCACTTTACAAATTTCAAATGCAAGCGATCAAATATCTCTGTAACTTCGTCTGTCTTGCACTGTGTTTGTCTTAAATGGCGTAAATCCGTGTCTGTTACGTGAGTGTGCGTGTTGGGTTTCAGTTCGCGGCGATTTGAGTCGATTCGCTCAAAATTTGAGAAAAGGCGCCTATATAATAACTGTATTATTATTATTAAACTAGTTTGCACAGTGCTCTTCAAAACTTCCGACCATACACAAACTAGTTCATGTCCATCAAATTACTTTCCGATCTGATCATTGTGTTACTTCCGGCCAAGCGTATACCAAGTCACACATGGCCGGAAGCAATACCACGGACACAGCAGACCTTTTACATTTGATTTTTAAAAAAATAGCAACAAAACAACACATGCGAATCAGGCAACTCACGAATGGGTTCCATTATTTTGTTAGGGCTCTTTGTCAGACAAATAAAGCACAGAGCAATCTTTCTTGCACTGACGAAATTCTCAATGTAATTATAGAAAGGGTAGATGAGACAGAAGATGAAGAGGGAAGGGTGGGTGTCACGAGAGGTTAACTCTAACCTGAATGTCGGTGACATCATTAACTCATTCAGCCCGACGCACGTATTTCCCAAATTTTGGAGGCGTCATCTAACGACTATGCACCAGTTGCAGGAGATGGATCGACAATGATAATTCAAGGGCAGTGCCAGATTAGCTTGGCGCCGACAGGGGCCAAGCTAATCTGGCATTGCCCTTGAATTATCATTGTCGACCTATCTCCTGCTATAGTGCGTCAGGGCTTAATGGGTTAATTATAAATCCACCCTTATTTTTTAACACTCTTCCTTCTCTTTTTTTTCTATACTTTTTGGGGGCGGGGAAAGAAAGGAAAAGTACGAACCCCATCGCCGATGTTCTTCTTAATATCGCAACCACAACCAGAAAATTTACAATAACAAACCCTTAAAGGGCCCGTCTTCTGCTTTACAAAGTCCCCATTGATGAGCGTGTAAACCGGAACATTGAGGTCCGCAAGAGCGTTTCTGCGCAGGCGGAGTTTGATGTCACTTCCGCGTGATGTCACTCTGAAGTGGATCTCATGAGGCAAGTCGTCTGCTTCGCGCCGCTGGCGGTGTGTGTATTGGGAATGAAGGTGTGATACCGAGGCCTCGTCTGTGAAATGAAAATCATTAATATTATTTAATTGTATTCGTGATGGTGGTGGTGATGATGATGAGGGTGCTGGAGGCGGTAATGGTTATGATAATGATAATGACGATGTTGATGGTTTCAGAGCCAGCCTTTCTGTTCACTGTCAGTGACTGATCTAATTTACTCGTAAATCCGTGAACCATTCATTATAATGGTGTGTTTTAAAGGACTTACTACCGCTGTTACGTAATTGTTCAAACAGTCGCTTATGTAACAGACGGTTGGAAAACTGTACACACAGGTCTAGTTATGGTACATTAGACACAAGAGAAACCAATTAGTTTTAATATCAAGTAATCTGACAAAAACTTTGCTCTGCTACAACATTACTGTACGAGAAGCAGCTAATAATAGATTGATGAGCTAACGGCTACGCAGAATAAACAAGTGTGATTACGCTAGCGCTTTTGCTGCATGTTCAAACTGCTGTAGAAGTTTTAAAATATGTGTCGACAGGGCATAACAGACTCAAACAAAAATGGTGCTGAAATTTGTCTTCAGTTTTAAGAATAATGGTGAACGTGTGTAAGGGGGTGATGTAAAGAGTGACAGAGACCAGTCTCAAGGCGGCCGTAACTGTAATTCCCCTTTAAGGGATAAATAATTTTGTTTAACTGAATTAAATTCAATTGTTTGTCGATACCTGGGAGCTATAAAGTCACGCTGCGTTATTGGTGTTCGCTTTAAAGTGTCGTTAAACTTACATTGGCTTGTGAAGAAATAACAATAATAATGGGTAGACCATCGAAAGCCGATGTCGTCATTGTGCATGACTTCTATTTGTGGGTGCGGGTGTGGCTGGCCAAGCCAATCCTGGAGCTACACCTGCGAGGGCAATGGGGACACTGGAACGTAGCTGTTGGGAGAGTCGACGCTGTCTTTCTGCGAGCTCTGGCACTGATGATCTTTTCGCGCCGATTGTGTTCAAAGAGCGTGCAGGCTTTCCTGGTGGCGGCACGCCAGCCAGATCTGTCTTGTGCTTGTGCTTCAAGTTCCTTTACCGGGAAGACGCAGTACTTGAGGCTGTCTTTTATGCAGTCTTTGAAGCGTTACTTTGGCCGTCCTTTCTTCCTGTGGCCTTTTGAGAGTGCACCATACATGAGTTGGCGTGGCATACGAGAATCATCCATGCGTATGACATGACCTGTCCAGCGAAGTTGTGTCTTTAAGATCAAGGCTTCAGCACTCACTAAGCCAGCATTGTTCAGGACTTCCAGGTTTGTCACCTTGTCTTGCCATTTGATGCCCATGAGTGAGCGC
This sequence comes from Semisulcospira habei, assembly GCA_036245525.1. Classification (NCBI taxonomy): domain Eukaryota; kingdom Metazoa; phylum Mollusca; class Gastropoda; family Semisulcospiridae; genus Semisulcospira; species Semisulcospira habei. Next base: position 116,902,781 of record BTPG01000001.1, on the reverse strand, counting down.
AGGGATCTCATGTAAAAACTCTCAAGCTGCTTGAGGTGCTTTCTGTACAGCGTCCATGACTCACAGCCGTAGAGGAGACTGGGGAGGACTACTGCCTTGTAGACTTTGATCTTGGTGGAGAGCTTGACGTTTTTGTTCAAAACACGAGTGCGCAGACGACCCAGTGCTTGGATGGCTTTGCTGATGCGAGCTGCGATTTCCTTGTCCCTGGCTATGATGTCTGTTCTTCTGTGCGGTCTCCGGCGTCTGATCTCTGTCCAACAGGGTTTGTACGTTCCACGTACCGAGAATAAGTTTCTTTCTTTGTTTTTCTTTTCGACCACATAAAAGGGTTAGCCGCCAGCCGCGGTAAGCTGACTTGTTTGGTGTAGGGCAGGCAATGTTTGGAACACTTTTTCTAGTTCCCTCCCTTACTAGGGTGAGCAGTGCTGTCCTGAAGAGGGCTGCTCAGTCGCCTGGGATGCTGCCGAACTTCCCTGCTGCCCCTGGTACTGGGAAGAGCGACCACTGGTTCCCAGGCCGCCTACGTGTAGGTTCGGAGCTACGACTCCCAGTAGTAACCTTTACCTGTCGGTTCGCCCGTTTCCCATCACCGCAGGGCTTCTGGAGGAGGAAGAAGAAAAAGAGGATGAGGAAGCAGATTTGGTGAAGATCCATGCACAAAACCTGCGCGTGAAGGAGATTTTGGTGGAGAAGCTGTTGCGCTGGAACAACCCCACCCTCTCGGCCGCAGAAATCAGAGTCCAGTGGCACGATGAAACGTTACAACTGGTAATTTTCTTGGCTGCAGTGGATGGCCATGTCTTCTTCTGTGCTCTGACATGCCCTTTGCACTCCACAGTGCACTGCTGTCCCGCCCTCTTGGCCGTTGAACCCTAGATTGAATTTCCGCCGCCCAGTCGGGCCGGTGACAGACTTTGCATGCTAGGACGAGCAAGTCCTGCCTCACAAAGGGCGGTTTGAAACCCCCGGTTTCCCCTCACTTGGTTTAGCCAGCCAGTGGTGTGGCCGCTGCGCATGCTGCAGCTACGTGGAGCCACAAATGAGAGTTGAGTGTCAAAGTGGGGACCTATACAGGTGGACTACTCTCTAACCTTCGGGAGACGACTTCCCCCCCCCCCCCCCCCCCCCCGCATTATAGGTGACCTCCCCCCCCCCCCTTGAATACTCCAGACACCACAATAAGAAATAGCACACAGTAAGTAAAACGTCCTCTGGCTCACTCCAGTGTTAGTTGGCCTGCGCTATGCGCGGACTAACTAAAGCTGGAGTCGGCCAGAGGACATTTTACTCACTGTGTATCGACTTGGGGGCAGGTTATTCCTATTTATTCCTATGCATGCATGCACATGGGGAAACGGATTTGTTCAATAGCATGTCCGTTGAAAGGGCCTGGTAAATCAAAGTGGCACAGTTGGAGTGCGCCTGAGTTGATCAGTGTTCAGGTCGTACTCCATAGGCAATAGATTTCCCTGTCCCCCATAACCCGCCCGTCAGGGCCGTCCATGATCACCTCGGTGCTGTGGACGTTAAACCCGAACTAACCAACCCATGCACATGTAGTGATCGGGGACAATTGTGTTGGGAGACTCAGGCTGATTGCGTTACCATATCTGTATTCTGAAGCGCATTTTAATGAGGTTGACCTGTAGCTATAAATTACTCACCGTAGTATTCGACATGTTTTTCGTCAAACAAGAAGGCCGCCGTAAAAATCAGCAGTATGTGGAAGGAGAAGAGTCCTTGAAATGTCAGCATCCTCATTTTGAACAGGTTTCCCTAGTAAATCTGAGGATAAAAAATTAACAATGAAAGGGACCTGCTCCAGGGAATAAATGGTTAATAGTACGCAACATCTCCTAAATAATTGTTCTTAGTGTGTCTTAGAATTATGCTGGACAGAAGGACTAACTTCACTCATTCAGCCGGACGACCGTATTTCCCAAATTTTGGAGGCGTCATCTAATGACTATGCACCAGTTGCAGGAGATGAATCGATCATGATAATTCAAGGGCAGTGCCAGATTAGCTTGGCGCCGACAGGCGCCAAGCTTATCTGGCACTACCCTTGTATTATCATTTTCGACCCATCTCCTGCTGTAGGGCGTCGGGGCTGAATCGGTTAAGGTCAAAGCACTGAGACGCACAGTGATTTCAAATCCATGAAAATGCTTTAGGAGTGACTTCTTTACGTTCCCTAGGGTCCAAGCCCTTCACTAGACACAATGCCTACCCTGCCCAAGCTCTCCTAACATTTGTTAGTTTCGTTTAAAGGACGTACGAGAGACTGACTATATTGTCAAAACACGAAAATACGAATGCATACTTACGCACTTCCAACGGTAACGACGAATGTTAGGAGAGCCTGGGCGGGGTGGTGGATGGGCACTGTGTCTAGTGAAGAGCTGGGACACTAAGGAACGCGAAGAAGTCGTTCCTAAAGCCCCTTCGTGGATTTGAAATTACAATAAATGCGCAAGAGTAGGTAAAGGTAAGAGGGGTTTCTACTTCCCCGTTTGCGCATCAGTTGATGGTACTCTCTGATGCGCGAAGGAGAATGAGGGAAAAAAGTCTTTGATTTTACGACATTTAAACTTCGTTAGTTATGATAGCCCTTTTGCCCAGCACTAACCCCTTCCACGCCGATGGACGCATATTTTGCTTCTGAAATCTTTCTTCAGTCAACGACAACAAGCAGCAACCCGGTCCAAGGAACATGGATACAAATGGGTCTCAGCAAGAGGCATAGATCCTCATGAGCCCCCGCAATTGCGGGGGCTCATGAGGATCTATGCCTCTTCTAGATCACGGCAAGACTCGATCCATGTCTTGCCGTGGCGTGTCGGAGTTGAATGAGTTAAGCTTCGAAACGTTGAACGTTTTTGTGAAGGCAAAAGACAGTAAGTACATTTTTGTGAAAATGCAATATTACTTCTAGTTGAGTAATATTGCATTTTGTTCTCGGCAGTCAGGGAGTTAAATAGTAGATACACTAAGAACATTTGTCTGAAAGATAATGATTGCGAGCTATCAACCCTGTATTGCTTTCACCCATTCCTGCTTGACATACCTTAGTGGAGGATGGCTGGACCATGACAGATCAACAGTACACGTAGCGCACCGAATTAGCTTGGCGCCTGACAGCTGCCGAAGCGGGCCCTAGGACTGATTGTGTACTGGGTCGGGGAGGTAAGGGGCCGGGGAACGCACGGAAGACTTCAACAGGTATTTATCTAGTCGCAATGTGACAATAGATGCCGGGTGGAAGCCGTTATTTTAACGCTCTGATGCTTGCACATCACTGAGGAATGTGACATCTGATGGCCGGCCCGTCACTGTCTGCGGTCGGGGGTGGGGAGGGGAGGCGATGGAGTTTGGAGAGGGGTGGGGAAGAGATGGGGAAAAGCCGGGGAGAGGTGTGTAACAGGGGGCTGAGAGGACAGAGTACCAGTGGCGATATCTGCCCTGAGAAGACACAAATGGGAGCTGGGTGGCTCGGTGGTCGAACGTTCAACTCTCGTCCGAAAGGTACTGGGTTAGAATCCAGCTTGGGTCAAAATTTGTTCAGACCCGATTCGGTGCCTCGTCTTTGAAATCACCTTCATGGTGGACAAAAGCGTTAACACATCCTGCTGCTCCAGGACCGAAATCCGCAAATTGTGAAGTTGTCCTCTGAAGACTGTATTACACTTCTGGAAACAGATCGAGCGTGATAGTTCCAGGGTTGTACCAGAATAGCTTGGCGCCTATGGGCGCCAAGCTATTCTGGCACAACCCTTGAACTATCACGCTCGATCCATGTCTTGCCGTGGCGTGTCGGAGTTGAATGAGTTAAGCTTCTAAACGTTGAACGTTTTTGTGAAGGCAAAAGGCAGTAAGGTCATTTTTGTGAAAATCGAGTATTATGATAATACGATCAAAATTGTGCTTGTCACTAAAAAAAAATGGACCTACTTTTTTGTTTGTTTGTTTGTTTGTTTGTTTGTTTGTTTGGCCTCCACTGGGTAGATACACATGCACAGTGGGATTAACACAGGCAAGGGTAGAAAAATCGTAGTGATGTAAATCAATGTACAGTATTTATATTTTCTGTTCATTGTCAAACTATTCAAGGAGCCCCTCGAAAAAAATAAATTTAGCACCACCCCCCCCCCCCCCCGCACACACACACACACCCTCCACCACCACCACCCCCCCCCCCCACACACACACACACACCCTCTCCCCTCCCCCCCCCCCCTATTCGTTTACACTAAACAAAACAAAGAAATGCTGTAGGTCTACACTGATTGACACAAACCCTTTCTTTTTCAAAATTGTGCTTGTCACTAAAAAAATGGACCTACTTTTTTGTTTGTTTGTTTGTTTGTTTGTTTGTTTGTTTGTTTGTTTGTTTGTTTGTTTGTTTGTTTGTTTGTTTGTTTGTTTGTTTGTTTGGCCTCCACTGGGTAGATACACATGCACAGTAGGATTAACACAGGCAAGGGTAGAAAAATCATAGTGATGTAAATCAATGTACAGTATTTATATTTTCTGTTCATTGTCAAACTATTCGAGGGGCCCCTCGGAAAAAAATAAATTGAGCACCCCCCCCCCCAACACACACACACACCCTCCACCCCCACCCCCCACCCCACACACACACACCCTCACCCCCCCCCCCCCCCCTATTCTTTTACACTAAACAAAACAAAAAAATGCTGTAGGTCTACACTGATTGACACAAACCCTTTCTTTTTCAAAAAATAGCATTGTCATCACATAAATATAAATAAAACAGTATCGTATTCCCATTGTTGTTTTTGTTTGTTTGTTTGTTTGTAGCTGTTTTGTAATACATGTATCCCGCTACAATATTTGACAAAAGTGACTATGGCAGACTAAGCCTATCGGCTTTACGGAACTATTTAAGGCTTAGATATAAATATGCGACACACTGCTCAGAAGGCTTAATTAACTGACAGTCTTTGTAATGTTACAACACATATTAACCTGAGCGTGAACTCTCAATGTATGGCATAGATTTAGCTGAAAGAACATTCAGTTCAATTGGAGTGCCAGATTAGTTTAGCGCTGTCTCAGAGCCAAGAAATATGGCACTACCTGTGATCTACTGATCCATGTCCTGCTGTGATTTCTTAACGGTGAATATTATAAGTTATTGGTCGCAGGGGTTTGCTCCTTGTAGGGCCTGAGGGAGGTCAAAGGAACCATTCCTCCACTATTTTCGTAAAAGAAATCAAGAAGACATCTTCCGGCCTGGATCACGCCAGACATGACTGACGTCAAAGTAATATACATAATAGACTTATGACGTAATTTAAAATATTTCATGACGTTGCCGTCTCCAGTACTGAGTGTGCTTGATCTTTCGAACAATAGGGCCTACTAAGTAACTTTTTACTTTAGAACGTTTTGGTGATCTTTTATAGAACAACGCATCCAAGATGCGTCACAAAGAGTGCTACAAGAAGTCCGCCATTTGTCGCTACAAAGGTTTCTTGTATCACGGTCACATGGTACGGTTTGCGCTAAAGAGACTGGTCGTGTGACGTAGGGATGAAAACAAATGTTAATGCTACGACACGTCATTAACCTGATGGTCAACTCTCAGTCTATGGTCCGGATTTAGATAAAGAATATGTGTTAAGGCCCCGCTACACATGCCCGGTTTTGAGGCCGATTCCCGATCAGTTTTCGAATCGGTAGGTGATCGGGCCGGACTAAAAAAACGTGTGCACTGCCACACATTTCCCGACTTGTTTAGCCAACCGGTTTGAACCGAAGATCAAAGTCGTACCTGTTCTGCAAAATGGCTGCTAGTTTTGACAGTGATGATGATGTGCTTGCATTATCAGCAGTTTTGCATCATATTCGGGAAGAGGCGTGCGAAACTTAGCAACGGCGGTGGCCGGTACTGATCACAACAGGCGTGTTCCGCCATTTGCAAACTACGACATGCTTTGCGAGACGCGCTCTGATTGGTTGAAGCTTACAACCGGGGCCGATTCGGATCGGGAAAATAGAGCAGGTTCTAGACACCCGATTCCCAGCCGATTGGGACCGGATCGGATAATTCAGTGACGTCATCCGATCGCAATCGGATCGGAATCGGCTTCAAAATCGGGGCACAACCGGCTCGTGTGGCGGGGCCTTTAACCCGTACTCTGCCGACAACAATTGAACATTACACAGCTGCAAGAGGTATAGATCCTCATGAGCCCCCGCAGTTGCGGGGGCTCATGAGGATCTATGCCTCTTGCTAAAAACACATTGTATTCATGCTCCTTTGCCGGCTGGGGATCAGAGCTCTGGCGCTGAATTACAATGATTTCAAGGAAGAGAAGAACCCAACGGAGAAAGAAACAGGCTTAAATTTAAGCATGTTACACGCTTGGCAGGTCCTGATTAACCTTTCTGGTCCTGATAAATGATTTCAAAAACATAATCTACGTCCACTGACGGTTATGGCAGGGTTAACCCCCAGAAACACACATGCGTGTTGGTCTGTGATTTTGACCATTACGGCTGTACAGCCGTAGAGACGAATATATGGCAACCCATTCGTCATGCGATGCTTCATTCTTTTTTATTTCCGCGTACTTAATTTCAGCGTATTTAAACATCGGCCCGGCCATTTATTTGCCTGTTGTTCTTGGTCTAATCATTTTTATGGACCGTCATGAGATAGCCTTCGTCGCCTGCTTGGCGTTAAACCTCAATATAAAGCACTATAACATAGAAGATAGGCAAAAGCGCCCTAACCTTTTGAAATATCCACGACGGAGAACTGAATGTTCAGCATTTCCAACGGATTTTGCAAATCCAAACGGCCTAACATCTCATGATGCGCAAAAGGCCATCGGGCCGACGACGGCTTTTTGCGCATTGAGACATTTTTGGGTGACGTGAGAGATACTGAATAACCTGCTAAATTCACATCATTTTATTTCTAAATAATCTTGTCGCTACCTAGACTTTTATGATACATTGGGTCAAAAGCTCTTCTATAGCCTACATCGCTGTGTGCGGTCTGGCAACAAAAGGGACCCCTGGTGCGCCAAGTGCCATTTCAAGAAGGATAACTGCTCTCGAGTCTTTGTTTTCGATTCTGCCCCGTGCCAGTCTCCAACTGCGACGCGTAATGCAGTAGTGCGTGTTAACGTTTGATTGTTGTAGGTTTTTAGAAGAAAAGCTTCGGAGAAGGGAATGACTAATAACATTACAATGGCTTTTTTTTTTCTTTTTTCTTTTTTTTTTTTTTTTTCTTTTTTTGTGGGGGGGGGGGGGTGCAAAATGTTAAAGTATTATTTAGCTTTATTGTTTGTAAATAATGCTTCTTTACTGGATTATTTATGGAGCAGAATGTTGAACACTTCACACCACATTTAAAGATAAGTATCGTTTCAGTTACAATGACTCAGTAACAACGAGTAAAAATCAGCTAAATATTGATACATAATGCACATCACTACTCTCATGGTTCAGAAATAATTTCATTTCTATCCAAAAACTACACGTACTCTTGGTTTAAGAGAAAACATATGGGGGGGGGGGGGGGGGGGCATGCGTACAATTTAAAAAAATTGTAAAAGCTTTAGTGTTTTACCTTGGTTTAAATACCAAGATGTATTCATAAAAATAAAGCTTTAAAAAATTATTTTAAAAAAAAAAAAAAATACGCATGCCCCATATGTTTTCTCGTATTACTGATCTAGGCCCCAAAGTCCAATACCACAGACCAGCAAACGTGTTAAAGTACTCAATCTGACTAATCAATTTTATGTACGTTTACCCCGTATCTTGTTTTGAGCCACCATCCTTATGAGAGATCACATGTCATTAAATACCATCGTTTAAAGTGCCTGTAGCCACCGAAATTATGGTCTTTAATCTATTACATCCTGAGACTGATTTATTTTTTAATTGCTTATTGTCCTTTGAAGACAACGTTACAGATTAGGAGATAGATCAACCATTTTAGTTCAAGGACGGTGTCAGAATAGCTTGGCGCCTCAGGCGCCAAGCTATTCTGTCACCACCCTTGAACTATCATAGTCAAATGTATTTTAAGCAATAGGAAACAAGATGGGATGAACCATAACCCACACAGTCCTTTCTATATGAGAGCTGTCCTCGCTGTCAAGGATCTCTACCTTTTGTCTTTGACCTGATTCTGATGTTGAATTATCTCCTATTGAAAAAGTCTCGCAGATTTGCCAATGCGTCAGTGAGTTCTATAAAACGCGCAGGACATACGCGTCATTGATTTGTCAAACGTCATTTGTCATGACGTAAGTTTAGTTTTTACGTAATTTTATATTTTACGTAAAATTAGTTTCACTTTCGCTACATAGGCTTGAGCAAATGGTGACAAAACTAGAACTTCAAGGTACTATTTCAGTCTTGCTATAATTTGTGTGAAAGCAGGTTGACTTTATCTAGCTACATGAAATACTAAGTACACGGGTCACCTGCATGCTCTTCTGAAAGTGCGTCGATGTGTGTGTGCGTGTTAGTGCGTGCGTGCGCGCGCGCTCCAAACATCTCCAAGAGGCATAGATGGTCATGAACCCCGAGGGCGCATGAGGATCTATTCCTCCTGAAGATGCGCCCGTAAAATAATGAGAGAGAGAGAGAGAGAGAGAGAGAGAGAGAGAGAGAGAGAGAGAGAGAGAGAGAGAGAGAGAGAGAGAGAGAGAGAGAGAGAGGGAGTATTACGTCATATTTAGAGTATTACAGTGTCTGCGTGGTGACGGGGTTGCCTCTTTTACCTCACCGCCACTGTCTGACTTTTTCTAGAAGTCAAGTTTTTTTAGTGTTTTAATTCTTTTCTGAAAAGAATTATTTTTTACTAAAGAAGTTGAAAGGATACAAAGCTGGCTAACGAACTCATCCAATGTCTTTTTCCCAACTTACTATATCCAAAAGTTCAAGTAAATTTGGCAAAAATTACGGACTCTAATCTGGGTCAACCGACTTCCTATAAACGGTTGTTTATGTCTTCAATAAGACATTCAATTACAATATGCTCGGAGGTTCTCTTAGCCACCCCTTTAAGAAAATATTTCCCCAAGTTTCAAGCTTGTGTGTACAAAAAATATCGGAGATTCTGTTGTTTACATACATACGCACATACATACATACGCACATACGCACATACTCACATACGCACATACGCACATACATACATACATACATACATACATACATACATACATACATACATACATACATACATACATACATACATACGTACGCACATACGGCGCTTCGCGCCAAATGTACGTTCAGCAGCGAGGTTAGCGTAACTAGACATGACGTAATTTTTATCTTGTTACTTCAAGTTCAATTGTTAGAGGTTTAGGCCTGCCCGCCTTTGACACCATGGACATGCTATTAAATTCGCCCCACCGCGACACGTTCTAAAAAGTCCCTACTATAAATAGAAGGGGCTTTTTTTTTTTTTAAAAAGGGTTGAAAAGGCCTAAAGGCACACGAAACTGTTTGCCCTTCGAAGACTTGCCCTTCCGAGAGAGCATCTGTCTTTTAAGACCACTTTTTTCTCGCAGCTACCCATGACGTGTGCCGCTGTAGTTACTACAGCCCTAGATAGTATAGAGCTGATTAAAACTCATTCTACCCCAAGACCGAAATCCTTAAATTGTGCCGTTGTCCTCTGAAGACTGCATTGCAGTGCAGGACACAGATCGACCATGATAGTTCAAGGGTGATGCCAGAATAGCTTGGCGCCCATAGGCGCCAAGCTATTCTGGCATCACCCTTGAACTATCAAGGTCGATCCGCTTAACTTCCTGTGGTGTGTCTGGGGTAGTATGAGTTAAAGTACCATTACTCATAAATCCGAAGACACGTTTCTGGACCATTAATTGTGTTTGTTATGTCTTGTCGACACACCTAATGAACTTTAACCGCAGTTTGGACAGGCAACAACAGCACATGCGTAATCGCATTTATTTATTCTGTGCAGCCGTTAGCGTCTCAAACTATTTTTAGATGTTTCTCGTACTGATAGCACTGTATTTATAGAAAGGAGTGGAGTCATTGTCAGGTTACTTGATATAAAGACGGCGTGTGCTGAGCTGTATTCTCCTGTGTCCACTGAAATGAACCATAACTAAGACCTGTGTGTAGCGTTTCGTAACCGTTTGTTACAGAAGTGTATCTTTGAACAGCTACGGCGGTAGTGGGCCTTCAAAGCCGGTATGACTTTAGACTTAACACGTTCTACCCCAGGACTGAAATCCCCATATAGTTTTGAAGATGCCCTCTGAAGAGCTGTATTACAATTCTAGAGACAGATCGAGCATGATAGTACAAGGGTGGTGCCAGAATAGCTTGGCGATTATGGGCGTCAAGCTATTCTGGCACCACCCTTGAACTATCATGCTCCTTCCATGTCTTGCTGTGGTGTGTCGGGGCTAAGTGAGTGAAAGACGTCTTAGTCTCACGATTTCATATCATCAGCTATAACAGAAATGTAAGTTTGACTAATTAATGAACTGTATTTTGGGGGGAAAAAGTTTTCAGGATATTTGCACTTTTTATCCACCTTCCCTCCACCTCCACCCACATCCTCCTCCAACCCCCCCCCCCCCACCCCCGCCCGCCCCAAAGGGGGCGGATCTGGGAGGGGGGATCCTAGAGGTCCCAGACACCCCCCCCCCCCCACTCTCCTCGCCGAATCAAATTTGTTCAGTAAAATGCTATAACAAAGTCCTTTTTTGGGGTGTTTGGAACACCCCCCCCCCCACACCCCCTTGTTTGATTGTTTGGACAGTTTTCACACAGACACGCCCTCTTCCCCCACCCGTTGTTTGATATTTTGGCGAGAGTGACACACACGCCCCCCCCCCCCCTCCCCCCCCCCCTTCTCCCCCGCTCCCTTCTGTTGTTTGATTTTTCGGCCACTGGAAGAAGTTCTAGCGTTGGGGAGGTCTTTTGTGTCTGGTTGAAGGTCCCAAACAAACAGTTGGACCCACCCTCCTCGAGGTAACTGATCCGCCCCTGCCTCCTCCCCCCCCCCCCCACTCACACACTCACTCACTCACCCCCAACCCTCTCTCTTTAGATTTTGGGTGCGTAATTGTTCCGCCAATACTATATATCACAATGCCATTAATCATTTTCATAAGATCATGTTATGACATTGTCAGTTTCATAACATGATCTTATGAGAATGATTATCTGTCGTTTGATGTCCTTTCTAACCAACCAAGAATAACCAGCGTACTCAACAACGCAGTGATATGGACGGTCAAAGGCTCGACCCGACGTAAACAAGGCACGCGCCGTCATCCGTCAGCGTGAAATCAAAAAGCGCTTGGTGTTGCGTCCGCACCCGAAGGTGCTCCCCCGAGAGCCGACCCTTTAAGTGCCTTTGTTGTTGTGATTGGTTGGTTGGTTGATTAGTTCGGGTTTAACGTCCACAGCACCGAGGTGATCATGGACGGCCCTGACGGGCGGGTTTTGGGGGACAGGGAAATCTATTGCCTATGTAGTACGACCTGAACACTGATCAACTCAGGCGCACTCCAACTGTGCCACTTTGATTTACCAGGACCTTTCAACGGACATGCTATTGAACAAATCCGTTTTTCCCCCTGGATTGTGAGTCCAGCTACAGGGGCCGGGACGGGATTCGAACCCACGACCCGGCGATTCCCTTCGCTCTCCTGCTCCGACGTTTAACCGCCTGAGCTATTTCGGACTCTGCTAAATGTTGTTGTGACAGCCACCTGCGCGTTTAAATGTAACAAAAAAAATAGGGGTTATGTGGGATGGGATTTATGTTTACTGATGTTCGATGGCCGGTTCTGACCAGGGCCGTGTCGGTGGGAGGGACATCCGTTCACGGGTTTTATCAAATAGGTTATCATCACAGTGGGTCGCTGAACGATTAGTGACTCTAGTATATTATGATTTGCTTTGCTTTTCTGCGTCAAATATTACACTGGTTGTCTCCCTCGATTCGCCACCGCTGTAAAGCGGTAGCGAATCGAGGGTTGCAACCAGTATGATTATTATAATTTTCTTTACTTTCGCTACGCCAGCTGCTACACTGATTGTCTCCGTCGATTCGCTACCGCTGTGCAGCGGTAGCGAATCGACGGAGACAACCAGTACGGTTATTATGATTTTCTTTACTTTCTATTTAAGTTGCTACACTGGTTGTCTCCCTGTAAAGCGGCAGCGAATCGAGGGAGACAACCAGTGTTGTCAAATGCATGAGGTAGTTTATTCTTAACAGCTCAAAGAGATCTATGCCAAGCTAATACCTGTGAGGGTCTTATTAAACCCCTTCACAGACGGTGGAGGCTACGTGTGTTTCTGAAATCTGTCTTAATTCAACGCCAAGGAGCCCCAGCCTACCGAGGAACATGGATACAAAGTGGCGTCAGCCAGAGTCATAAATCCTCATGACACCCCGCAATTTGGATGGTGTCATGAGGATCTATGTCTCTTGCAGATGGATTGTGGTGATTTGGTGGGTTGTGTGTGTGGTTGTGTGTGTGGTTGTGTGTGTGGTTGTGTGTGTGTGTGTGTGTGTGTGTGTGTGTCTGTGTGTGTGTGTGTGTGTGTGTGTGTGTGTGTGTGTGTGTGTGTGTGTGTGTTTGTGTGTGTGTGTGTGTGTGTGTGTGTGTGTGTGTGTTTGTGTGTGTGTGTGTGTGTGTGTGTGTGTGTGTGTGTGTGTGTGTGTGTGTGTGTGTGTGTGTGTGTGTGTGTGTTTCGGCAGTGAAAGTGTTCATACGGGCCGGTAAGTTGCTCAGCTTTTAGACTGTAAAGCGCGGGATCCTTGATCGAAAGGTCGTGGGTTCGTACCCCAGAACAGGTTTAAATTTGTCCAGGTTCTATTCATTGCCTCATCTTTGAAATCAGCTTCATATTGTCAGAAAGGCATTAAGTAAAAACGTTTAGCTTCCTCAAGTGTCCAGAAAGTTCTAATTCTAAAAGTATATATGAGTCATTAAATTACTTCCCATCAATAGTTCAAGGGTAGAACCTGATTAGCTTGGCGCATGGAGAGTCGCCGAGCTCATCCGAAGTTACCCTTAAACTGTCACAGTCCATTCTTCCTTCGCAGCCGTCTCTTCAAGGGACAGAGTTGCACGACCCTTGACCGCCGAGAAAAGGTTCAGCTGCAAGAGGCATAGATCCTCATGAGCCCCCGCGGCCGCGGGGGCTCATGAGGATCTATGCCTCATGCTGACATCACTTAGGATCCATCTTCCTTGGAAAGCTGTAGCGTTTCGGCATGGAATTTAATCAAAGATTTTATTCTAAACACAGTCCGCGTGATTGTGAAATGGCTATAGGCTAAATGGACAATAAATGTTGCGAAATTTAGACCTGGTTCAACCTCCCATCGGGTGAATGTACTAAAGGCCGTTTGATATCAGAGCGCGCAGCCGTTTTTCCAGATATACAACCTCCCATCGGGTACATGTACTATATAGGCCATTTGATATCAGAGCGCGCAGCCGTTTTTCCAGATATACAACCTCCCATCGGGTACATGTACTATAGGCCGTTTGATATCAGAGCGCGCAGCCGTTTTTCCAGACATACAACCTCCCATCGGGTACATGTACTATATAGGCCATTTGATATCGGAGCGCACAGCCGTTTTTCCAGACATACAACCTCCCATCGGGTACATGTACTATATAGGCCATTTGATATCAGAGCGCGCAGCCGTTTTTCCAGACATACAACCTCCCATCGGGTACATGTACTATATAGGCCATTTGATATCAGAGCGCACAGCCGTTTTTCCAGACATACAACCTCCCATCGGGTACATGTACTATATAGGCCATTTGATATCAGAGCGCGCAGCCGTTTTTCCAGACATACAACCTCCCATCGGGTACATGTACTATATAGGCCATTTGATATCGGAGCGCGCAGCCGTTTTTCCAGACATACAACCTCCCATCGGGTACATGTACTATATAGGCCATTTGATATCGGAGCGCACAGCCGTTTTTCCAGACATACAACCTCCCATCGGGTACATGTACTATATAGGCCATTTGATATCGAAGCGCACAGCCGTTTTTCCAGACATACAACCTCCCATCGGGTACATGTACTATATAGGCCATTTGATATCAGAGCGCGCAGCCGTTTTTCCAGACATACAACCTCCCATCGGGTACATGTACTATATAGGCCATTTGATATCGGAGCGCGCAGCCGTTTTTCCAGACATACAACCTCCCATCGGGTACATGTACTATATAGGCCATTTGATATCGGAGCGCACAGCCGTTTTTCCAGACATACAACCTCCCATCGGGTACATGTACTATATAGGCCATTTGATATCGAAGCGCACAGCCGTTTTTCCAGACATACAACTTCCCATCGGGTACATGTACTATATAGGCCATTTGATATCGAAGCGCACAGCCGTTTTTCCAGACATACAACCTCCCATCGGGTACATTTACTATATAGGCCATTTGATATCGGAGCGCACAGCCGTTTTTCCAGACATACAACCTCCCATCGGGTACATGTACTATAGGCCGTTTGATATCGGAGCGCACAGCCATTTTTTCAGACATACAACCTCCCATCGGGTACATGTACTATAGGCCGTTTGATATCGGAGCGCACAGCCGTTTTTCCAGACATACAACCTCCCATCTGGTACATGTACTATATAGGCCATTTGATATCGGAGCGCATAGCCGTTTTTCCAGACATACAACCTCCCATCGGGTACATGTACTATATAGGCCATTTGATATCGGAGCGCACAGCCGTTTTTCCAGACATACAACCTCCCATCGGGTACATGTACTATAGGCCGTTTGATATCGGAGCGCACAGCCGTTTTTCCAGACATACAACCTCCCATCGGGTACATGTACTATAGGCCGTTTGATATCGGAGCGCACAGCCGTTTTTCCAGATATATCCGCAAAGAAATACTGTTCTATGCCACTTTAAGAACAAATATCATTTAGCGCCAGTTGACCTAATATGGGCTATTTTTACTTAACTCCTACGTTTTGTTGATTATGCTGTACAGTCGTAAAAATTTGGTGAAAATACAAGAACAAGCCATTTCCAATACCCTATTACCCCGCGGGAAACGGCCAGATTGCAATATTGAGGTCAAGCATGCAGAGTTCATGTATGCCTGTGCTCAGTGTTTCAGGTTTGAAAACTTGGCCAACTTATTCTTTCAGGTGAAAATGCATCTTTCTTATACTGGACTGAATATATCTGGGGCACATTCAGGGATATAAAGTCAGTAATTTTATTTAAAATATCCGAATTGTTTACGACTGCACAGCAAAACGGACACATTGTTCGAGTTTCTTGAAAGTAAATCGTGTTAGGTCATCTGTCACTGAATGATATTTGTTCTAAGATTGTTATAGAAAAGTGGCTCTTTGATGAGATATTTCTGACAAAGGTTGTGCGCTCCGATGTCAAACGAGCTCTACTAGTGATCGGATATGGGAGGGAGGATAGAGGCGCGGGAGAGTTTTGGGCCTGGCGGGGGAAGGTCACATTACATATTCAAATGAGGTAGGCGAGGCAGTGCAAGGACCGTTTTTTTTTTTTTTTAATTATTTATTTTAAAATCTTCTGCATTTTGTAAGAGACAGATCAGAACAACTAGGATGCATTATCGATGGTCGCCCGATCCAGACCGACAGAGGCCCATTAGTAGTACAGAGGCAATATTCAGGAATTTGCTTAAAATCTCTTGATACCTGACAAGAGACATGTTTGGTGCTTTGATTCATACCAGCCTTGGCTTAACCAGCGGAATCTTTTGGGCCTAGTTTGAGTTGCCAAGCGGATGGTGATTTGATGTGTGTACCAGTTTTGGCTGCGCTTTGATGTAGGGTTGGTACAGAATCATGTTGATAGCCAGTAAATGAGACGGCTGATGTCTTTTTTAAAAAAAAAATTTTGTGCATGGGAAATGCGCAGCAAGTGGGCGGTAGTGTTGTCAGGGTATTGAAAAATTAGAGGATGACTGGGACAGTCTAAGGCTAAGGCATTTTAACAGTTGGGACTGCAGGGGAGGCCGACTGCGTACTTTAACCGGAAGTTGCGGAAGCCGCGGGAGGGAAGTGCGAACGGTTCCGCCGAGACAATATGGCTTTGTGCGTTGTACTATTCCTGCGTTCCAAAGATCGTAGGCTTGAAAGTAAGACCAAGATGTCTGCGTGGACTTACACGTACTACAGTCTACTTTGCTTCCCTAGTAGCAAAACACCTTCGGGCCCACGACGACCGCAGTGGGCCCGCGCACAGCCGTGCGCGGGCCCACTGCGGCCGCCGTGGGCCGCCCGTGGAAGTTTACTTGTGCGGGCTTATAACAAGGACGGATATGACAACACATTGTCAGAAGTCTCGACAGTACTCTTTCTATGTGCATTATTTTGATTGCATCAAACTCCATACATAACGACAAGAGAAAAAGGATATTTGTTATATACTGATAATAATAATTATAAGTTAAGTAAGCATTAGTAGCGAAGTACATTGAAATAAGTTAAGTAAAAAGAACTTCGCTCTTTCCACCCTAGGAGGCACTGTCAAAAAGGGGGGTGAACGCTTTTCAAATATGAACAAACCCAACAAATAACATGACAGTAGTAGCATTAACCCTTATAGCCCCCAAGGTCCCATTTCTCAAAAATTTGGAGGTGTTGCCTAACTACTATGTACCGGTTGCTCATCTGACACCGCCT
Organism: Semisulcospira habei; assembly: GCA_036245525.1. Classification (NCBI taxonomy): domain Eukaryota; kingdom Metazoa; phylum Mollusca; class Gastropoda; family Semisulcospiridae; genus Semisulcospira; species Semisulcospira habei. The sequence goes on along the minus strand of BTPG01000001.1, from coordinate 116,886,033 downwards.
TTGAATTATCATGATCAATCCATCTCCTGCTGCAGGGTCCCAGGACTAAAAGGGTTAATGGCAAATAACCAAAGACAAAGAGTTACAGTAAGTAGACAGAATAAATAAAGCATTGTTGTTTAATTTAACCCATTACATCCTTGAGGCTGATGTTTTTTTTTAATTGGCGGCCTATTGTCCTAGTCAAGTCAAAGTCACTGAAAAAAACTTTATTTATCCCAAGAAGGGGCCATTCCAGTTTGGACGGGAGCGAATAAATATATCAAGTGAAGTAAGAACTGGATAAGACGAACGTTCGCACACATATACACCCAGGCACACAGGCAACCATGCACGCAGAATAAGAACTATACTAATACTGACAGCTAGGCTAATACTGACAACTATACTAAAGAACAACAGCGGTGGAAATGAAAGAGAACTTCCTTCTATTTGTCTTACAGCTGTGACATCTGTACCGGCGGGCTGAGGGCAACAGTCCTATGAAGGCTACTATATACATTAGGAGATAGATCAACCGTTTCAGTTCAAGGGTGGTGCCAGAACAGCATGGCGCCTCAGAACCCAACGGAGAAAGAAACACGCTTAGAAAAGAAAGTTACAAGACAATTTGTTAATATTTCGGGTGAGTATACCCTTTTTCAAAATAGACAAACAAACAAATATAGAGATCAGTCGCTACTTATCTTTCGCAGAAGGGATGTGGCAGTCAACCTTTTTGGTCTGTCATTATAAGCTATTCTGGCATCACTCTTGAACTATCATAGTCAAATTTATTTCACGCAATGGGTGCATCAGGATGAAAAGGGTTAAAGCGACCTACTGCAGACACTAAATGGTTAATTATTTCGAGACGTGCCACATCCGGATTCGCGGCTTTACGCCGCGAATCCGAATGCGGCACGTCGCGAAAGAGTTAATAGATCGCAATATCTCCTTCATAACTGTTCATAATGTATGTCTTCAATAATGCTTGACAAAAGAGTTAACATAAATTATAAAGTCTGAGTGGGTTTTCTGCTCTTCTTCTCCCCTATATGCAGGAGAATTCCTTCGCTCAAAAGGCAGCGGGAACCCTTTTGTATGTATGCTTACCAGCATGGACTGCGAAAAAAAGGGTAGCAAAGTCTACGTCGAGGCAAGACAATATTGATAACCCGCTATGTCAGAGAATTCATTAGCAGTCAGAGCCCACCATGGAACAGATCGCTTTAACTTACATTAAAATTAACAGAATAAAAAATAAATTTAATAGAAAAAAAGCCACATACGAACACTGAAGAAAACACCACGCCGGCTAATTCTTCACCCAAGAAAAGCTTAGTTGCAATGGAAGTCAGACAAAGAATGCCGCCCCACACACTACCGCCATCACGGAAGACAAAAACTGGACGAGGGCGTCAGTCCCTTCAGGTCCCGCCTTGGCGCGTATCTCACCTTAGACGGGGGCAGACGACAGGTAACAGTTTGGACATAGATAGGAAGGGGTGGGGTTAAGGGTTGTCCTTGTATGGTTACCTATTCGCGTCAGCAATGCAAATTTAAATATGCAAATTTTGAATATGCAGTGTCATTCAGCAAAGCTGCGACCTTGAAGTGACCAGATCCAGACAAGAATGGGTTCCCATTAAGCGCAGGTCCTCGGGCCCACGACGGTCGTCGTGGACCCGCGCACGGCTGTGCGCGGGCCCACTGCGGCCGTCGTGGGCCCGAAGATGTTTTACTCATTGGGTTTAAAAGGGATTAATAAACCCTACGTTTTCTCATCAACATGTATCTGATCTACGTTTTCTCATCAACATGTATATATCTGATCAGACTCTTGAAATGTCATGTTTCTTATTTCAGTATTGTGTCAGTGTGCATTTGGACCTATGAATGATTGCGTTTTTGTACTTGTCGGTACCTTAGTTAGTTAATTTCAATTAGTTAGATTATCTAGATGTAAAGCGCTCTGAGCCTTTATTTGTGGGGATATTGCGCTATAGAGAGTTATGTGTTATTATTATTATTATTATATTATTATTATTATTATTATTATTATTATTATTATTATTATTATTATTATTATTATATTATTAAGGGTGAACTCAGTTCTGACTTATGAGGATGGAATTTCGTAAAATTAAAAACTTTTGTGCGTTTCTTTCACTTTGCAGGTAGGAAATTTCGACCTATGCGTCTAAGGGGTAGTAGAAACCCTCTTTTATGTGTTCCTTCTCAGATAATGTAGATTGTTAAAGGAAGGGTGAAGAATCTTAGATGAGGCGTGACAACATTGAGAACCTGTTGTATCGGCTAATGTTAGCAATCAAAGGCCGGCTCGAAGCAGCTCGCGTTTTCCCCATGGGGCGGAACGGTAGTGTGATAATCATTATGCGCCACTCTGGTTGTCTGACTCGATTTGCTATTGCTGAGCAGCGGTTTCGGATCGTGGGAGACATCCAGTGTGGATTTACAGTCACAAAAAAACGTACGAAGACTAAAATTAATAATAGTAATAATAATAATACTAATAATAATACAGCGCTTTTCCATTGTGTCCTTCCCAATTTACGCCGACTCGGAACGCTTTACAAATGATTATAAATACACACAACTATAAATCACAACAACAACAAAAACAGTTCAGACAACTACAGTCTTTCACACAACGAGCACACTCTGTTTACAGTAACACCATTCAAAATCACATGATGGGAGGCAAAGCAAATTAACACTGATCTGACAAATTAAAAAGATACATTTTCAGGTTGGTTTTGAAGACTGCCAAGGACTGACGAACATGGGGAGGTACGGAGTTCCACACATGAGGGAACTGGTACTGAAAGTCTTCAAGTTAATTTTAGGTCGGACCAGTAATGTCTGGGGAACAAGAACGTAGGCTACGAGAAGGGTTATGAGAGCAGAGACTGCCTTTACTGCCAGTGATGACGAGATCACGAATTGCGCATCTGAAAGGACAGCACCCTGATCGACATTCGCGTGCGGAACGCAGTTGTAAACATTTCTATAGCTCTACTTAAAAAACATTGGACTAACAAAACATAGGACTAACAAGAGACATAAATCTTCATGAGCCCCCGCGACTGCGGGGGCTCATGAAGATTTATGTCTCTTGCAGCTGGGTAGCTTTCGCCTTGCTCCGACAGTGAATGAGTTAAAAAGCAACTTTCAGCTCAGTCCGTTTGATTTTTGTTTTATTAATGACAGTGTCAATGCCAAAATTAGGCCGAAACATTTTAATGGAACGATAAGGGAACTACTCTTCTGAACTCATTCGAGACGTGCCGCCTCCGGATACGCGGCTAATGCCGCGTATCCCGAGGCGGCACGTCTCGAATGAGTACATTATTGAGTGTGAAAAGCGACACGGTTTTCAACTTACCATCACATAGTACCTGTTGCTTGTTGTATGTATTCATTTTGCATTTGGGCTGTGTTGTTGTGAGATGGATTTAGTAGCCTGCTCGGCGTTAAACCCAAATAACTAACTAACTAACTGTGTTGTTGTGTTTTCTTACTGTGTAGTTTTATCCGAATGACCGGTTGGAGACGGGGAGTTTATGCCCAGGTTATTTTGACATCAATTTTTACCCGTACTAAATTTCACATTTCACCAGCATGTACGATGCAATAACAGTCGTCCTTCAGTGTTGTCTATTTCGGGGTCACATTGGTTACCGCGAATCGAGGGGAGACGACAAGTGTTGCCTATTTCGGGGTAGGACAGGATCCTGGTGGGATATGAACCTGCTGGGTAAATGGGGCTGTGGAGATTTTCTCGCATCATTCACGCATCACTGGTTTCATTCTCCTCACTATCTGACAACCGCTGAAAGGACAGCATCCCTTTAGCCTTTCGCTTTCACGGCCAAATGACTCAAATTTTACATGTTAAAAATGGTCCGCTGTTTAAAGTACCATTACGCGTAAATTTGAACTCACATTTCAGCACCATTTGTGTTTGTTATGCCTTGTCGACACACCTAGTGAACTCTAACAGCAGTTGGGACACGCAGCAAAAGCATACGCGTAATCGCGCTTATTTATTTTGCCCAGCCGTTAGCGTGTCAAGCTATTTTTAGCTGTATCTCGTACTGAAAGCGCTGTATTTATAGAACGGAGTAGATTCATTGTCAAATTATTATTTGATATCAAAACGGCATGTGCTGAACTGGATTGTCCTGTGTCTAAATGAACCATAACTAGACCTGTGTGTAGGGTTTCGAAACCATCTGTTACAGAAGAAGAGTATCTTTGAACAGTTACGGCGGTAGTGGGCCTTTAACTTGTTCAATGCCGAGAAAACCTGCAATGCATGAGTTGCCACATTCCTTCTGCCAATGAAGATAAGTAGCGGCTAATCTCTCTGTTTGTTTGTTTGTCTATTTTGACAAAGGGTATTTACCCGAAATATTAATAAATTGTGTTGTACCCGTCTTTTCGAAGCGTGTTTCTTTCTCCGTTGGGTACTTCTTTGCGAGAAAACCTGACATTCAACCACAAAACTGCAAGAGGGATAGATTCTCATGAGCCCCTCTTGCTGACATCACTCTGTATCCATGTTCTTCACACGTCTGGGCCTCTCTCTTCAGTGTCGAATTAACACATTATGCCGGCCCCAGGACAGAAATCCTCAATTTTTTAACTTGCCCTCTGAAGGACTGTATTACATTTCTATAGACAGATCGAGCATGATAGTTCAAGGGTGGTTCCAGAATAGCTTGGCGCCTATTGGCGCCAAGCTATTCTGGCACCACCCTTGAACTATCATGCTCGAGCAATGTCTTGCTGTGGTGTGTCAGGGCGGAATGGGTTAATAAATGTGCGTCAACTGACGCAGTGCTGGGGTTGACAATCATCTGTTGTTCAATTTGTGCTTGCGGTAGATTTGCTGTCGAATATCTCTCTTGGCTTGACTTCGCGAACGAAGATTTTATAGGAGTTGCCCACGACGTCTGCAGGCTTGTTCGTGGCTGCGGAGGCCAATCCGAGACAGGCAGGTTCGACCGCAGTGGCTGCAGGGGAAGGTATGGCCAGGGTTCTGAGCTGCGGCATCTCTGTTTTTTCTCCTGAGCCGCTTGTCCTTAAGGCTAGCTCTGTGAGAGTCCTCAAAGGAGACAGCTGCCTTGTAAATGGTGGAGCGCCAGGTGTCACGGTCCGCAGCAAGCGAAGACCACTGGTGGTGGTCGATTTGGCAGGCACTAAGTGACTTCTTGAGACAGTCTTTGTATCTCTTCTTTGGTGCCCCTCTGTCACGGTGTCCAGTAGCAAGCTCGCCGAACAGGGTGATCTTTGGTAGGCGATGATCCTCCATCCTGGAGACATGCCCCGCCCAGCGGAGCTGTGTCCGCAGCAGCAAAGTCTCGATGCTCACAGTTTCAGCCTGTTCAAGGACCTCGACGTTGGTGACATAGTCACTCCAGTGAATGCCCAGGATGGTACGCAGGCAGCGCTGGTGGAAGCGTTCGAGGAGTCGTAGTTGGCTGCGGTAGAGGGCCCAGGACTCGGAACCATACAGCAGGGTGGTGAGGACCACAGCTCTGTACACGCTGATCTTGGTGCCTTTTTCAGCTGTTGATTGTGCCACACCCGCTTGAAAAGTCGCCCGAAAGCGCTGTTCGCTTTTGCCAGCCTGCTGTCAAGCTCCTTGTCCAGCTTGGCGTCCGACGTGATAATGCAGCCAAGGTAAGTAAACTGGTGCACTGACTTTAGTTCAGACTCGCCAATGGTGATGTGAGGAGGGCGATACACTGTCTTGGGTGCCGGCTGATGGAGGACCTCTGTCTTTTTCAGACTGACCTCGAGTCCAAAGAGCTGGGCAGCATCTGCGAAGCAAGACGTGATGCGCTGCAGGGCTCTTTCTGTGTGTGCAACGAGGGCAGCATCATCAGCAAAAAGCAGCTCACGAATCAGTTGGTCTAGGGTTTTCGTGTGGGCCTGCAGTCGTCTGAGGTTGAACAGGCTGCCATCGAGACGATACCTGATGTACACTGCATCGTCATCATCGAGGTCCACTGTGGCCTGCTTCAACATCATGCTAAAAAAAGACTGTCGAATATACTTAGCCACGAAAAGATCATAAAAGAGGTACATGAAAAGTCATGATACTGTGTTGTGAGGAACGGAGCTGTCTTGAAATTGTATACAAATGAAAAAGCTCAGAAAGATAGACAGGGCCAGAAGAAGGAGATAGACAGGTATGAGAGATGGACAGAACTTTGTATTGTACTCTAGATTTTATAGGCAACCAATGGAGTGAACGCAGGATGGGTGTGATGTGGTCTGACTTCTTTGCCTTGACAACAAGCCATGCTGCTGAGTTCTGCACCCTCTGGAGCCGATCCAGAAGATACCGAAGACAGCCATGCAGGAGTGCATTGCCGTAAACGAGTCGGGACAAGACAAAGGAGCAGGCCAGTGTTTTAGTGGCTTCTGATGTGAGAAGATGCCTGATGGAGCTAATGCGATCAGTTCAATAAATGCAGATTACAGGTATTCAAAACGTGTTGTTTTAGTGAGAGACTACAATCAATGGTGACGCCAAGATTTCTCACCTGAGCAGAAAAACTAACTTCAGTATCTAGGATTGTGATGGACTGCGGTAAGGAAGAAGATATTCTGGTAGAGGAAACTAGCATGGCTTCTGTTTTATCTTCATTCAGTTTTAGTTTGTTGGTTATCATCCATGTTCTAATATCATAAACGGACTGTTGCACACACTGGATGATGGCATCGACCTGCTCAACAGGGCCTGACTTATACAACTGCGTGTCATCAGTGTACGCCGGTGGTGAGAAATTGGGCGTGCAGCTATATCACCGGACAAGGGCTGCATATACATAATGAAGAGCACAGGCCCGAGGACTGACCCTTGGGGTACTCCAAAACACAGCGGGGCTGCGACTGAAAGATGACCACATACAGAAACAGTTTGTGACCGGTTAGATAAATAGGATTTGAACCAATCAAAAACCTGTCCCTGGATACCAAAGACACGTGGGTCAAGGCGACAGAACAAGGTGCTATGGTCAATCGTATCAAATGCGCTAGACAGATCCAGGGAAGCTAAAACAGAAACCTGACCATCATCCAGTGCAAGCAACAAGTCATTCATGATTTTCAGTAAAGCTGTTTCCATGCTATGAGTCACGCGGTAGGCTGATTGCAGGGGATTTAAGAGATTGTTGACGGTGAGATGCTTCAGGGTCTGCGAGAGCACAACTTTCTCAATGACCTTTGATAAAAATGGAAGATTTGACACAGGTCTGTAGTTCTTAAAGTCATTCTGATCTAAAATGCTTTCTTCAAAAGCGGCTTGACATTGCGTTTTTGTGCAAAGTGGGAAAAGAACCAGTTTGAAGAGAATGATTAATGACATGGGTAATGGGGGGGAAGAATGACATCTATACAGTCATACAGGAGGGAAGTGGGCATGGGATCTAGTTCACAAGTCTTGGGGGCAGTTTTCTTCAGAATCATGCGCACCTTTTCGTCAGTCACAGGTTCAGTTTTTGAGAATATCTGACTCTCAAAACACCTGTCAGCATACGAAGGGTCAACCTGGCGTGGTTGCGCATTGGGGCGGTCCGTGGCGCAGTGGTTAAGGCGCCTGCCACCAATGCTAAAGGTGCGTGGTTCGACTACGGGTTCCGGCGTCGGATTTTTCTCCTCTAGTAAGTGTCACCGTTAATTCGGGCGGACCGTCGGGGGTTCTTTCTCCGGGTACTCCGGCTCTTCCTCCCCCTCCACTTTGGTATCAGTTTCAGCCCACTTAATCAAATTTCAAATACAAACGATTTTGAATTTCCAAAAACTACAGTAGCTCGCTTGAGCTTGCCCTTAGCACCACGTGAATGTTCTGTGTTTATGTACAGTGTGTGAGTGAATGCGCGTGTTTCACGTGAGCGTGCTTGTCGGGTTCAGTTCGCGGCGGCGCTTTGAGCCGATTTTCAATTGGGATAAAGCGCCTATTTAATGCGCTTATTATTATTATTATTATTATTATTATTATTATTATTATTATTATTATTATTATTATTATTATTATTATTATTTATTATTAATACCATCACGAATTAACTGCACTTTACTCAAGAAAACGTCTGAGAAAAGACCAGGCAGCTCTGAGACTGGGTGAACACTTGGGAGTGGCGTGGACTTACTCTTACCCAACAGGCGGTTAGTTATGGCATACACACTCTTTGCTGGTGTCGCAAGCAGCAATTTTAAGGGAGACAATTGAGGTTTATGCACTCAAAACAAGTTTTGTAACAAAGACGAGTTTATGCCACTGCCTCTCGGCCTGGCGACGACACTGTTTTGCAGAGCGCAGTTCATTCATGATGGCACTGTTCCATGGGGAAGGTGTTTTCCCAGATACGGTAAGTGAGTAGGCGGGGCAGGCTGGTCAAAGACAGAGCGAAGACAGGCATATAGCTGCTCCGCTTCGAGATCAGGAACGGCTGACAAACCGTGAGTGCTGAATGTCTGCAGTGAAAGATAAACGATCAATGGCACGGATGTTACGCACAGTTCTTGTAGCAGAAGGAGGGGGAGGTGCTAACACATTAAGTTCTGAAATGAAACATAGATAGTCAGAGGCAAAATGTCACTATCGCACCTGGAAATGACCCAATTTAGTATGTGGCCATGCCTATGGGTCGACACATTTACAGCTTGAGACATGTTGAACGTGTGCAAAACGTCCTAAAACTTGGCTTTTGTGAGTGTGGTCGGGACAATCGTAATGAAAGTTGAGATCGGTCAGTATGAGCACATCGCCCTTGCATGAGTTGCACATGTCCAACAAGTCTGGAAACTGTTCAATAAACATACTGTCAGTCAGTTTATTCTTTCTATTTGGTGGAGGGCGATATAAACGCGGTCGTGGGGCGGTCCGTGGCGCCTGCCACCAATGCCAAAGGTGCGAGGTTCGATACCGGGTTTCGGCGTCGGATTTTTCTCCTCTGGTAAGTGTCACCGTTAATTCGGGCGGACCGTCGGGGGTTCTTTCTCCGGGTACTCCGGTTCTTCCACCCCCACCCACCCGCCCCCCCCCCCCACCCCCCACACTTTGGTACCGGTTTCAGGCCACTTTACAAATTTCAAATACAAGCGATCAAAAATCTCTGTAACTTCAGTAGCTGAACTGGCCCTTCGTCTGTCTTGTACTGTGTTTGTCTTAAATGGCGTAAATCCGTGTCTGTTACGTAAGTGTGCGTGTTGGGTTTCAGTTCGCGGCGCTTTGAGTCGATTCGCCCAAAAATTGAGAAAAAGCACCTGTATAATAACGGTAATAATAATAATAATAATAATAATAATAATAATAATAATAATAATAATAATAATAATAATAATAATAATAATAATAAACAAAATATATTGATGGGTTTGCATAGGAGACCGAGCTTCACTTCGGCAAGTTCAAAAGATGAATGTTCAAACTGAAAAGACGACAAGCACGTCAGATAGGGTCCGAGAGAGTCTCTGTAGATAACAGCTTTACCACCTCCACTAGAGGAGCTGCGGGGAAAGACGGCATGATATCCCCGAGGGGCAAGATCCAGACACTTGGCTTCATCACCGGACGATCTAAGCCAATAGTCCATAAGCTAGCAAGGTCTACCGTACCCCCCCCCCCCACCCCCACCCCCCAGTACTCAATAAGATGTGTTTCAAAATGTACCTTGGTATGTCCTGAGATGTTTAAGCCATGTTGCTCAAAAATCTTTAGGAACACACCAGAGATATAGCCGATGGCGCAAGGGTACCCCCATTCACGCTCTTCGCACATTCTAAAATGAGGTTGAGAAACATTTTCCTCTAAATAAATCAGAATTCATTCCAGAAGCCCAAATCAGGCAATATTATGTTAAGGTACACTTTCTGCATCCTCTGCAAAAAACAGAATGAAAAAAATGTTGAATCTCTGGCTCACAGTAAAGGTATTTGTGCACCCAGTAAACGGCCATTTCCGCGAAATCGCAAAAAAAGACAAAATTAATGTGTCGGATGCCTTCAGACATTTTCTATAGCACTGATAGTCCACATTACATCCTTAAAACAGGACGTCACAATTATTATAAACTTAACTAGGTGATGCTGTGATCACTGTGAGAGCCACAGTGGTTGATTTTGTATCCCTACCCCCAAGTTTTAAAAATACAAAAAATTAATTTTAAAAATTTACTAAAGTTATTCCATTTCATTTTGACCTCTCTTTACCTTTTAAGTTTCAATAATGTGAGCATAAAGTGCAAGAAAATAATGAAAGCCGGCATCCCGGAGTATGACGTAAACAATTTTTATGATCATTTTGCGTTCCTTTGTGTACTGGTAAAATGGGGGTAGGGCAGCAAATTCAGTCACTGTGGCCTCTAAATGCATCACAGCATCATAAAATCAGATTGGGAGTAACTGTGGTACTTTATCCTAACCAATGAAACCTAACAAAGACCTATCAGTTGTATACAGAATTTCGGAGGGCATCGGAAACAACGTACGTTTCCCAATTCGGCAATTTTAAATGGGAAAAAGCTATCATTCACCACGAACGTACCGTAAAGGATGCCGACTTTCATTATTTTCTTGCACTTTATGCTCACATTATTGAAACTTAATAGTTAAAGAGAGGTCAAAATGAAATGGAATAACTTTAGTAATTTTTTGTAATTACTTTTTTGCATTTTTAAAACTTGGGGGTAGGGATACAAAATCAACCACTGTGGCTCTCACAGTGATCACAGCATCACCTAGTCAAGTTTATAATAATAGATGCAGAACGTGTGCTTTAACATAATATTGCCTGATTTGGGCTTCTGGAATGAATTCTGATTTATTTAGAGAAAAATGTTTCTCAACCTCACTTTAGCATGTGCAAAGAGCGTGAAGGGGGGTACCCTTGCGCCATCGGCTATATCTCTGGTGTGTTCCTAAGGATTTTCGGGGAACATAACTTAAACATCTCAGGATATACTAAGGTACATCTTGAAACCCATCTTATTGAGTACCGGTTGGGGGGGGGGGGGGGGTGCACGGTAGGCCTGGCTAGCTTATAGACTACAAGTCTCGGTGAGCAGCATAATGTCAGTGTTATTGACTTTGATAAATTCATTGATCTCACAGTGTTTCTCCTGAGTTCCCACTGAACGTGCATTGAACAGTGCCACTGACAGTGAGTGTCCGCTTCTGTGTTTAACATATTCACTGAGAACAGGAACTGTTGTAAAAATCCAAAAGTCAACTGAGCGGGGCACAGTGATCTTGGGTGATGGGAGAGAGACAATGGTTGGAATCGGCCTACCATATTTCAGTTTACGGCAACCACCTCTGTGAGGCCGCTTTACTCTGTTGCTGGGTAGATGGGCGGTACCAGCCATTTTAATTCAAGAGTGGTGCCAGAATAGCTTGGCGCGGCCTCAGGCGCTAAGCTATTCTGGCACCACCTTTGAACTATCATAGTCAAATTTATTTCAAGCAATAGTGTATCAAGATGAAAAGGGTTAATCAAGAGTTTGAGAGTGTGGTCTCTCTCTCTCTCTCTCTCTCTCTCTCTCTCTCTCTCTCTCTCTCTCTCTCTCTCTCTCTCTCTCTCTCTCTCTCTCTCTCTTATTGGGGTGGATGGCTGATGGCGGGAGTGGGAGAGGGGGGGGAGGGCGGGGGGGGGGGGAGGGGGGGGGAGGGAAACCAATTCATGGGAGTGATCAGGTTGACTGGTGACTTGTTAGGATGCGGTTTTTCATTGTATGAAAGCAAGTATCATTCTTGTATCAACTTCCTCCTGTGTCTTGCTGTGACCATAATGGGATTTATTTTTCTTTAAAAAATGAAAAGAAATGATATGGAACAGCAAAACCACGGTGAACGTCATAACTGTTTTCCGACTCTAAGCTCATGTAATCTCGCCCTTCGATTAACTTTCTTCGAGACACCTTTAAAAAGAAAACTGCAATTGGCATTGATACTCATGAGCCCCCACAGGAGCGGGGGCTCATGAGGATCTATGCCGCTTGCTGGCTCCATTCATCTGTACCTTCCACAAGCTGGACGGTCAACGGATTTCAAGTTCAGTCTTGTATGGCTTCGAAGATGTGCTCTGCGTCTGGAAAAGAGTTAGTTCCCTCTTGCATAATCACATTGAGGGGCGGGGTTTCCTTTCCTTCTGGAACTGTCCTAGCTTGAATGTTTATAAAAGGCTGAGTCGAGGCTTGGCACTACTTCAGAATGCTTTTCGACTCTTAAACGGGAATAATGTAATTTTATGTAAAGTTTGTAAAAGTATGGCTCACCTCGAAAATGTGACGTTGTCGACGTTGACACGCAAGTTGATTATATTTCACATTTTGTGTTATTTTATATTCTTTATTGATTTGTGTACTTTGTTTTTGTGTTTGTTTGTTTGTTTGTTTATTTGTTTGTTTGTTTCGTTCTTTCTATTTTTCTTTGTTTCGCAGTACATTTAATTTTATTTATTTTAATACATTACATTAACCCATTTAGCCCCGACGCCCTACAACATGGGCGAGATTGACCATGAAAATTCAAGGGTAGTGCCAGATTAGCTTGGCGCCTTCAGGCACCACTGAAGCTCATCTGGCACTACCCTTGAATTTGCATGGTCAATTCACCTCCTGCAACTGGCACTACCGTTGTATCATCATGGCCGTCAGTCTATCTCCTGCATCTGATACACTATTCGTAACGCCTTCAAAATTTGGGAAATGCGGTCGTTGGGTCAAATGGGTTAATACAGTAAACACAAATCGTTTTCATTCAGACTGACGTTCGTGTGTTCACTCACTCATTCGTTTATGTAACTGAGTAACTAGCTCGTGTAGGTGCCATTATGCACGATGAGGATGTTGGGTCCCAACTTCGGCGCTGACCCAACCTCGGCCAGAGTGACATATAATGCTCAAAAGTAGTAAGGTACATTAACTTTTCAGCTTGAATTACTGCAAGTTCTCAAAATGGGTATAGCAACGGTTATATCAGTGATTAACCATCCCATTGGCCTACAATTTCACAACATTGGTGTGACATATAGTGCTCACAAAAAGTAAGGGACGTCATAAATTTAGCATAAATTACGGATGTCGCCTTTTTGGTCTGATTAATCCTTAAACCTTTTGGGACATTTAATAATTCAAGCTAAAAGAAATACATCCTTTACTTTTTGTGAGCACTATATGTCACACCAATGTTGAGAAATTGTAGGCCAGTGGGATGTCTAATCACTGATTATACCCTTGATTATACCGATCCTGAGGACTTTTAGTAATTCAAGCTGAACAGTTAATGTACCTTACTACTCAATTGAGTATTATATGTCACTGTTTGTGAGCAGTATAGGTCACTTTGGCCGAGGTTGGGTCGACGCCGAGGCCGTTGGGACCCAACAGAGGATACAATGGCCGCGAGACAATCTTTAGTTGTATGCCCTTGACAGTCTCCCAGCGTCAGTTCAGAGTCATTGCTCGGCAGGGAACATAATTCGGGTTCCTGGTCCTGTGGCGATACTTTTTTGTTCGCCTTACCTATTATTTCCATGATATTTCGCCTGATCACCATTACGGCTACGACTACGACTACGAAGGAAGTTACGACTGAGCCAAAACCGCAATCGCATCCCTTGAATCGCGTACCTCGCCATTTATAACTCGGCCATCGGGTTTCTGGGAATGGTGGGCAACGTCCTGATTTTGATGGTATTACGTCACAAATCTTTGTCGTCTGCGTCCTACAGCGTCTTCATGCGTTTCCTGGAGCCCGTTGCTGACCCTGAGCCTCCGCGCTGTGTCGCATCTACCACACGTGTGACCTGTGGCCGTGGGGACTGTATCTCTCCCCTTGCCGGGTTGGTGGTAGTTCTCACTGCGGACAGGTAATAGTGAACTGAACGCGGACTGCGGATTCAAGGCGGATGACCAGCTTCTATTAAAAGCATAGACAACGCTGCAACATCTCCAAGAGGCATAGATCCTCATGAGCCCGGAGGGCTCATGAGGATCTATGCCTCTTGGAGATGTTTGCAGTGAGGTGTATGCTTATGGAACAAGCTGGCCATTGGCCGTGATGATTTCGCTCTAGTTCGTTGTTGGTAGTCGTTCGCTTCAAACGAATCCTCTCTAGTAGTAGTAGTAGTGATAATAGTAATAATGATCTTATTATTATTATTATTATTTAATAAAAATTATTATTATTATTATTAGATTATTGTTAATATATTTACTATTAGTATTATTACTATTATTATTACTATTTGATAATAATAATAATTATTATTATTATCATTATTATCATCATTATATTACTATTATTAGCATTACTATTATTATCATCATCATTATTATCATCATCGTATATTATTAGGCACGGTATAGCTTCTAAACTCAGACGCGAGCTCTACGTGCATTACATTGTACAACGTAAATAAATAAGCCCACAGTGTCAAGAAACCTACAGGAGTTTATTCCAAACACTGCGCTGTCTCAAATGTGTTGAATTAAGAGCCGCAGTCAGGGGTCGAAACTCTCGTGTAGGAAGGCTGTATTATTTTACACGCATCAGAAAGGAACGAGCTTTGAAAGGACAAGCTCAAAACAGTTTAGTACAACAAACTGAGAAGACGTGCGTTACGAGTGTATCTTGGGGGGGGGGGGGGGGGGGGGCAAAAGATTAATATCGCATTTTCCTTTTTGTTATTTCTTGGTCGTCTTTGAGAATTTAGTAAACTGTTGTGTGTTCTTCCATTCAAAGCGGTCTTTTATTTCGTTTTTGTTAGTTATTTCATTTTAACATTGTTACACGTGGCAGTCTCCATTTCGGTCTGGTTTTATTAACCCGTTCTGTGCCAAGAAAATATAAACACAACCCAACTGCAAGAAGTATAGATCCTCATGAGCCCCCGCAGTTGCGGGGGCTCATGAGGATCTATGCTTCTTGCTGACACCACTTTCAATCCATGGCTTTTTGGCGTCGAATAAACGAACATTGCAGAAACACAGAAAGGGCAGTGGGCAGATGTTCACATCTGCACGGGACATAGACGACCCCGCCCTCCACGAGTCCCCTGCTGCCTTGCAGGCCTGGCCGCTTGGCTGCGGAAAGGCTAAGGGAGGAAACCCCTGACATCAAAGCCCCCGTGTCTCCGGGGAAGGCTTTTGAGCCAGAGACTAGGACAAGGACAGTCTGATATAAAACCTACGACCCGAGGACCTCGATGCCATCGTCCCAGCTTGCTAGGCCATGGCAGACGAACCAAGGGTTTAAAGGGTGGGGCCAGTACTGCGCACACTGCACTCCACCAAAAAGCTCGCCCACCGCGCAGGCTTTAGGAAACGTCCACGGACCATGACACTGACCATTCCAATTCCTGTAGCGACGGGCGAGGGGCGAAACGGCAGGTGAAAGATGTCACTGGAAGCCGCAGTCTCAAACCTGCATGCAGGCGGTTCAGGATATTGGTCGCCTGATGTTGACCTGGGGATGACAACATCACTCGGCACACCCTGAACGACCAAGCAGCCTTCTCTAGGGACAGCACTGCTTGCTCCACACGGAGAGGGGCCTAGAAAAGGTGGCCTAACCAAAGCTCGTCCCCTCGCAACCCCAGTTGGCTAGCCGCGGTCAACGGGCATCTTCTCCTGCGGTCAAAAAACAAGAAAGAATAACGAATCCACTCTCATGACGACCACGACCGGACTCAACGTAGCATGCTGGAACGTCCGAACCATGCTCGACAAAGCAGACAGCGGACGCCCTGAACGTCGCTCCGCCCTCATTGCCCATGAATTGCGGAAGTTAAACATCGACATCGCCGCGCTCGGTGAAGTACGCCTTCCGGACGAAGGCAGCCTCCAAGAACTTGGCGCTGGGTACACCCTCTACTGGTCAGGCAGGCCTGAATCAGAAAGACGGCTCTCAGGCGTGGGTTTCATGGTCAAGACCTCCATTGTGACTAAGCTGGAAAACCTACCAACGGGTCACTCAGACCGCATCATGTCCATGCGCCTCCCACTGAGACACCAGCAACAGGTCACCCTTCTCAGTGTGTCCCAACCCTCCTGGCAGAGCCTGCTGAAAAGGACATGTTTTACACTGACCTGCGCAGCCTCATACAGAGCACCCCTGCAGACGACAAAGTCATCATCCTTGGCGACTTCAACGCCAGAGTGGGCCAGGACTCTGAAGCCTGGAAAGGAGTCCTCGGCAAGCATGGCGTCGGGAACTGCAACGACAATGGCCGCCTACTGTTGGAGTTCTGTGCAGAGCAGCAACTGGTCATCACCAACACTACTTTTCAGCAAAAGGACAGTCGAAAGACCACCTGGATGCATCCTCGCTCCAAACACTGGCACCTTATCGACTATGTCCTAGTGCGTCAGAGGGACCGCAGTGATGTCCTCCTCACCAGAGTGATGCCCAGCGCAGAGTGCCACACTGACCACCGCCTTGTCCGCTGCAAACTCAGGCTCCACGTCAAGCCAAAACCCAAGAAATGGGGGCCCCCCAAGAAAAAGCTTGATGTTGCCAGCCTTTAGCGTGACGACGTGAAAGCTGCCTTTCAGACAGATTTACAGCGCAGGCTCAAAGACACAGCGGACCCAGCAGACTCCTCCCCTGAAACACTCTGGGAACAACTGAAAACTGCTATTGCAAAATCCTCTGCAGAAGTCTTGGGTTTCGCTAGAAAGAAGAACAAAGACTGGTTTGACGAAAACGATGTTGAGATCCAGGAACACCTAGCAAAAAAAAGAGCCGCCCATCAGGCCCACCTAGCCCAGCCTTCCTGCCCTGTGAAGAAGTCTGCCTTCCACCTAGTCTGCAGCAGTCTCCAGCGCAAGCTCAGAGATATCCAGAATGAGTGGTGGACCAGACTTGCACAGAGGACCCAGCTTTGCGCTGACAATGGTGACTACAGGGGCTTCTACGAAGCACTGAAAGCAGTGTATGGCCCCAAGCACCTGGTACAAAGTCCCCTGCGAAGCGCGAATGGCCAGGCACTCCTCACAGATAATACCTCCATCTTGAACCGCTGGTCGGAGTACTTTCAGAGCCTCTTCAGCGCTGAGCGCACTGTTCAAGAAGCAGTCGTCCTACAAATCCCACAACTCCCATGAAAGGTTGAATTGGACGAACCGCCCACCACTGAAGAGACCCTCGCAGCCATCCACCAGCTCAAGAGTGGCAAAGCAGCAGGCATTGATGGAATACCGCCAGAGATCTGGAAACATGGAGGCACAGCACTGCACAACAAGCTCCATGACCTCTTTCTCTGCTGCTGGGAGGAAGGAACACTACCAAAGGATCTCCGTGATGCTGTCGTTATCACCCTGTACAAGAACAAAGGCGAGAAGTCTGACTGTTCCAACTATCGGGGAATTACCCTGCTGTCCATTGCTGGGAAAATTCTTGCAAGGCTGCTCCTGAATCGGCTGGTACCTGCCATCGCTGAAGACCACCTCCCAGAGGGCCAGTGTGGCTTCAGAGCAAACAGGAGCACCACCGATATGGTCTTTGTGCTGAGACAGCTTCAGTAGAAGTGCCGCGAGCAGAACAAAGGGCTGTACGTAACGTTTGTCGACCTAACAAAAGCGTTCGACACTGTGAGCAGGCAAGGCATGTGGCAGATCCTGGAGCGACTTGGCTGTCCCCCAAAGTTCCTCAGCATGATTGTCCAGCTACACGAGGACCAGCAAGGCCAGGT
The DNA here is from genome assembly GCA_036245525.1 of Semisulcospira habei. NCBI lineage: Eukaryota > Metazoa > Mollusca > Gastropoda > Semisulcospiridae > Semisulcospira > Semisulcospira habei. The sequence goes on along the minus strand of BTPG01000001.1, from coordinate 116,868,320 downwards.
CAGACTCAACAATGACCTCTCAGAACCATTCCCTATTCTCAACGGTGTAAAGCAGGGCTGCGTGCTGGCACCGACCCTCTTCACCATCTTTTTTAGCATGATGCTGAAGCAGGCCACAGTGGACCTCGATGATGACGATGCAGTGTACATCAGGTATCGTCTCGATGGCAGCCTGTTCAACCTCAGACGACTGCAGGCCCACACGAAAACCCTAGACCAACTGATTCGTGAGCTGCTTTTTGCTGATGACGCCCTCGTTGCACACACAGAGAGAGCCCTGCAGCGCATCACGTCCTGCTTCGCAGACGCTGCCCAGCTCTTTGGACTCGAGGTCAGTCTGAAAAAGACAGAGGTCCTTCATCAGCGGGCACCCAAGACAGTGTATCGCCCTCCTCACATCACCATTGGCGAGTCTGAACTAAAGTCAGTGCACCAGTTTACTTACCTTGGCTGCATTATCACGTCGGACGCCAAGCTGGACAAGGAGCTTGACAGCAGGCTGGCAAAAGCGAACAGCGCTTTCGGGCGACTTTTTAAGCGGGTGTGGCACAATCAACAGCTGAAAACAGGCACCAAGATCAGCGTGTACAGAGCTGTGGTCCTCACCACCCTACTGTATGGTTCCGATTCCTGGGCCCTCTACCGCAGCCAACTACGACGCCTCGAACGCTTCCACCAGCGCTGCCTGCGCACCATCCTGGGCATTCACTGGAGTGACTATGTCACCAACGTCGAGGTCCTTGAACAGGCTGAAACTGTGAGCATCGAGGCTTTGCTGCTGCGGACACAGCTCCGCTGGGCGGGGCATGTCTCCAGGATGGAGGATCATCGCCTACCAAAGATCACTCTGTTCGGCGAGCTTGCTACTGGACACCGTGACAGAAGGGCACCAAAGAAGAGATACAAAGACTGTCTCAAAAAGTCACTTAGTGCCTGCCAAATCGACCACCACAAGTGGTCTTCGCTTGCTGTGGACCGTGACACCTGGCGCTCCACCATTTACAAGGCAGCTGTCTCCTTTGAGGACTCTCGCAGAGCTAGCCTTAAGGACAAGCGGCTCAGGAGAAACAACAGAGATGCCGCAACGCAGAACCCTGGCCATACCTCCCCCTGCAGCCACTGCGGTCGAACCTGCCTGTCCCGGATTGGCCTCCGCAGCCACGAACAAGCCTGCAGACGTCGTGGGCAACTCCTATAAAATCTTCGTTCATGAAGTCAAGCCAAGAGAGAGAGCAGAAACACAAATATGCGTCAACTGGCACTGAACAGGTTGATCAGTGGACACGTATGTGTTATAATCAAAATCACACTGGTTGCCTCCCTCAGCGGTGGTGAATCGAGTGAGCTGAGACAACCAGCTGGTGTTCATCGACGTATGTGTCCACAGGTTCATAGCCGTTGTGTTTCCCCTAAAAAAAAAAAGGCCTCCCTGATGACAAAGAAGAACGCCGTTATTGCGTGCATGACTGACTGCGCCAGCTCTCTCCTTATCTCCATCCCCAACATCTTCATGTACGACGTCATCGATTATCCGAACGGTGTCTACTGCACTATGAGAGACGGCAACGAAGCTTTTGGCCTGGCGAGGATCTGCTTCACCTCGTTCGTGCCGTGCGCGCTCATTTTCATTTTCAATTCCTACACACTGCACGTCAGTGGTGATCATCACGCGGTCGATGCGTTTGAAGTCTGAACTGGAGGGCACCATGTCTAAAGGTGTCATCAAAAGTGGGGTAGGGAAGACGACAGGATCAAGGGGGCTGGGACTGAAGCCACGGCCGCTGTGCCGGAAGTGACGTCACAGCAAAGTGCTGGTGTCACGGAATCCGTATCAGGTGTTGTTGAGAGTGTGACGTCAATGACAAATGTAGAGAGCACGATCACTTTTGATTGCGGTTCCGACAGTGACGGAGGAAACGGGGGGGGGGGGGGGGGGGGGGGGGATGGTATGACGTCTAATAAACGCGTAGACTCATCCCGCCGAAAAACCCTAAACTGACGGAAACGAAAGCGACTCTCTCTAAAGATAAGGCATGCAACACTACTTAATCACAAAATGACAAAAAAAGGTCAAAGCGGGATAACTACGCTTAATGAGTCGATTTACCTTGAAGGCGAAACCCCCAAACCCGAAGGGTTTAGGGGTTCCGCCTTTTCGGGTTTGGGGGTTCCGCGGCCTTCAGCGCGAATCGACCAAACGGCGATTCAGCAGTTAATGAAACCGCAAAGAGGAATGGTGTTAAGGTAGATGCAAACAAAACAGACGGCGAAAATAACATAACTAGAACTGCAGGTAAAGCACAAACCTCTTCTTATCCTTCTTCGTCTGCGTTCCCAAAAATTAAAACTGAAGTTAGGGCGAAGCAACCGGCTGCTAACAAGAAGAAGCAAGGTGTCGACAGGGCCACAGCTTCTCTCCTCTACCTATCCTTCTCGGCCTTTTACACCATCACCCCTCTGTCTCTCGTGTATGGTATTTTTACGTCTGGGTGATGCAATATTACGTCCTCTTGGACCAGAGAGAAGATTGACTGTTTGTTGCTAGTATGGGACGTGATGGGATTGCTGTATCTGGGAATTTCGCGCAGAATTTCTACATTCTTTTTGCCACTAACGGTCAGGTGAGGAAAATCACGAAGGAAAAAAAATATCCTGTCTCTGCTGTAATAGAAGGATTGAAGCGGCGTGGCTAAACACACAAGATGTAGCATTATCGTAGGTTATTAACCCATTTGGCCCCAACACCCTACATCAGGAAATGGGTCGACCATGATAATTCAAGGGTAGTGCCAGATGAGCCTGGCGCCTTCATCGACCATGATAATTCAAGGGTAGTGCCAGATGAGCTTAGCGCCTTCAGGCGCCAAGCTCATCTGGCACTACCCTTGAATTATCATGGTCGATCTATCTCCTACAGCTGGTAAAAAGTCGCCAAGTAACACCTCCAGAATTTGAGAAATGCGTCCGTGGTGTTAAATGGGTTAAACCAGTGGCGTAGGAACACCAAACTCCCATTTGTAAAGGTATCCTTCACGTCCACCCCGTCCCTGGCAATGTACGTCCATTGTTGTTTCTGATATGTTTGTTCATTCAGCGACCCAAAGCCACGACTGACCGTCCAAGAAACATGGATACAAATTGGTCTCAGCAAGAGGCATAGATTCTCACGAGCCCCCGCAGTCGCGGAGGCTCAAGAGAATCTATGCCTCTTGAACAGCGATAGTGGGGATAATGCACTAGGGGACGTGATGAAAGTTTTGCATCTCAGGAATTTCGCTAAGTTTCTATTTTTAAAAAAAAAATAATAATAATATTTTTTTAAAAACCTACCCACTTCTGCGATAATGAAAATAAGCAGTGACTGATCTCTGTATTTGTTTGTTTATTTTGAATAAGGGTTTCTTCTTCTTTATTTCCAGTTTACTGTCCCACTGGCACTAGTAGTGATCGGAGACTAGCAGTTTTGGCGTGGTTATGACGAAGTTCTGTAGTTGTTGTTTTGGCGTAGGTTTTCCCTCCTCCTTTCTCATCCGGGCTTGGGACCGGCAACGGCGGAGTTTGAATAAGGGTATTTACCCGTAATATTAATAAATTGTGTTGTAACTGTATTTTCTAAGGGTGTTTCTTTCTCCGTTGGGTTCTTCTAAAAATTTCTACATTCTTCTGTACGATCAGGTGAGGAAATCACTTAATCGGGAAATGTTATCCTGGTTCTGTTTTAACTCATTCAGCCCCGAAACACCACAGCAAGATATGGATCTAACATGATAGTTCAAGGGTGGTGCCAGAATAGCTTGGCGCCCATAGGCGCCAAGCTATTCTGGCACCACCCTTGAACTATTACTCTCGATCTGTCTCCAGAAGTGTAATAAAGTCCTTCAGAGGGCAACTTCAAAATTGGGGTATTTCGGTCCTGGGGCAGAGTGTATTAAGGATGCATAGGGCGTGGCAAAGCATCGCAGTTTTATTAAGCTAGTTGCGCCGCACGACAGTACACACACCAAGGGGAATTACTCAGCGCTGTGCATACAAACGGTTAGGTCCCCTACCCCCTCCAATCAGGCACCCAATCGCCAGCCCACAGAAAAAAATACGCAGGTAAAGAACGTGACGATCATAACAGGGGCGGATCTTGGGGGGAGAGAGTTCCACGGGTTCCGGACTCCCCCCCCCCTCGCCCCCCCCCCCTCCCGATCCAAAATTCTTTAACTAAATGCTATAACAAAGTCCCGTTTCGGGTCGCTTGGATCCCCCTCCCCCCCACTTCCCCCTCCCTCCACTATATTCACATTCTTTGGCGACACACAAACACGCACGTTCCCCCCCCCCCCCCACACTCCGTTTGATACTTTGGCGAGAGGTCAGAGTGTGACACACACGCCTAGTATCCCTCTATCTCGCACCTCCCCCCCCCCCCCACCCCTACTCCCCTTTCCGAATATTTAGCATCGGGGAGGCCTTTTGTGTCATGTTGAAGGTCCCAAACTGATCCGCCCCTGCATAAGCATCAGTTATCTGGTTTGTGAGTAGTAGCGTAAGAACATAAAGAAAAAGCCACCCTCCACCCCCTACCCCGCCACCCCCACTGCATACTGACCGACATTCGCGAGAAGAACACAAATGAAATAGGACCAAAAATAGACGCACAGAACATAGAACAAACAAGAGATAAATCCCCATGATCCCCCGCGACTGCTGGCGCTCATGCTTACTTATGTCTCTTGCAGATGGGTGGTAATTCGCCTTCCCCCGGTAGTTAAGGGGTCAACCCGTTCGTTGTATTTCTGGTGTAAAATGTTGTCCGTTCATAATTTAAATATTCTTCTTTGGCTTATAGTAAAAGCGCCTGCCACCAATGCAAGAGGTGCGAGGTTCGATTCCCGGTTTCGGCGTCGGACTTTTCTCCTCTAGTAAGTGTCACCATTAATTCGGGCGGACCGTCGGGGGTTCTTTCTCCCGGTACTCCGGCTCTTTCCTCCCCCACGAATTTGGTATTAATTTCAGTCCACTTAATCAGATTTAAAAAAATATAAAAAACGATTTAAATTTCCAAAAAATTCAATAGCTCGCTTGAGCTCACGTGAATGTTATGTGTTTATGTACAGTGTGAGGGAATGCGCGTGATTCACGTGAGCGTGCTTGTTGGGTTCAGTTCGCGGCTATGTCCTGCGCATTGAGTTATATTATAAATGTGAGAAATGCGCCGTATAAATACTATGTATTATTATTATTATTATTATGTGAAGTTGATGTTCATGGTCAAATTAATATTTACGGTAAAGTCTAATCTATGATGATCTATGTCACTGTTTACCGTTGAACTGCAGTAACCATTCCATCTGATTGTTGTAATAAATTTTGTTCTAATGTGAAAATAAACTATTGCGTTATAAGGTACGCACGTTTATGTGTGTGTGTGTGTGTGAGAGAGAGAGAGAGAGAGAGAGAGAGAGAGAGAGAGAGAGAGAGAGAGAGAGAGAGAGAGAGAGAGACAGACAGACAGACAATGAACAATGAACAATGAACAATGAACCTTTATTTTCCAACGGTAGAAGTTATTGGTAACAGGACCAGTTTTCAAACTTGCCGTTGCTACATCTACTACATAAGTGACATAGACATGTAAACATACACATACCACACACTGCTGCATGCACTGCTACATTCGCTCACGCACGCACGCACCACGCACATACACACACACATACCCACACACGCACTCAGGTACGCACGCATGCACATCGCAACCCGCGCATGCACGCACGCACACACACACACACACACACACATGTACACCGCAATTCAGTACGCATGCACACACGCACGAACACTCACACACACACACACTTACGACACGCACGCACTCAGGCACATACGCACAAAAACAAACACACGCTCTCGGACACGCACTCCAGACATACCTACCCGCATACGCGTACGCACAAAAGTATAAAATGAGTAAAAATACAAAGTAAAGCAATAAACAAAGAATCATTAAGTACATTAAAGTTCATACAGCAAGGGCAAATATGAATGCAGGTGCTATCTCTCCCCCCCCCCCCCCCCCTCCTCTCTCTCTCTCTCTCTCTCACGCCGACACACACACACACATACACACACACACAGCATGCACGCACGCGCACACACACACACACACAGAGTCACACATACAGTACACACACACACACACACACACACACACACACACACACACACACACACACACACACACACACATACGCGAGCGCGCGCCCAACATATCGAGCACACACATATGAAGGCAAATACATTATACACAGTACATGCAGTATTCAAAGGTACTCTTTGGCATTCAAATATTATGGTACGGCTATGGGAAAAAGGGACTCTCTCTCTCTCTCTCTCTCTCTCTCTCTCTCTCTCTCTCTCTCTCTCTCTCTCTCTCTCTCTCTCTCTCTCTCTCTCTCTCTCTCTCTCGCACACATACACACACATACACACACACATACATACACACACACACACACAAGCACGCACATGTACACATCTGAACACACGTGTAAGTTATCCCAATACTGTAATGATTTGATTACGTCAGAGATTCTAGGTGTTTGAAGAGGCTGTCCCTATATGAGGTGAGCGTCTTTGCGTTTCTAATTTCTGCAGGAATAAAATTCCAGAATGAACTTCCCGAGAATGACAAGCTGGTTTTGAATAAATCAATACGCGGCAGGGGTACTTTGAATTGTTGTCCATGTCTAGAAGCTACAGATGTCCGTTCTGAGAAAAAAGAACTCAAGTACAGTGGACATGATTGCTTGTACAGCTTGTACATCAATACACCTTTATTGAACTGAAAGTGCTGGGATAGAGGGAGAATTTTTAAAGTTTTAAGCTTTTCGTCAGTTGAGAGTTCGGGATCGGGAAATATAAGCTTAGCAGCTCTCCTATGTAGGGAGTTCAGCCTCTTCAAATGTACATCACTAGAACCATCCCACACTGTTGATGCATAGTCTATGTGCGACTTGACATGAGCATTGTAGAAAAGAAGACGCGTATCTGTGTCAGTAATTGTTTTCAATTTTGACAACATATACAGGCTTCTGGAAACTCTTTTGCACACATTATTAATATGCAGTTGCCATTTAAGCTGATCATCTATAGTGACCCCCAAGAGGCGGTGGTGTGATACTTGCTCAATTGGGCTGCCGTTTATAGACAGACTAAGAGAGAGCGGGCATAGCTGGTGCTTTTGACGTGTGGTTATAACCATGCATTCTGTTTTTGACGGATTCAGGGACATGGAGTTGGAATGACACCAGTCGGTGACCTCGCGCAGGCTTTCCTGCAGACGCGTGTTAATTGCAGCTACATTTTTGTGAGGAGTGTGTAGTGTGCAGTCATCAGCAAACATGTCACAAGAAATATCGCGGCAACTAATATGTAGTGGAAGGTCATTGATAAATATGCAGAACAGCAATGGCCCGAGGACAGAGCCCTGAGGCACGCCGCTTTTGACGTGACCATACGAGGAGTAGGATCCATTTAACAGTACTCTTTGCTTCCTTCCGCTTAAATATGAAGTGAACAATGAGACAGCACCTGCATTGCAAAGATATGCTTGAAGTTTTGACAAAAGAATGTTATGATTTACAAGGTCAAAAGCTTTCTTAAAATCAATAAAGATCGACCCAGTTATTTGGGAGTTATTTATGGATGCTAGCCACGCATCAATAAGTCTTGTTAGTGCCGTGTGGCAAGAATGCTTGGGGCGAAAGCCGGACTGAAATACGTGCAATAGACTACGACTCTCCAAATATTGATAAAGGTGTTTGTGCACGTGTCTTTCAAGAGGTTTGGAAAGGCTGGATAATATTGAGATGGGTCTATAGTTATTAACATCAGACAGATCTTTTGATTTAGGCAAAGGGATAACCTTGGCTTGCTTCAGTTCTGATGGAAATATATTTTGTTGGATGCATAAGTTATAAATATACGTTAACGATTCTACTGTATAGGGAAGGGACAGTTTCAGGATTTTAGGACTGATCTCGTCAGGTCCCGATGATTTTTTGTTTTTCAGTGACCCGATCAGTTTTCCTACTTCATACACAGCTAGAGGCGGTATAGAGAAGGGGGGTTTGTCCTTAGTCTTCTGCTTACAGAAGTTAAGCAGGGACTCCGGGCATGTGTAAGACGTTTTTTCCGCTTGAGGGTATGATTGACTCGGCAACAGACAAAAAATGTTTGTTAAAGATGTCTGCAGTAATACTAGAAGGAATGGCTGACGATTTCTTGCTGTTACCTCGGGTGATGAGATTAACTGCGCGCCAGAGTGCGGCAGTATCTCTGTCTTCTTTAATCATTCGTTCAAAGAGAGACTTTTGAGCCCTGCGTACCATAGACTTGACACGGTTACGTTGTTTTTTGTATTCGTTAAATAGCTTGTGTCTTCTTAAGTCATTTCTCAATTTCATAGCTTCAATTATTCCTTGCGTTAGCCAAGGCGGTAACGTGTGGTTTTTTACCCGCTTTTGCCGTAAAGGGGCGTGTTTGTTAAGTACTCTTGTAAAGAGTCGATACCAAATAGTCAGAGCCTTTTCAGGGTCAGTTTCGTTATTAACGACATTAAATGGTGTTTGATCAAGGTCTGCTAGAAAAGCAGACTGATTAAACTGTTTAAATGAGCGGTACGTTATAGTTGTGTGCCCGTTCTTACGATGCACTGGCAGTTTTGTTGACCAGGAACACACAGTAGGAAAGTGATCACTGATGCTGAGGTCAGGAACACTAACATTGAACACACTAAGGGGACGGTTGGTGTAAATGTGATCAATGAGTGTTGCGGTTGTTTTTGTGATCCTAGTAGGGGCCGAAACTAATTGTTCTAAGCCGGTTTGTGTGGTGATGCAATCCCACGCGGTATGGGGCTTTAACATATCTATGTTAAAGTCGCCTAGTAGCAACGCATCACAGTTAGGTAGGCCAACTTTTTCTACTGCATGCAAGAAATCGTCGTACCATTCAAACTTGGCTGATGGGTTACGATAACAAAAGCCGATGAAGACGGGTTTAGTTTTTGGAGCCCTAAATTCCAACCAAATGCACTCAACTTCCGGAGTTTCTATGTCCTCACGCCTTTTTACTAAATGTTGGACTGAGTTATGGATGTAAACGGCAAGCCCAGTCTGACCAAGTACACGAGGGTCACGTCGAGTGATGCTAAAGTTAGGTATGTGAACGGCTTCATCGCTTATGTCGGAGTTAAGTCGCGTCTCACTAAGACCAAACAGGTGGAATGGTTCAGACGAGTTTAGAAAAACATTCAAATCGGCCACCTTGTTAAAAAGATGGTAGATGTTCAAGTGACCAGTTTGAAGGCTTCCGTGTGTCTGAGCATTATGGGTCATGTTGAATTTTAACTTTCCCAAATGAAGTGCAACACAATACAAAAAATATATAAACAGAGGGAATAGGGAATAAAGTTTCAATGCAGTAAAGCGCGGCTGAAGTTATAGCACCTCGTATCAAAACGTCACAAATGGTGTCCAACACAGCGTTATCAAATGAAGATCGCTTTTGATTAATAGTGTATCCACGTATTAATGCTGCGCAAGCTGTCTAAATAAATGAACAAATGGTGTAGCCTGCGATGTGAAGTATCGTAGGCTGAACACTTGAAACCGTACTGTCACAATGAAAACTTAGCGGAGCTTTGGTAATCAAACCAGGCGAGAAAATCACAGAATTTGAGGCACACAATCACTGCTTTGGAATAAATCACAAGCGAACGCAGAAGAACCGTATATAAAGAAGCACACGTAACACTGACGTAATAATGAACTGCCTCACACACCCACGGTGAAATCTGCGAAGCACAACGGTGAAGGATCACTGATCACACGACACTGAATTACCAACCGCGTAAGTAGCTGACGTATCCATTGGCACCATTCGCTGTGGGCACCTGGCATAACTGGTGGTACGGTGGCAGACTATTAACCGGATAAGCAGATACACTGGTTGCTGGGCGATGATTCGACCACACACCATGGCAACCATCCGGGTACTGTGGTTGTTGCCAGGGTGCTGCAGTTGAAGAGTTGGTATGTATTTGCAGCAGATGATGGTACTGGAGTTGCTGCCAGTCAGGAACCGGCATGAAGGGCATCTGTTGTAGATGTTGCTGCTCCTGTTGTAAATGTTGTTGCTGCGCCTGTTGTAGCTGCAGCTGCTCCTGCTGTTGAAGTTGTTCATGGTCCTGTGGTTGAGGCTCCTGGCGTAGAGGTAGTTGTACTGGTGATGTGGGACCAGCAGAACCGGATACAATAGTGTCAGAAGTGGAAGTGCCACTCTGTACATTCAAGCTACCACCAGCTAAGGCCTCTGAGTAGAGTTTCGTCTTAGTGGTCGCCTGAGAGCTTCTGTGCTGGTGAGTAATTGCATCAGCCTGGTTGACAGCTGGACCACCGTACTTGATATTGCCGGCAAGCCTCCGGGTTCCCACGTGGGATGGATGAATGGGGTCAAGTCGGCCTTTGTTGTCCACACGGTACAGCGCCTTCCGGGGAAGACCGCTTGGGGCTAGGAACACGCCCGCATTGTCAACAAAGATAGCGCGCATCTTCTTTGCCACGTGGCACAGATTTGCGTTGGAGGGGGAAATACGTTGGTTAAGGCGAGAGTTTTTCCCCTGGGCAGCAGGCAAGATGGATGAGGCCTGGATGCTTGCTTTGGGGAACACGCCTTTGCAAGAAGTGACCAGTCTCTCCCACTGCTGACTGGTGATTTCATGCGTCTTGCAATCGTTCACCCCTACGTGGAAGGTGACCAGTTGGACGCGGGGTGACTGCGGCTGCTGCTTGAGCCAGTCAGTCAAGTGGGAGATTTGCAGGCCGGATATTGAGATGACCTGTACCTTTTCGCCCTGGTACATGGTCATCTTCTCTCCCTTGAAGTTTCGCACGACGGAGTCCCCGATGACGAGCGTGGTTGTGTCTACCTCTACGTTGTGATCAAAGACCCGCTCGCACGGAAGAAAGTCCTTGCGCTGCTGCTGGCTCCCGGCAATCCGATTACCGCCCCCTTGCCGCTGGCCAGGCTGAGACGGCCCGCTCCCCTCACGGTGGCTGTCTGCGATAGGGGAGGCAACGTTGACCGTAATAACCGCACTCCCTGGGGCTTGCTCTTTCTGGCTACTCGGAGGGTTGTTCTTAGGAACGGTAATCCTTACTGGGATCACATCACCAGCTGTAGTGGACACAGGCTTCATACTAATGATTGTATCACTGTTTACGGGCATAGAGCCTTCAGGCGTTGTTGACACTAGTAGTTGGGGGGTTTGGCCAGAGGCCAGAGGTAGCCCTTGTTCAGAGTTCAGTCTTTGCAGAGTGTCGTCGACGAGACAGTGAAATTCTGCCATGTTTGTCATTTGATCATGTAAGTGGGACATCTTGCCACACATACAAGACTCTAACATCCGGAGGTCATTTGCCATCTTCACCGCGGACTCGCACACCTTACTGTCAATCTGCTTAATATTTAGCATAGTGACAGTTCTCAGCTGACACAACTCTTGATGGAGAGCCTCGACGGCGGCCTGGCTGTTGCAGAGTTGGGTCTGCAGCTTTAGGATGATAAGCGGCTTTTCGTCTCGGACACCGGACACCACCAGCTCGCTATAATCAGAATCCACCTGAGTGCACGAGACGGGTAACCCGGGCGAGGTCAAGTCCTCGGTGGTGACGTCACCCGTAGACGCCACTTGGGTAACAATATGGCTGACAGGACTTGGTGTGGAGGGGGCAGGTTCGGGTGTGGAGGGGGTAGTGGCAAGGGACTGACTGGCAGGAACATCAGAGTGATCAGAGAGGGTGGAGTGGAGATCATCCCGTAGATGTGGCCCGCTGGAGGAGGGGTGTGGGATGGAGGGCGGGGTAGGCGGGCCGTCACTGGTCATGTCACTCACAGCGCTGACGGTGGTCACGGTCAGAGGCTCGGGGACAAGATTAGCGGAGCTGTTCCGAGGGTTACAGGACTGAACAATCGGCGATAGGGAGGTAGAGTCGTCAGCCTCCAATCCGATTAAGGGGAGGGATGAGTCCAAAATTGCCCGAGGAGGGGTGTCTGGGAATGATACTATCGGGGAGATGGTGGGATCGCATGACTGGTCACGCGGCATGTCAACAGGGACATTGTCAGCAGGGTCTGCGCAGCCGTCTTTCAGCTGTTGTACGAATGTACACAAAGAGTCATATTCGCTTAGGACCCACGTGTCCTTGTTGTGTCCCTGAATGAGACAGGTGCCGCCAGTCTTGCGACGCACGTGGAAGTAGAGGGTGATGGTGATTTTTGGTTTTGCTCTCCCCCTGATTTGTATGAATGTTTTTCCCAAGTCATCGGGAATGTCAGGATTGGAACAATCCAGGTAGGAGTCACCACACTCTACAGGTTCATTTCTGGCGTCTGTGTCCCTCCAGACTACAGTGTAACCGCCTCTTGCCTGGAGCAGGTTGACGTAGCGGTGGTAGAGGGCAGTTCGCCAGCGCTTGAGGGTGATGACGCCATTGGGGCCGTTGCTGTAGAAACGCGTTTGCTGGCCGCACGCAGTGTCCTTTAGCACCGGGTTTTCTCTCTTAAAGGGATTGGCGAGGGTGGGGTCTTGCGTCACGACACTTAGAGAGAGGGATGAAGATGCCATCGCGACTCGGACTTGGTGGTATGCTGTAACCGGGCACTCAGCGCCAACTTTAGAAAGTTAGAAACAAGGGTAGGTGTGGAGGGTGGTGGGATCAGCAAACATTGTGACACCCCTCAGGAAGTGCCAGCGTGTCTGCAGGGCTGACAGGAGTGGAGTCTGGTGGAGACGATACAGCATCGTGTCACAGAGTCAGTAAGCCGAAAAGCAAACATTGGCTGCTTAGATCTGAAGTTCAGCAATAGACTGCTCTAGTCACAGTCTAACTCCTCACAGTTACTGACAGTGCAAGGGATGAAATATATAATTGAACGAAAAATATAGACAATGGCAGGCGTAAGTTCTACTATATTCAATGAGTTCCAGAAAACAAAGTGGATGACGATGCGTTCAAAATTACGAGAAGAATATCGTAAAGTGATAGTTCGTATGATCGGATTTACCTTGCACGACGGACAAAGACTGGCTTCAGTCTGGGCACAACTCGCATCACACGTACACAATATGATATCATCCGGGGAAAATAGTGTGCTTCGTCCTGCACACTTCTCACACTCACAACACAAGCATTAGGATATCCGTGTGATGATAGTTAGTATGCACGTCCACTGGAATAATGTTTAAAAAGTATAAGAAAGTCCACAGCTTACATAGAAAAACACATAGTACACAGTATATCAAGCAATCCAAAGCGTCACGGTTGGCTGCACGACGGAGCTAAGACTTACACGTCTTACCCCGCCGGCGGCTGGAGGAGAGAGACAGACAGACAGACAGAGAGAGACAGAGACAGAGACAGAAGCTCATTATGTGTCACAATGTTGTCTTACGAGACTAAAGATATTTCTTTTCCGGCACTGGCTCGCCAAATGCACGTCCGTCCGGTGCGGATGTCTCCAAGGTATTATCATTTTATTGTGACCACACTCTCAAAGTCTTTATGAAACACCATTGCTTGAAATACATTTGACTGATAGTTCAAAGGTGGTGCTAGAATAGCTTGGCGCCTGATAATGTAAAACATCGTCCAAGAACTCATGGAAAGTCACAGCAAGGACGCACTGCGGTAATGCAGTACTCGCAGCTAGTGAAGTATTGACAGCTACAAATGCTTTCAGTCATCGTCTCGATGCTATTAGTAAAACACCAAAGCAAACTCGGTGGCTACCTGTCAAAACAGGGCCGTAACTCCTTCAAAGAAGGAGTGATGGCCTTGTTTCAACAGTACGAGGCGTAGGTCCTCATGGGCCCCCGCAGTTGCGGGGGCCTATGAAGACCTATGCCTCTTGCACTCAGTGACCGGCGGCTCTCTGATATCAGCGGCAGGGAATAGACGGGGCTGCAATTATTTCCCAGATGTCAACCCCCAACATATTACATTAGGCATACAGTTGCGGATTTCTTTCTACTGCCCTTATTGAAAAAGCTTCCAGCTTAGGTCTTGGGTCATCACTTAGTCTGTAGAGGACAGCAACAACAACACACAAAAAAAAAAAAAAAAAAAAAAAAAAAAAAAAAAAAAATGGTCGAAGACCCTACCTGACCTAAAAAGTGCAACCCTAATAACAGGGCTTCGTCAGATGGGATCCCCGAACACGCACATTACATTGTGTATGCGGCATTGTGTATGACCACTCTGTGCCATCAGGCGCTAAGCTAATCTGACAATACCCTTGAATTATCATGGTTGATCCATCTCCTACAACTGATTCGCAGTCGTCAGGCATTCCAGAGAGACGTCAACATTGTTGTATACGACGTGTCAAACACAGAGTCCTCAACTGATCAACACAGGAAACCTTGCCAAAAATAAACAGAGACATGATCATTACACTCCTAGCGGCGCTAATACTAAAATAAAAACAATCTGTTTGTGTTTAACGACGTTCACTACAAACAGGTTATCGGTTGCGCAATGGGTCAGGTCCCATCGCCATCATTCAGTGACCAATCTAATTAAATGGGACGCATCTTGAATGAGCTAACAGACAGATTCGAACATCATCAGTAGATTCGACTGATTCTACATCACCACTCAGTGGCGGTACCGCGATGATGGACTACTAATCATGAGACAGAGGAAGAAACAATCCACCACTTCTTCGCTTTAGCCAACTCCCGAATACAGATGGCATTAACTTTCATGTATCAAATTAATGCAACCGCCGGAAGGCACCTTTCTTGATGTTGAAATATAAAGGAGAACGTTAGTCCGGGACATTGGGCAGAGCTGTTTTTCGTAGTCCGGGACATTGGGCAGAGCTGTTTTTCGTACCAAAGTCCTCTGCTATGGAAAAATCTCCCACAAGAAATTCGCTAAGCGCAGTGCATGCATGCCTCTAACTCATTCGAGACGTGCCGCCGATGAAAACACAGACGCAGTGGTGAAAAAAAAAAATGAACCAAAGGTTGTACTTTCTCGTTGACAGAACATTTCTGATGCTTTTTTACAAATCATTTGTGGAAAGTGTTTTGATTTTTTTTTTCTTCTATCTGCTGGTTCAGGTCTTTAAGTGCCGAAAAAAAAAAAAAAACAGCCTTGAACGGACCGTGGAAAACTTCTGCTCTAAGATCATTGGTGAGCCTCAGAGAACTATGCAGTCTTTTTATTTTTGACCAGCAGACAGTGTAGAAGGCAATGTCAGTCAGTCCATTTTTTTTTTTTTTTCCCGAAAAGATCACACAGTTTTACTCAAATACAAAATTTGAGCTGTTACCCTCAGCCCGCCGGGCAGGTCACAGTGTCACAGCTGTAAGACAAACAGAAGGAAGTTCTCTTTTATTCCCATCGCCGCGTTCTTTTGGAACAAAGTGGCATAGACTTTTAAATGTAGGCAGCTGTGACATCTGGACTGAGCATGAGGGGGATGGAAACAGTGCCAGTTTTCGGTTCTTGTAAGGTTTATGTGATAATAGCTTTTTCTAAATATATATACATGTAACGGTATGTCAATATTAGCACCGCCCCAGATTTCTGTATTAGCATAGCTGTCAGTCAGTATTAGTATAGTTCTTAATTCTGCGTGCCTGCATGGCCGGGTGCCTGTCAATGAGAGTGTCTGCCTGGGCGGTACGTCACACAGTCAGTGCAGCCGCGGCAGCCCCTATGTCCGTCTTATCCGTCGGTCCATTTTTTACCGGTTCAGTTATATTATTCGCTCCCGTCCAAATGAACTGGAATTGCCCCTTGGGGGATACTGAAATAAAGTGTTTTTTTTTTTTTTTTTTTTTTTTTTTTTTTTTACTTGACATATGACTTGACTAGTTGGTGGTTGTTTTGATGGTTGCTGATAGGCCTTCGGCTTGGCGGTCCAGTCACATAGCCACTTTTTGCAGTAGAGCTATCGCGCACGTCCCCTCTGAACGTCTAAATGGCCGGATCTTGGGGAAGTTGAGTCAGTAAGAGGCCCCGTGTTTTTAAAAATAATTTTTGCCTTGTTTGAAAAATTGCAGTTGGGCTGAATGTTGGAATTTGCTGGAAATTTGTGGTTAGCTGAGAGGAGACATGTTTGGTGCTTTGATTCATACCATCCTGAGCTTATTCAGTGGACATTTGTGGGCCTATGTTGAGTTGCCTTTGACGTAGTGATTTGAGGGGCACGCTGATTTCAGCTGTGCTTGGGTGTGGGGTTGGTAAGGAACCAGTTTCATAGCCAAGAAATGAGACGGGTCATGTGCTGTTTTTTTTTTTGTATTTTGTGCATGGCAAATGTGCAGCTGGTGGGCGGTAGTGTTTTTTTTAGGGAACTGAACAATTAGGGGATGACTGGGACTGACTAAGGCTAAGAGACTGGACAGTACGGAAACAGCACTGTGGTCCGTGGCCTGTGTTAACCAAGGGACTGCACTCCTACATCTCTCTTTCACTCGATAGCGCATTCAAAACATCATGGTTGTGTGCAACTTTTTCCTTCAAGGGCGCTGTAAATACGGCGATAAATGTTATAACGAACATCCAAGAGGTGAGAAATCCATCCAGTCTCGTCTGTAACAGGCAGACAAAAATGAAAACACGTTCTCAATGTCCACAGCACAACTCCGGCGGCACAAGCCGGTTCACTTTGAAGTCCTAAGTTTTTTTTCTTCTGTGTTGATCTTACTGACACCTGTCTTGTTCTTGACTTTTGTAACACGATATGTTTATTAAATTTTAACATTCCCATTAGTGGCAATCGTCAGTTCTGGAGACTGGTTCAGCGTTTCCAGAATCCCAGAAAGTTGAATTTCAGCTTTCTGGTTTAGACTAATGTCACCAATGTGTGAAAAGACGTTAAATAAATTCCTGATCCTGATCCTTCCTGTTCAGACGGAACTTCCCCGCTGGCTGTAGATGATAGGGCATCGTTAGTCTGTTGACCATTTTCAGTTGTCACCCATGCAAATATGTTGATTACATTTTAACATTCATTTAAACTTTACAGCCCAGCTCTACCAAAGACACCCCCCCCCCCCCCCCCCCCCATTTATTATTGTCATTCATCAATTGCTCATTATGCTTATAAAACTTATATTTAGGGCTGGTGATGTGCACATAACTCTTATTTTTTAAATATATTTTATGTTTTATTCAAAATGTCTTTTGGATACTATTCTCTTAATCTTATTTTATAATTATATTTGTCATTTCTTTTAAATATTAACCCATTACATCCTGAGGCTGACTTTTTACAAATTTGCTTAATCATAATGTCCTATGAAGGCTACATTACAAATTAGGCGATAGATCATGCAATTTCATTCAAGGGTGGTGCCAAACTAGCTTGGCGCCTGAGGTGCCAGGCTAATCTGGCATCACCCTTGAACTATCATAGTCAAATTTATTTCAAGCAATGGGTGCATCAGGATGAAAAGGGTTATTCTCTTGTTTTATTTTTTTTTAGTAATTTACTGGTGGCTGTAGCTTTGGGCAGGGGGTAATACACCTGCCCAAATCCACCACCACCAGTTAGTATTGAGAAACTTTGTTGTAATCTTTAACTTCAACTGTTTATTTTTCTTTCTTTTTTCAGGAGGAGGTGGAGGCTATGGTGGAGGTGGAAGTGGCTATGGAGGAGGTGGAGGTGGCTATGGAGGAGGTGGAGGTGGCTATGGAGGGGGTGGTGGTTATGGTGGTGGTGGTGGTGGTGGCGGCGGTCAAAGAGTGAACTTCCGCGACAGTTTCGGAACAGGCGGGGGCTATGGAGGTGGGGGTAACCAGTTCTCCAAGCAGAATCGCGGACAGCAGAATCCATACAAGTGGTCAGCAGGCCAGGACCAACAACAACATGGAGGGGCTGCCCCAACAAGTGCGACTTCCACAGAGGATCTTGTGTGGGTAGTAATGTTGAAAGGGTTAACTTTGTTATACAGGTGGGCCTCAGTATATTGCACTGCCTAAGAGCCGTAAAGTAAGACTTGTATATTTTTAGCAATCGTATATTGTAAAGCTGAATTTACATAAACTTGTGAAGAAAAATGGTCTTTGGGCCGACGTCAGCCTGATGCGGGCCATGGGGGCATAGCTCAGCAGTAACACTGCCTGCAAGGCAGCATAGATGTCCTGGGTTTGATCCCCTGGATGGCCCAGAATGGTTGGTGTTTTTCTTTATTTCATTGCGTTAAAATCTCATACAAACTCGGATTACCTGTCCACTGTTTGAAAAAAAGAAGGCCCATTAGAGCCAGTGGGTTGGAAAAACAGACAACCCGCATGCATATTGTATCCCCGACAAAAGTCTTCAGATGTTGAAGTTGTTCAGCAGAGACAATGAAGAACAGAACAGAAGAACAGCCTTATGTGGACTATGCACGGCTGTCTGCAGGCCAGCCAAGGCTGACATTAACGCATGGACCTATTGCTCACAGAGCATTCTGTGAGACCTGCACACCTTCTAACAGGTAGTGCAGTATACTTGAGCACATAATACTGTGGCTGACCTTGACTGGGTGTAAATCTACCCAGCTTGTATCTACACTTCATGAATCCACCCAGTGTAAATTTGCGCTGCAGTAACTTCATCCGTATTTAGACATTTTCACATCATAAATCCACCCAACATGAATCAGCACAAAGTTATAAGTTGTCCTCTAAAGACTACTGGCATATAATGTAAAGGAGCTAATCTGGCTCAACCCTAAGACTACATGTGTTTGGTCGATCCAAATCTTGCTGCTGTGTGTTAGGAGCAGAATTAACTCTTTCAAGATGTGCCACAACCGAATTCGCAGCTTACCCTTAACATTCAGAATACAGCAGTGTGTGAAATAAGTTGGACTAAAATAGTTCAAGGGTAGTGCCAGAATAGCTTGGCGCCTCTAGACGCCAAGCTATTCCGGCACCACCCATGAACTAAAGCCATTGGTCTATATCCGTATCTGCAAGTACTATAATGTAGCCCGCATATATGGCAGTGTACAAATTTGACGCTTTTATTCTCGGTGTGATGGGTTAAAAAGCTGCGAATCCGGTTGGGGCACGTCTCGAATATGTTTAATAAACTGAGCAGCTACTGAGTATCCCAAGTAGTCTTAATTTCATTTTACTTATCATTATATACTGACTTCCACTAAAAACGTGAAAAGTGTATGTAAATGTACCCGCAAACAAAGAGCCACCCTGACAGCAAAACAAGAACATTATTTTATTTGTTGCTTACTTCAGATGTTCAGCCTACTGTCTGAGCTACCTTCACACAAAAATTGGATGAGTTATCGCCCATGGCTACCTTGGAGGACACAGGGTTTCATTAGTGGTGAAAATAACTAATAAGCAAAACTGGACACACTCTGCGAAGCAAGTTTTCTGTGATATATTTTAACACACAAGTTGAGTGGATTGCTTATGATGTTATTAACTGCCTCAAATGAAATTTGACTAAAAAAATTCATTGGAGAACATAACTTCCGGTGCACATCATTTTCTTAATAAATCTTTTTTGATTTAAATTTTAATGTGAATTACTTTCAAACCATTTTTTTATGCTCCAGTGACTGATGCAGAGATAAAGAACACATCCATATCCATTTGATCAGGTAAATTTCAAGCAGATGTTAAACTAGTGGCATCCTCTCTGGCTGATTGTCCAAATGATGTTCTCGTGGAGAAATCCATGTCGCTCCATGATGTCCTTGATTGTCACGTGCCCCTCAGGTCCGTCCACTTCGTGGATCACTGATACCATCATAGACGAGAAGCTTGAATGACGTAGACTTGAGCGCCAGTGGCGGGGTAGTCGGCTTACAATCCATTGCGAGCTCTACACATGTCAGTGGAACAGGCTGCCCGAAGGGAATTTTACAGTGCTAGTCTCCAGCTGTTCCTCTAGCAAGCAATTGTATGCAGCATGCAATGAGCTGCTTGGTAAACAGAAAGGGCCTGTACTTCCCACTAACATACCTGCAGCTGAAGTACCCGACAGGTTCTGTGTGTATTTTGATGATAAAATCAGCGAAATTCAGGATGACCTTGACATCAGGGCTGGCAACGCAACTTTTCATCCATTAACAGTGTTTGTCTGTCAAAATTCTGTCCTGTAACATAGCAGTTTGTGTCTGAACTCATCACTAAATCCCCATGTAAATCCTGTGTGCTTGACCCATTTCCCACAGATTTTCTGAGAGACTGTGTGGATCTGATTTCTGTGATTACACGCATTATTAACGATTCCTTGACGTCTGACTTGACGTCAGTTCAAGCAGACTGTTGTCATGCCATTGTTAAAGAAACCTGGACTAGACCAAAATGACTTGAAAAACTTTCGTCCCGTTTCCAATCTTCCATTTATTTCTAAGCTGTTAGAAAAGGCTGTATTGCATCAGCTTTTGGATCATGTGTCAAGAAATGACCTGCTAGAGTTGTATCAGTCCACTTACCGCAAGCATCATAGCTGTGAAACAGCTCTTCTTCATGTGACCAACAGCATGCTTACTTGCGCTGGTCGAGGGATGTGTGTCACTCTTGTCATTATTGGACCTGTCTTTTGCGTTCGACACTCTCGATCACAACATCCTTCTGAATAGACTTAGTGTATCTTTTGGCATCCGTGGATGGGTCCTTGACTGGTTCTCCTCATATTTGTCTGACAGGTTCCAAAGTGTCATTATACAGAATTCTACTTCCGCACTCCTCCTTCTGAGATATGGCATGCCCCAGGGCTCAGTTCTTGGACCGGTCTTGTTTTCTTTGTACACCCAGCCTGTGTCTGAGGTGATCACCAGCAAAGGATGTGAACATCACAAATATGCCGATGACACACAGCTGAAGAAAGACGTTCCTCTCAAAACAGGTCCCGTCTCTTCTGCATGACATGGAACAATGTATAGAAGCTGTTAAGGACTTGATGACAGACAACAAGCTAAAGCTCAATGTGGGAAAAAGAGATGCCATTGTGTAGGCACTCGCTCCAGGGTGAGTGTCTCCCATGATGAGTCCTTGATCGTTTGTGAACAGGACATCCCTCTCAAAAAATGTGTGCCCCCACCCGGGTCTGCCTTAGGGGACTTGGGTGGGGTTAACTACTTTTTAGTTCCCAGGGTCACCCTGGTCAGCCCCACAGGGTGGGCTTTCCCCTGTATTCTGGGGCATGTGTTTCTGTCTACCCGTGGTCCATTCACCTGTAATTTCCTTTTTTAAACTCTCCCTACTGTCTGCGCTTCCTATAGCTCTTGATATTGGATGTGTGTTGCTAAATGGTCTTAGGTTTATTTAGCGTATTAGACCGGCTGGCGGCATACATTCAATATTCTGTTTAGTTGTTTTTTTTCACAAGCAGTGCAGGCACGTCCTGAGAAAGTCTTGTTGCTGTCGGGACGTTAAGCAATGTACAACCCAACCCTAAAAAAATGTGTGAAAAACCTAGGTGTTTACATTGACAATGTCCTGTCCATGAACAATCATGTGTCTCACCTATCCCACTGCTGCTATCTTGAGCTCAGGAGACTTAGCTCTGTTAGACAGTACCTTACTGACGATGACTGTAAGCAAATTGCATGTTCACAGATTTTGCCAAGGCTTGACTACTGTAACTCTGTAATGTCGGGTATGTCGAACGATCTACTATACAGGCTCCAGAAGATTCAAAACCACGCAGCAAGACTTGTACTGAAAAACATCAAAGCCTGACCACATCACTCCCTTGCTTAACTCTTACCAGTTCGCTCTATTTGAGGCCAGTGAACAAAATGACTTTTACCCTCACACATGACCAAGCAAAAATGCTGCTGAAAGCTCTTCTAGTGGTCAACAGTTGGCTTATTATACATCATATTAAAGTGCATTGAGTCAGCTTTCAGTCAGGATAAGTAAAAAGTCTGTACTTAACGTAGTTTAGAAGTTGTTGTTTATTTAGCGACGAAGAAAAAATGGTGTCCGGTTTCCAAAAACAGTTTTCACGAAAGTCACTAAGAAGAAAAAGGTTTTGTTTCTTGCCCCTTTGTTTAAAATGTGAATCCAGTGTGTGGACAAATCATTTCTACACATGTTTGTGAAGTTTCAAGAAAATGTGTTTGAATTTCTAAGAGTTACGCAACATAATCTACACCGGTCAAGGGCAGGAAAAAGTGGGCGTGTCAACACCTGGCATGACTGAGACAACAAACATGTGCTTCTCTGAAAATCTCTGACTTGCTGAAAATATCACTGAGGCAATACACAGCAAGTAATAAAACTTGTTTATGTACTTCATAAAGTTTCACGATTCTGAACCAGACAATAGGTAAACAAAGACTCACATGGATAGCACATGGTCAAACCAAAATAGAAAGTCTCACAATGACCTGCGATGGTTTTCTTTCGTTTTTTTCCACATCGCTGGTGCTGGAATCATGTTCAGTGGCCTGGTTGCTGGAAGATTCCCCTTCAGTGAGATACTCTTCACTTTCGGACTCAGATGAACTCATTTTGACGGAATATTCTCAGAGAGAAATCGCAAGCAGTGAAAATAACGCAGTAGGGAAAGCAAGATGGTGGACGTAGTGACTCGATCGATAACAAAGGTCACGAACAAACTCAAAATTAATATTTTTTTCATTCTATCATATGAAAGTGACTTTCTAATGTCAATAAGTTATTACAATAATACTGAGAGTAAAAATTAATTGGTTTTAATTCAGTAAACACGATGGAATTTTCCATGGGCGTGGCTTCGTATGTATACATACGATGGCCAAGGGAGCGAACTGGTAAGAGTTAAGCAGTTACACTGGCTTCCTGTGAAGTTCAGAATTGAATACAAAATTGCTTCCCTCGTTTTTCAGGCCTTTGATAAAACACTCCCGGCTTACTTGTCCTCCAGTCTCCCTGTCTGTACACCAGGCAGAGTACAGCGCTTCAACACTGATGACAAAATATTGACTCCTCCCAGAGTGTCCCTAAAAACCTTTGGACAGCAGTCCTTTTCTTTCCAAGCTCCCAAAGTGTGGAATAGTAGGTTATAGCACTGTCAGGGGAGATAAATGTGCATGATCGACCAGTGATCATAGATCTACTGTGGCCAAAGCACAAAAAAAAAAAAAGATAGGAAAGAGAGGGGGCGCTAAGAAAGTGACTGAAAGCAATGCATATGGAAGCCCCCCGAAGGGGGCGTATCACATATCCACTGTTCCAGCCACTTAGTGCATGAAAATTTAAATCTAGGTCCCCCAAGGGGGGTCCAGATATTTAGCCGGTGTGGACAGCTGTTTCGGTCTTGGCGACCTCTTCAGCACACCATCGGCAATACTGGACTTACTTACTTACTTATGCCTGTCACCCCTACCCGGGTATAGGCCGTCGACGAGAGACCTCCAGCAACTCCTGTCCTGTGCTTCTCCTTTGATTCTACTCCTTCGAGGTGGTTCCCAGTCTCTTGATGTCTGCTTGGAGGTCTCAACGCCAGGAGTTTCTCGGCCTACCTCTTTTCCTCTTTCCCTGGGGGTTCCATGACAATGCCTGCCTAGTGATACTGGAAGCTGGCTTTCTCAGACTGTGACCGATCCATCCCCATCTTCTTCGCCCAATTTCATTCTCTGCTGTTATCTGCTCTGTTCTCTCCCAGACGTTGCTGATCTTCTCTGGCCAGTGGATTTTCAAAATTCTTCTAAGGCAACTGTTCATGAAGGTCTGTACTCTGTTGACTGTGGTTTTTGTCAATCTCCAAGTCTCTGCTCCATATAGGAGAACTGCTTTTACATTGGAGTTGAAAATCCGGACTTTGGTGTGTTGTGACAGCTCTCTGGAACTCCACACTTTTTTCAACTGGAGAAAGGCTGCTCTGGCTTTACCGATTCGTGCTCTGACATCTGCATCAGTGCCGCCTTTTTTGTCTATGATGCTCCCGAGATAGGTGAAGGACTCCACCTCCTCCAACGGGGTGCCAGCAAGCAAGACTGGTTCTTCCCTGGTTGCGTTCAGCCTCATTGTCTTTGTTTTCTGTTTGTGAATGGTGAGGCCCACTTGGGACGAGATGTCAGTAAGCCTCGTGGTCTTGTCCTGCATTTGTTGATGAGTGTGGGACAGTAATGCCAAGTCGTCTGCAAAATCGAGGTCGTCAAGCTGTGACCACAGTGTCCACTGTATTCCACTTCGTCTGTGCTCTGTGGTCATCTTTATGAACCAGTCTATGGCCAGTAGGAAGAGGAACGGAGACAGCAGACACCCCTGCCTGACACCAGTTCTGACCTGGAGCTCCCTGGTGAACTGCCCTTCGTGGATCACGCGACATGTCATGCCATCGTAGCTGCTCTTGATCAGGCGGATGAGCTTTGTGGGTACACCGTAGTGTCATAGGAGTTTCCACAGAGTCTCTCGGTCCACACTGTCAAATGCTTTCTCATAATCCACAAAGTTGACGTACAGCGGGGTGCTCCACTCCAGAGACTGTTCCACGATAATGCGGAGAGTGGCGATCTGGTCTGTACATGATCGGTTCTTCCTGAATCCTGCTTGCTGGTCTCTCAGCTGGGGGTCAACGGAGCTCTTCATTCTCTCCAGGATGATCCTGTTGAAGACCTTTCCTGACAGCAAGGTGATTCCTCTGTAGTTGGAACACTTGCTGAGGTCGCCTTTCTTAGGAAGCTTGATTAGGTACCCCTCCTTCCAGTCAGCCGGCATCACCTCCTCTTCCCAGATCTTTCCAAACAGTGGGTACAGCATCTCTACTGTTGTTTCTAGGTCTGCTTTCAGAGCCTCCGCTGGGATGCCATCTGTCCCTGCTGCTTTGCCGTTCTTCAAAAATGCCACTGCTCTTCTGATCTCTTCCCGGCTGGGTCTGTCACAGCTGATGGGTAGATCGGTCTCTGCCGGCTGGATGTCTGGGGGGTCGGGTGGGCTAGGTCTGTTCAGTAACTCTTCAAAATACTCGGCCCATCTGTCGAGTTGGTCTGCTCTGTCTGCAATAGGCTTGCCTTCTTTGTCTTTTACTGGTCTTTCTGTATGGCCATACTTGCCTGACAATCTTCTGGTAATGTCGTAGAGCTGTTTCATGTTGCTGCTGCCTGCTGCCTTTTCTGCCTCTGCTGCCAGGCTGTCTGTGTAGGCCCTCTTGTCTGCCCTGATACTCCTCTTCACCTCGCGGTTGGCTTCCCAGTATTCCCCCTGTGCCCTTACTTTGGCTGCTCTCGTGCGACTGTTGTTGACAACTGCTTTCTTCTGCTTCCTCACTTCTATCTTCTTCAAGGTCTGTGCCGACAGCCAGTCCTTGTGATGGTGTTTCCTGAACCCTACAGTGTCTTTGCAGGTTGAGTTCAGCGCCTCTCTAACTGCCTTCCACTGCTGCTCTGTGGTGACCGCCTCCTCTTCATTTACAAGCTCCTGTAGCGCTTGAAACCGGTTGGAGAGCACCAGTTTGAACTCTTCTCTAACTCCAGTTTCTCTCAGGAGGCCTACATTATAGCGCTGTCTTCTTGTTGTCTCTGTGCGGCTTTTCTTTAGCTTGAGCTTCATTCTTAAGGTAAGCAGATGGTGGTCGGAGGCGACATCTGCTGCAGCTCCCCTCCTCACTCGAACATCTTGAAGGGATCTTCTAAATTTCTTGCTAATGCAGATATGGTCTATTTGGTTCTCTGTTGTATGGTCAGGTGAGACCCAAGTTGCTTTGTGTATTCTTCTGTGTGGGAAGATGCTGCCTCCAATGACAAGTCGGTTTAGAGCACAAAAGTCTACAAACCTCTCCCCGTTCTCACTCATCTCCGAGCCTAGTCCCTGTCTCCCCATCACCTCTTCGTATCCGGTGTTGTCCTCCCCTATTTTGGCATTAAAATCGCCCATGACGATGGTGATGTCTCGCTCCGCACATTTGTCCAAGGCACTCTGGAGTCGGTCGTAAAACTCTTGTTTCTCTTCCTTCCCCACCCGGGTCTGCCCTGGGGGACTTGGGTGGGGTTAGGTATTTTTTAGTTCCCAGGGTCACCCTGGTCAGCCCCACAGGGTGGGTTTTTCTCTCTATTCTGGGGCATGTGTTTCTGTCTACCCTTTGTCCATTCACCTGTATTTGCCTTTTTAAAACTCTCCCTACTGTCTGCACTGCCTGTAGCTCTTGATATTGGATGTGTGTTGCTAAATGGTCTTAGCTTTATTTAGGCCCCATGTGTTAGGTTTATTTAATGTATTTGACCGGCTGGTGACATACATTCAATGTTCTGTTTATTTTTTTTCACAAGCAGTGCAGGCACGTCCTGAGAAAGCCTTGTTGCTGTCGGGACGTTAAGCAATGTACAATCAATTGTTTCTCTTCCTCGTCACTGTCATTAGTGGGAGCATAACACTGGATGACGTTCTGCTTGAGCTTTTTCTTGGTTCTAAAGGCTGCTGTGATAATTCTTGGCCCAAGAGGTTCCCAGCCCATCAGCGCTCTCTGTGCCACTGGTGACAGCATGAATGCTACACCTTCTGTATGGGGGGCATTCTCCTCTTCATGACCTGAATACAGAATCATCTCCTCACTTAACAGCCTTTTCTGGCCAGACTGCGTCCATCTGGCTTCACTGATACCTAGCAGGGAAAGGTTGTATTTTTGCATTTCCGCTGCTATCTGGGCGGCCTTGCCGCTCTGGTACATGGTCTTGACGTTCCATGTGCCCATGGTTGTATCCCTGGATAGAGAGAGGCGGCTCGGTCCTGTGGCTTCCGAAGACTTCCGGATTTCACCACAGGACGTCATAAGTCTTCTGGTAGAAGAACCTTCCTCCTCCAGGAAAGGAATTACTGTTAGTCTTTTCGTCGGCGTTTTTGTAGCTATTTCCTTTTTTGCAGGGTGGGGAAGCTACCCCCACGCCCAACCCCCTTACTAGGAGGACCAGGGGTTTTCTGTCGGGGTCACCTTCCCTTAGACCATGTTGGTTCACGGCACCTTATTTCATTCGGTGCACCCCTCTCACGAGGGACCCCCTATCCACCACCCAGGGGACGCGCCTCAACGCCATATGGTCCGAGCGCGAGGGGGCAATACTGGAGGAGGCAGGAAATTCTGCCTACCTGCAATGACAACCACATTTTACTGTGGTGTCTGCAGGGGCATACATTCCATGCCACCACCTAGAGTTAAATTTCCATGCACCCTAAAAGAGAACCTACCAAAAGGGGGGAAGGGGTTGCAGTCGATATTGTAGTAATAAATGAAAAGAAAAGGGCAGTCTCCCCTTTTCTTTTCATATTTTTTTCAATTTGGCCTTTGAAAAGGATTCATAAACCCTACGTTTTCCCATCAACATGTATATATCTGATCAGGCTCTTGAAATGTTATGTTTATTATTTTAGTATTGTGTCAGTGTGAATTTGGACCTATGAATGATTGCGTTTTTGTACATTGTCAGTACCTTAGTTAATTTCAATTAGTTAGATTATCTAGATGTAAAGCACTCTGAGCCTTTCTTTGGAGGGATATTGCGCTATAGAAGAGTTATATATTATTATTATTATTAAATATGTCCGCTAACCTAAAAATAAAAAACTTTTTGATTTTCATGTTTGTAGGTCATGTTGATTATTTAGGTGCCTTTGACAAACGAAAAGTAGGTCAAAACCAAACAGGCCTCATTTTCATGCACACGGACCTTAGTGACACTGCACATTGGTTGGCTTTCAGCTGTGTCCTCTGCAGATGCTCCCCATTTCACTTTCAATATCCTGATGGTAGTGTCACTGAGGACGTCATAACTCAGCGATGTGCAATTTTTAAGACTAAACATTCTATTTGCACGTGACATATGACACTCTTCATAACATTTTCTAATAAATGACGTCAAAATAACCCGGTTTAAAGTATATTTACGAAGAAAAGCACTATGGTGAAAAATTCGCGTTTCTTTTGTTCAGTATATTTTGAAGCAGGAGCAAGGTGAGATTACATGTGCATGTACCATACAGCAGAGCCTGTTCCGAGCGACCACCATATATTGCCTGTCAATAAAGGCCATCTTTTAGGTGGTTGTAGCCACCTAAATGATGGTCTTTGTTGAGAGGTGACATTTTTCTTAACCTTCAACTGTTCAAAACGTGTCTTGAGAGAGCACCCATCTTTTATGACCACTTTTTTTTTCTTGCAATATAGGTGGTTGTTCAAATCAGTTTTTACTGTACTGCAAACATGCAGGTCTGCCTGGTATTACATGTTCCAGTGTACCACAGTACATCCATCGGATATAATAACATTAACACATTAACAGGTGTCTGACTTCATGTGGGTGTCAGGTGATCCCAAAAAGCCACCACCAAAGGGCTAATTTACCCTCTGGCTGTCGGTGCTTTTTTCAAGGTGATTCTAGCAGTGTTAGTACTATTACCACAGTTAACCCATTTTCCCCAGGACCCTGCAGCAGGAGATGGATTGATCATGATAGCTCAAGGGTAGTGTATGAGCTTTTATGCCTGAATGCACCAAGCTCATTTGGCACTACCCTTAAATTATCATAATCAATCCATAATCAATCCATCTCCTACCACTGGTACATAGTCGTTTGACAATGCCTCCAAAAATTAGGAAATTCGGCTGTGGGGTTAAGAGGGTTAAACTGGTTGCATCACGATATCTTTGTGTCTGATATCTTTGTGTCTTTCAGGCGTACTTTTCTCAAAGAGATTGAGATCTGGCAGCAGTCCAATATGTGGCCTTTTTCCTGCATTTCCATTGAAAAAGACATCCCCTCTTTACCTGGTGGGTATCTCTTTAATCAGTACAACTGTGATAGCTCATTGGTGATGCTTGAGCAATTTAGCATCTGAGAAGGTACCAAACTAATCAAGCACTACCCTCTATCAATCATCTTTGATCCAACACTGGTTGTCTCACTTGATTCACTGCCACCAATGCAGTAGCGAATCGATTGAGACAACCAATGTAAATTGATCCATGTCCAGCAACTTCTCAGATATTTTATCATTGAACCCTTTGACTCCCAGAGCTTCTTGGAGTTGAAGGGTTAAAAATACCACTTATCATTATTAGCAGTATTTTTTTTTCAAAAGGATACAACTGCTTGGGACATTATTTGAAATGGATCAGTCATGAGTAGTAATTTTTTTTCCCATCAAAATTTTTAACATCTGGTCTGTAATCTAATTTAACTCATTCAGCCCCGACACACCACAACAAGACATGGATTGAGCATGATAGTTCATGCTTGGCGCCTATAGGCGCCAAGCATGAACTATCATGCTCGATCCAGGTCTTGTACGCGCCAAGCTATTCTCTCACCACCCTTGAACTATCATGCTCGATCTGTCTGTGGAATTGTAATGCAGTCCTTCAGAGGGCAACTTCAAAATTGGGGGATTTTGGTCCTGGGGTAGAATATGTGTTAACGGGTCAGTTCCTGAAGGTACACCTTCACTTCAGTTTCAGCCGCAGTGGTATTGTTGGCTAAACACATGGATAACAGCATGACAAAAGAATGTGTGTATGGGATATAGCGGGCAGTGAAGGGGATGGGGGTTAATAAGCATCTTAGACTGTAGTCATTTTTTTATGTTGCAGACACTGAAATAGCCTGTCCTGACTTAATCCATTCTATTTAATTGTTGTTTTTTTCTGACAGACTTTCCTGACATCAGCCCAGAGGAAATGAGGTTCGATGCGTACACAGCCATTCAAGAGGGCACC
This sequence comes from Semisulcospira habei, assembly GCA_036245525.1. Lineage (NCBI taxonomy): Eukaryota > Metazoa > Mollusca > Gastropoda > Semisulcospiridae > Semisulcospira > Semisulcospira habei. The sequence goes on along the minus strand of BTPG01000001.1, from coordinate 116,838,593 downwards.
ATTGATTCCTATGTAGGATTTTTCTTTGCCATCAGTGTTCGCTTTTGCGGGGTTTTTTGGTTTTTTTTAAATGGTTGTTTTGGAGGGACCAGCTCCAGGCGAGAAAAACAAGGCTTAACCCTTTGCATGTCGGTTGTGGTTTTAGTCACAATGATTCCCATAGGAATCATTGCAACTAAAATTGCTACTGACATGAAAAGGGTTAACTCATTCGAGACGTGCCGCCTCCGGATACGCTGCTTGTGCCACATATCCGGAGGCAGCACGTCTCGAATGAGTTAATACAGTGTAGTTTGCTTTGTCTGCTTGATATATGTTATTTGTATGCTTTACAGTGATGTACAAAAGGAACAAAAACTTAGGATGTTTGAATATAAAACTTTTTGCTCTTCTTCTCCATTGTATATTGAAGACTTTCACCAGTGCACACAAGGGGCAGTAGGAAACCTCTGTTGGATGCGCCAGCACATGGATTTTGAAAAGAAGTGTATACTTTTTCCAACCATTGAGAACCAGCATCAGTAAATTTTAGCAACTGAACATGGCTTACCAATTTTTGGGTTGATTTTGTTATCTCCTGCCAAAATACCATGAAGTTGATTTTCAATAGGGTACTTTTGCAATGCACACAAAAAAGTGTAACTATCCTGACTTTTTTTTTCTCACAATTTTGTATTACTACTTGTCTATGATTTTTATTTAAATTAATGATACATGTGTTACTTTGCTGTGTGCAGAAGCTGAAGGTGTCACAGCTGTTAGCGGAATACAGGCGGAAACAGGATCAGCTAAAATCTGCGTCCCCTGGTCTGCATCAGAAATTGGTAGGCTTTTGTGTGGGGTTACCATACTCGGTGTGTTTCGAAATTGTATAAAGTCTGAGAGCATTTGTTTCCATGAAATTGTTCAGTTTTCAAGTTATTTTTTTTTTCCTTTGAATATTTAAATATTTGGTAAATTATGAAATCAGGCCCAAAAGGTGTCTGCCAAACATGTAAAATGCAAAGAAATTCCAAAGAAAAAATGCGCTTTAAAAGGACAAGTACAACACTATATGTAAATTGTGTTATAAGCATGTTTTCCTTTCTTGCAAATGTTTGTGTGTTAATTATGGTATGCACAAGAAATATGTACAGATTTCAAAATTTAATCCCTGGTTTAAAAAAAAAAAAAAAAGCAGAAGAAAAAGCCCATGCCTTGTAAGAAAACTATGTCTATGGGAAACATCCACAGTAAGCATTGCTTATGCCAAGGTCGGATGAAACAAGAGTCAGATACAACACTTTTTGATACTCATGACCACATTGCTTCTGTGTAAATGTCTTCACTTGTAACAAACATCGAATATAAGAGTGAGAAAATGGTTTCTCTGGCAATTTGTTATATCAGTAGTTTACTGTTTAAAGACCTCGCGCTGGACCTTATGGCGTTGAGGCGCGTCCCCTGGGTGGTGGATAGGGGGTCCCTCGTGAGAGGGGTGCACCGAATGAAATAAGGTGCCGTGAACCAACATGGTCTAAGAGAAGGTGACCCCGACAGAAAACCCCAGGTCCTAGTAAGGGGGTGGGCGTGGGGGTAGCTTCCCCACCCTGCAAAAAAGGAAATAGCTACAAAAACGCCGACGAAAAGACTAACAGTAATTCCTTTCCTGGAGGAGGAAGGTTCTTCTACCAGAAGACTTATGACGTCCTGTGGTGAAAGCCGGAAGTCTTCAGAAGCCACAGGACCGAGCCGCCTCTCTCTATCCAGGGATACAACCATAGGCACATGGAACGTCAAGACCATGTACCAGAGCGGCAAAGCCGCCCAGATAGCAGCGGAAATGCAAAAGTACAACCTTTCCCTGCTAGGTATCAGTGAAGCCAGATGGACGCAGTCTGGCCAGAAAAGGCTGTTAAGTGGGGAGATGATTCTGTATTCAGGTCATGAAGAGGAGAATGCCCCCCATACAGAAGGCGTAGCATTCATGCTGTCACCAGTGGCACAGAGAGCGCTGATGGGCTGGGAACCTCTTGGGCCAAGAATCATCACAGCAGCCTTTAGAACCAAGAAAAAGCTCAAGCTGAACGTCATCCAGTGTTATGCGCCCACTAATGACAGGGACGAGGAAGAGAAACAAGAGTTCTACGACCGACTCCAGAGTGCCTTGGACAAATGTGCGGAGCGAGACATCACCATCGTCATGGGCGATTTTAATGCCAAAATAGGGGAGGACAACACCGGATACGAAGAGGTGATGGGGAGACAGGGACTAGGCTCGGAGATGAGTGAGAACGGGGAGAAGTTTGTAGACTTTTGTGCTCTAAACCGACTTGTCATTGGAGGCAGCATCTTCCCACACAGAAGGATACACAAAGCAACTTGGGTCTCACCTGACCATACAACAGAGAACCAAATAGACCATATCTGCATTAGCAAGAAATTTAGAAGATCCCTTCAAGATGTTCGAGTGAAGAGGGGAGCAGATGTCGCCTCCGACCACCATCTGCTTACCTTAAGAATGAAGCTCAAGCTAAAGAAAAGCCGCACAGAGACAACAAGAAGACAGCTCTATAATGTAGGCCTCCTGAGAGAAACTGGAGTTAGAGAAGAGTTCAAACTGGTGCTGTCCAACCGGTTTCAAGCGCTACAGGAGCTAGTAAATGAAGAGGAGGCGGCCACCACAGAGCAGCAGTGGAAGGCAGTTAGAGATGCGCTGAACTCAACCTGCAAAGACACTGTAGGGTTCAGGAAACACCATCACAAGGACTGGCTATCGGCACAGACCTTGAAGAAGATAGAAGTGAGGAAGCAGAAGAAAGCAGTTGTCAACAACAGTCGCACGAGAGCAGCCAAAGTAAGGGCACAGGGGGAATACTGGGAAGCCAACCGCGAGGTGAAGAGGAGTATCAGGGCAGACAAGAGGGCCTACACAGACAGCCTGGCAGCAGAGGCAGAAAAGGCAGCAGGCAGCGGCAATATGAAACAGCTCTACGACATTACCAGAAGATTGTCAGGCAAGTATGGCCATACAGAAAGACCAGTAAAAGACAAAGAAGGCAAGCCTATTGCAGACAGAGCAGACCAACTCGACAGATGGGCCGAGTATTTTGAAGAGTTACTGAACAGACCTAGCCCACCCGACCCCCCAGACATCCAGCCGGCAGAGACCGACCTACCCATCAGCTGTGACAGACCCAGCCGGGAAGAGATCAGAAGAGCAGTGGCATTTTTGAAGAATGGCAAAGCAACAGGCCCAGATGGCATCCCAGCGGAGTCTCTGAAAGCAGACCTAGAGACAACAGTGGAGATGCTGTACCCACTGTTTGGAAAGATCTGGGAAGAGGAGGTGATGCCGGCTGACTGGAAGGAGGGGTACCTAATCAAGCTTCCCAAGAAAGGCGACCTCAGCAAGTGTTCCAACTACAGAGGAATCACCTTGCTGTCAGTACCAGGAAAGGTCTTCAACAGGATCATCCTGGAGAGAATGAAGAGCTCCGTTGACCCCCAGCTGAGAGACCAGCAAGCAGGATTCAGGAAGAACCGATCATGTACAGACCAGATCGCCACTCTCCGCATCATCGTGGAACAGTCTCTGGAGTGGAGCTCCCCGCTGTACGTCAACTTTGTGGATTATGAGAAAGCATTTGACAGTGTGGACCGAGAGACTCTGTGGAAACTCCTACGACACTACGGTGTACCCACAAAGCTCGTCCACCTGATCAAGAGCAGCTACGATGGCATGACATGTCGCGTGATCCACGAAGGGCAGTTCACCAGGGAGCTCCAGGTCAGAACTGGTGTCAGGCAGGGGTGTCTGCTGTCTCCGTTCCTCTTCCTACTGGCCATAGACTGGGTCATGAAGATGACCACAGAGCACAGACGAAGTGGAATACAGTGGACACTGTGGACACAGCTTGACGACCTCGATTTTGCAGACGACTTGGCATTACTGTCCCACACTCATCAACAAATGCAGGACAAGACCACGAGGCTTGCTGACATCTCGTCCCAAGTGGGCCTCACCATTCACAAACAGAAAACAAAGACAATGAGGCTGAACGCAACCAGGGAGGAACCAGTCTTGCTTGCTGGCACCCCGTTGGAGGAGGTGGAGTCCTTCACCTATCTCGGGAGCATCATAGACAAAAAAGGCGGCACTGATGCAGATGTCAGAGCACGAATCGGTAAAGCCAGAGCAGCCTTTCTCCAGTTGAAAAAAGTGTGGAGTTCCAGAGAGCTGTCACAACACACCAAAGTCCGGATTTTCAACTCCAATGTAAAAGCAGTTCTCCTATATGGAGCAGAGACTTGGAGATTGACAAAAACCACAGTCAACAGAGTACAGACCTTCATGAACAGTTGCCTTAGAAGAATTTTGAAAATCCACTGGCCAGAGAAGATCAGCAACGTCATTCTCTGGGAGAGAACAGAGCAGATAACAGCAGAGAATGAAATTGGGCGAAGAAGATGGGGATGGATCGGTCACAGTCTGAGAAAGCCAGCTTCCAGTATCACTAGGCAGGCATTGTCATGGAACCCCCAGGGAAAGAGGAAAAGAGGTAGGCCGAGAAACTCCTGGCGTCGAGACCTCCAAGCAGACATCAAGAGACTGGGAACCACCTGGAGTAGAATCGAAGGAGAAGCACAGGACAGGAGTTGCTGGAGGTCTCTCGTCGACAGCCTATACCCAGGTAGGGGTGACAGGTGTAAGTAAGTACTGTTTAAAGACATGCTTCAGCTGTTTAAGATGAATTGCCTTTGTATAGTTATATGAGTCATGTCACATTACAGGCCAGCCTCAGTATTACGCACATCAGAATACCACAGAATTGAATACAAAGTGGTCAGGTGTGGGGTTCCCAAGTAAATATCTTCTGACTGAGCAAAAATCTTCTGGCTGACTCCAGCCTTAGTTGGCCTGCGCACAGTTGTGCGCGGGCCAACAAAGGCTAGAGTCGACCAGAGGACTTTTTGTTTACTGTGCTTTTCCTCATAAGCCTAGGCAAGTTTAACACCACATGAAATGGAACGTCGGTAACGCTTTATGGCTTCCAGCTATTGACATACAATGAGGCTGACCTGTATCGAGCGCTGCTTTCTTCTTGATTTTGTTGTAACAACATGTATGCTCATCTGTCTTAACAGGTTGAGCTGGTGGAGGATGGACGAAGGAAACTAGCAGCGTCTGCAGGGTATGTCTTGTGCTTTTTTGTGTTTATTCCTTTTTGTACTAACAGGCATTCAGAATCAGGTTAAGCCGTTAACCCTTTAGCCCCACGGGTTCATTTCCCAAATTTTGGAAGTGTTACTTAACAACTATGTACCAGTTGCAGGAGATGGATTGACCAAATAATTCATAGGTAGTGCCAGATTTGCTTGGCACCTGAAGGCGCTAAGCAAATCTGGCACTCCCCTTGAATTATCTTGGTCAATCCATCTCCTGCTGCAGGGTCCCGGGTCTAAATGGGTTAATCCTTCGTGCCCTAAGACCAAAATGCCCAAATTTCAAAGTTATCATCCAAAGACTGCATTACAATCCAGGAGAAAGACGGACCATGATAGTTCAAAGGTGTCATCAAAATAGCTTGGCGCCCATAGGTACCAAGCTATTCTGGCACCACCCTTGAACTATCATGGTCGATCCATTTCTTGTTGGTATGTGTCAGGGTAGAAGATAGGGCACCGCACATAGGGTGCACATCCAGAAAGTTTCTGACTGTATTGGAAATCAAGATGCCCTTTATAACTTTTGGTCACTTGACCTATTGTTGTATCAGTGAGGACCAGATCCAGTCACTCAAAGCCAAATGTAAGCTTCTTTTTTTTTGTCAGGCGAGGTAAAGTCATGTTTCTGTGAGTCCAAATGGAAAAAGCAATTTCACAATGCACACTCACAAAATTGTCCAGGCTACCAGAAAAATATTTGGGCTCCATTCCACTTGGAGGGTAGTTTGAATAGCTACTAGAGCCTTACAGCATTTGATCCTGCCTTCCTGTATCTATCTACCTCATCTATTCTAAGACAATGACTTCTGCGGCAACAACCATAATCCTCTTTTTAACCCTTTAGCTGTTGGTAGTGTTTTTTGTCGTGATGATTGGAGCAGGAATCATAGCAACAAAAATGTAATTTATTTTGTTTACTGAACAAGGTGGCTGAGGAATTGAGAGGAATCACGTCAGTAAAGGTGGTAGTATTGGTGGAGAAAAACTACACTGTGTTTTGTGCCCTGTCTTTCAAATCACCTGATTGTAAATGACATCACTATTAACCTTTTTTTTCTTCATTTTGTGTGTTTAGTTAACAACGTTTAGTTATTGTTTTGTTTCATTGTTTCAGGTCTGTGATCAAGCCATCTATTTTCGGTGAGCTCTTGCATTCAGCTAGCTATGTGTTTTTTTATAACTGCTGTTAACCCATATCATTCTGAGGCTAAAAGCTTCAAATTTGTACACTGTCATATGCAAGCTACGTTATAGTACGTACAGATAAGGATATAGACCAATGGCTTTAGTTCAAAGGGTGATGCCAGAATAGCTTGGCGCCTAGAGGCGCCAAGCTATTCTGGCACTACCCTTGAACAATTTTAGTCAAACTTATTTCAAATGCTGGTGTATTCCGAATGATAAGGGTTATGACCCACACAAACATAGCAAAAATGGTAAGAAGAAAATGCAACTATTTAGGGGATGCAACTAGAAGTCAGACATAGATCATAGTCTGATTCCAATGCTAAAATGTCTGATTGATTAATGTATCTGCCAGGAGGTCAAATGTAATACTAAAGTGGTGGTGCATCATGTCTGATTACTTTTTCATCACTTTGGATTTCCTATTTTACATCATACATGGTTGCGTTGGGGAGGGGGGGGGGGGGCGGGGGGGCCGGCACAACTATCTAACCCATGGGATAACCCATGTAACTGCTTCATTATATGTATCACTATTGCTAATTGGCTGGTTGTCAGCTGTTCTAGCCCCTCTGTCCATTTTTCTCGCAGCACATGTGTGCTGCTTATTCTTGCGTATAATTAACCCATTCAGCCTGGACACACTACAGCAAGAGATGGGTCAAGCATGTCCTAATGCGCAAAAGGCCATCGGGCCACTGTTGGCCCGCGCACAGCCGTGCATGGGCCCACAGCGGCCAACATTGGCCCAATGTCCTTTGCGCACTGGGGATCGACCTGATAGTGCCAAGCTGATCTGGCACTACCCCTGAATGATCAAGGTCGATCCATCTTCAGCAGCTGGTATAGAGTTGTTAGGGGACCTCTTCAGAATTTTCGGAAATGTGGCTATGGGGTTAATCCATTTAACCCCAAGGCCACATTTCCCAAATTTTGCAGGTGTTACCTAACGACTAGCTGCAAAAGACAGATCGACCCTGATAATTCAAGGGTAGTGCCAGACCAGCTTGGCACCTTCCGATGCCAAGCTCTTCTTGCACTATGCTTGAATTATCATGGTTGATATATCTCCTGTTGTAGGGCGTTTGGGCTGAAAGGGTTAAATAGGTAAAATGAGAAAGAAATGATGCATTAAAATTCCCATGGGGCTGACAAACTGATGTCATATTCGTGTTGGCTAACCCTGGACATGTGACGCATCTGTGAAAATTTCTAGTTGCATCCCTGTTTAACCCATTTAGGTGCATTTCCCACATTTTGGAAGTGTTACTTAATGTCTATGTACCAGTTGCAGGAGGTGGATTGACCATGATAATTCAAGAGTAGTGCCAGATTAGCTTGGCGCCTTTTGGCGCCAAGCTAATCTGACACTACCCTTGAATTATTGTGGTCAATCAATCTCCTGCCGTAGGGCATTAGGGCTAACCTTTTGTTGAAAGATATTTATTTATAATAAATATGTTAATAATATAATAATTATTACATTGTGTACACTTTTACAGGTTTAAAAAAAATATATATATATATATGTAATGGTGCAGTTCGATTTGCTCATTACATGGTTGGATAATCAAAAGACAGATATAGTAACGCTGTTTCAGAGGTCCCCAACAACACTACTTCTATGTAAATTACTTTGCATATACTTGATAATAAACTTTTGATATGAAATTGGGTCCCCTGGCGATTTGTTATGCCCAAAGTGTACAGTATTTGGAAAAGTGGTGATGTTAGCAAGGGGATTTTGGGGGGAGGGAGGGCTGGATTTCTAGTAATTCATTTAAGGTGCTGTGGGAACTCCACCCACTCAGTCATTACAATGGAACTTTTTTTGACCAGCCGTCTTTCTTGAAGAAAAAGTGATCTTAAAAGACTGGGTGCTCTCGCAGGAGAAGTCAAGAAGTATGAAAGTGTCATGTGTCTTTAAACATAACCCCCACCCGGGTCTGCCCTGGGGGACTTGGGTGGGGTTAGGTATTTTTTAGTTCCCAGGGTCACCCTGGTCAGCCCCACAGGGTGGGTTTTTCTCTCTATTCTGGGGCATGTGTTTCTGTCTACCCGAGGTCCATTCATCTGTATTTGCCTTTTTAAAACTCTCCCTACTGTCTGCACTGCCTGTAGCTCTTGATATTGGATGTGTGTTGCTAAATGGTCTTAGCTTTATTTATGCCCCATGTTGTAGGTTTATTTAATGTATTTGACCGGCTGGCGACATACATTCAATTTTCTGTTTAGTTTTTTTTCACAAGCAGTGCAGGCACGTCCTGAGAAAGCCTTGTTGCTGTCGGGACGTTAAGCAATGTACAATCAATCAAAACCTAAATGATGGTCGTTAATGACAGGCGATCTCTCATACTGTGAGAGGCGATCTCTCGCTGGTTGCTCAAAACAGGCCCTTCTGTACTAGTGATGTGAAAGAATGAGGGAATAATCTGAGTGTACAGAAGAGGAGTTTGTTTTAGGTTTGAATAATTATTGGGTACATCATCATATTTGTTCTGGTCGGTGATTTTGTATTTGTACCTTGAGGTGATAGTTATCTAAATTGTGTTCTGGTCTGTGATATGGGTTAGACTGCGATTTTGGACCTTACGGCCTAAGGTCCAAAATCGCAGTCCAACACACCTGTTGTGTCATCCTCTCTTGTGCCTCTTACAGGAGGGCAGACCACAGTAGGAGGAACATTTGGCTCTGGTGCTGGCTCCAGTTCCGTCTTTGGAAGCTCCGCTGCACCCACATCCTCCTCCACTTTTGGGGCTTCTGGCTTGTTTCAAGGATCTACATTTGGCGGCAGCTCTACTGCGCAATCCACCCAAGGCTTCAGCCAGTCTCCGACTGGAGCATCTTCCGTATTCGGAGGCAGTTCTGGGTCGTCATCGGGAACATCACTGTTTGGTCAACAGACATCAAGCGCTGGATTGTTTGGAAAGGGGACAGCTCCTGCCACTAGTGGGGGGCTTTTTGGAAAACCATCGACGGGTGGAAGTGTGTTCGGGCAAGCAGCTAGTGGGCAGACTACCTCAGGTGGAAGTGTTTTCGGACAGGCTGCACCTGGACAGACAGCCACGCCCAGTGGTTTGTTTGGTAAACCAGCTAATCCGGCACAGCAAAGTCAGGCAGGCATGTTTGGTCAAAACCCATCCAGTGGAAGTATTTTTGGACAATCAGCCTCTGCTTCATCAGCATCGGTGTTCGGACAGTCGAGTACCACTGGCGCTGCGGGTCCAGCGCCAGGATTTTTCAGTCCAAACCCCAGCCAACCTCCCCCATATCTTCAGTCAGACATATTGGGGGGCAGTAGCACTGGTGGAACGCCCCAATCCTTTGGTTCAACTTTTGGGCAGTCAGGTGCTTTTGGGAAACCAGCACAGACTTCAAGCTCAGGTCTCGGGGGTGCAGCGGGCACTGTGCCCTCACAACCTGGGTTCGGGTCTGCTGGTGCGGGGTCTCAGCAGATAGTGGAGAGTTCTGTGTATACCCCACTGGATCAGCTAACTGCTGAGGAAAAAGCACAGTTTGAGGCACAAACATTCACTCTGGGCATGATCCCAATGAGACCTCCTCCAAAAGAATTGATCAATGTCTCATGAAGTATGTCCAGGATGAACATGTTCATTGTAGTAGATGTTTGAAATTCCAAATTAGGTCAAAACTGTGTTTTGCACTGAAAATAGTGGAATAAAAGCCTGGACAAACATGTGATATCGCACCTTTGTCCGGACGTTTAACCTACTGCGTTAAAAGACCCGCAGTGATGTACTTACTTCTCACAAACCAAATGATCGTCTTGTTCTATACCTGCGTATTTCTCTGTGGGCTGGCGATTGGGTGCCTGATAGGTGGGGGCAGGGGATCTAACCGTTTGTCTGTCCAGCGCTGTGATTCCCCTTGGTTTGTTTACAGTACTTACTTCTGATTTATGGAACAACTCTATTCCAAAAGCCAATTTAGCACACTACAATTTTTTTTTTAATTGAGAAGGCCGGATAAACATGGTCTGAAATGAAGTTGTCCAAGTCAAGTCGTGATATGGTGTTATGTGGCTGTATACCCCACATGTTGGAACATAAATTTAGAGTCTGTGAAAATGAAAGTGGTAGTAGTGAAATAGAGCTTTTACATCTACAGAAGGCGTATAGTAACATAGAGCCAATTAAATGTTAGATCACTTCATTTGGAGCACAATCGCAGAGCCCGTGTGACAGCGGATGGGTACTGTGGCCAAAAAGTGCTGCTGCGTCAGGGGGTGCCACAGGGGGGAGTCCTGTCACCGACCCTGTTCATACTCTTCATCAACGACCTTGTGCCAGAGCTACCAAAAGGAGTCCACGCAGCCCTGTACGCAGATGACCTGGTACTCTGGTGCACAGAAGAGTATGCAACAACTGCTACATACAGGATGCAGCTAGCCCTGGACAGGCTGACAGACTGGACCAACAACTGGTGTGTGACCATCAACACAGAAAAATCATCAGCCACATTCTTCTCTCTCTCCAACAAAGCAAAGGCTGGCAACCTAACACTGGGCATCGCCCCACTGCGGTATGAAGACCAACAGACATACCTGGGCATCACCCTTGACAAGAGGCTGACGTGGAAGCCGCACATTTGGAATGCAGAAGCGAAAGCTAGAAGAAAGCTGAACATCGTGAGGAAGCTGGCTGGAACACAATGGGGAGCCAATGAAAAGATCCTCAAAAATGTATATCAAGGCACAGTGAGACCACACCTTGAGTATGGATCCAATGCAGGTTGACGGCAGCCCAGTCACACCAGCAGACCATTGACAGAGTTCAGAACCAGGCACTGCGTATCATCACCGGCACAATGAGATCCACACCAATTGAAAAGATGGAAGAGACAACAGGCATCCCACCCCTGCGCATGAGAAGAGATTGCAAAGCCTTGATACAGTCCACAAAGGTTAAGTCTTCCAAAGACCATCCTATGAATGCCAGGATGAAACAGCCAACCTCAGGGAGACTGAAAAGATGAAGCTTTGTGAAGGAGACAAGAGCTCTGCAGAGAAAACACCAGGCAAAGCTTCCTGCGCAGGTAGAGGCTCTGAATCCTGCTAGTGACCTTCCACCCTGTGAAAGTAAGCCAGAAAACATCACCATCTCTTCCACGGTACCCTACATCACCACCAAAGATGAGCACAGCACTGTGAGCAAGAAAGCCCTGACACTGGCTATGCTCGAAGAAAAGTATCCCCAGGAGGCATGTATATGGGCATGCACCGATGGATCAGCCACAGGTGCAGTTCAGAATGGAGGGGCTGGGGTGTACATTCAGTAACCAAACGGAAAATGGCAGGCAGAGGCAATACCAACAGGCCTTCACTGCGCAAATTACAGAGCTGAGGTGGAAGCCCTGGTCCATGCTGCAAACACCCTTGGTAGCACTGCAGACCCTGATGCCCAGATTGTCTTCCTGACTGATGCCATGTCTGTTCTTGAGGCAGCAACAGCAAGCAAACTGCCACGTCTATAAGAGGCACTGCAAAACATCAAGTGCACCAGGCTGGTGCTGCAGTGGATCCCTTCACACTGTGGCATCTACGGCAATGAAGAAGGTGACAGAATGGCAAAAGTGGGCGCAGAGAAAGAACAAGACGAAAATGGAGTCAGCTTCACAGAGATGAAGACCATCATTAAGTCTGTGTACAGACCACCACAATGGCCCCTAGACAGCTGTCCAGACAAGAGCAGGTGACCATCTTCCGTCTGAGGACCGGGCACAACCGACTCAATTTCCACCTGCACAGATGCTTCCACCTCGTGCCATCTCCCCTGTGCCCTTGTGGAGAAGTAGAGCAGACCACAGAGCACATCCTCCAGGACTGTAGGAACCACCAGTTGCTGAGGAAGGAGATATGGCCGAAGCCCGCCACCCTACAAGAAAAACTGTACGGGCCTGTGGAGGCGCTACAGAAGACCACAGATTTCATTTTGAGAGCCAAACTCCAAGTGTGACGGCGTTCGAGAAGAAGAAGAAGAAGACTTCATTTGGAGCTATCTTTGTCAAATGGTGTCAAACAGAATGAGACTTGGGGAATTTTGGGGGCGTGGACACATGAGGTACACCGCGATTCAAAATATACAGTTGATGTTTGCGAGTCCTGGACATTTACTTTGTGGTCTGATCGATTCATGACTGAATGGTTCCATCCAGGTATGCATCATAAAATATTGTTCTGTGCAGCATTTTGTATGTTTACATTATTATGTTGTGACATGCTGGCTATGATTGGGTCTGAAGTAAATGTTCTGAAATGTGAATGTTTGACTAAATTTGTACGTGTGTGTGTGTGTGTGTGACATATTTGCATACACTTATCTGTTGTATCTGTGTGCGCTACAGGAAAAATTCATAACACACACACACATATGTTATTGTGAATTTGTGAAAATATGTCTACCCAACCCTTAAAGAAGCCAGCTCGAAGCAGTGACTGACAACTGAAGGGAACCTGTTGAAGAACAATGCAAGTGACGGTGGAGCATAATATGCCATAAAATGCTGCATGATGTTACCACACACGTTTGCGATCACCTGTCAGTTCTTTACTCATGTAAATAGCGCAAAAAAATAAATGGGGTAATGGAAACGTTGCGACACGGACGATATATAACGTAAACCTGAAGTTTTATTTTGGGGGGCCGTGATCGTATCTGTCAATTCACCGTGCATCTATTGGTTTTTGGATGTTGTAGAAGATAAGGATTTCGCTCGACGTAAGGTCGTTTACGGGTGGCTGCAGATCGTAATAGGTGTCGTTGTTGGATGCCGGGTGCATGGGGGAGTCAACAGTTTTTTTAAGCCATCAGTACTCATCCAACACCTTTATTTTACTTTTTTTTTTACGAAATTATATTTTTCGTCTGTCGGAGGACTTCCACGGGATCGAGTGTGGAGAAGGAAATTGTGATTGGTCGGGTGGATTTGGGTAGGAGTGTGGGGAGGTTTGGTCGACTGTTTTGTTCTTGCAGTAGGACTCCTATTCTTGTTATTTTGATTCGGCTTTCTATTTTTGCGTCTTCCTCTGTGTGGGGGGTGGTGAGGAAATTCGTACAAAGTGGATGTTGTTTGTTTGTCACGGCTATTGTATTGGATAAGGGTTTGGTCTCAGAGGGGTGTGGAGTGGATATGGAGGTGGACGAAGAATGGCGGGAGATTAATGACCGTGGTGGTTTGAAGGGAGGGAGGGGGGAGGTAAGGGGGAGGGTGGGGGAGGGTGTGGTAGGAAGATATGAATGAATTGTGGGGGGGGGGAGGGGGATTAAATTGGGGGAGGGAGTGGGGGGGGGGGGGTAGTGGGGTGGGGTATAGGGGGAGGAAGAGAGTTCTATGGTTGGTGAGGTTGGGGGTTGAGGGAGGATTGGGGGGGTGATGTGGTAGATGAATGGAATGGTGTAGGTTTGGGAGGGGGGGGGAGGAAGGTGGGGTTGTGGAGTAGGACGGGGAGAGAGGGGGATTGATGAAGGGGAGCGTGGGGGCGGGAAAGGGGGGGGGGAGAAGGGTGGGGCAGTGGGGTAGGAGTTTGGTAGCGTGGGGTTAGGGAGAGGGGTTGCGGGGTTTGGGGGCTTGTGGAAAAGGATCGTTTCAGGTATTGTGAGAATGAGTAGAGAGAATGTAAATTTGGGTTGAGGTTTTAAGGTTTAGACTAGGGGATGGGGGGAGGGGATCTTCGTTGATGATAAGAGGGTGGGATGTTGCGTGGAAAGTTGTGGTATCATTAGAGGGGGGGTAGGAGGGGGGGGGTGTGGTATTAAAATTTGGCGGTGGGGGGGGGCTGCTGGGGGGGGGGGGGGTAAGTGGAGGAGGGGAGGGGGCATGTGGTGAGGGATGAGGGGTTGAATGTTGGATTACAATTGGTAATGGAAATTAATTGGGTTAGGGGGGGAAGTGGGGGGTGGGGAAGTATTAGTTATATATTTGGGTGTGCATAAGGGGGGTTGTTTGGGTGGAGGGGGCTAGGGTGTGAAGGGCGGGGTGGGGAGAGGAGGCGGGGTTTCAGTGGTCGGACCGGCTTTTGCGTTGTTTATCGTTTTGAAAGACCGTTTTTTTGCCAGGGAATTGTGTCTCATATTTGTGGGGGCTGTCTGGATCTGAGCTAATTGACCTATGTAGTTTTACTTTGCTTGCATTTTATGCAGTTTCTTCTGACCACTTTTTGGTTAACGTGGGGGTGTTGACGTTAATTGGGGGTCAGGGGGGGGGGGAGGTATTGGGTGGGGGGACATGTGTGGTGGATTGTGGTGGTTTGGGAGTTGCTGTAGTGCGTGTATGGTCTGATGGGGTGGGTGTATAGGTGGGGAAGGGGGGGATCGGGTGGGACGGTAGGATGTAGTTAGGCTTGGGGGATGGGGGTAGGGTCGGCAGGTTTTGGGGTTGGTGTGAGGGGAGTGGATGGTTAAGGGGGTGTATGAGGGGATATGCGTGAGGATGTGGCTTTGGGTTTTTGGTAGGTTGGGTGGTTTTGGGGGGGGTAGGGTGGGAATTGGGAAGGGGTTGGAAGATGTTGGGGGAGGGTGGATGTTGTATTGTATTAGGGTGGGGGAGGGGAGTGGATGGAATAGTATGTTTGGGGAAGGGAGGAGAGGATGGTTTATTATTGTGTTGTATGGTTATTTAGAGGATTTTATGTGATGGTTTTTGGTGATGGGATGATTGAGTGATATTGATTGAGGGATATTGGTGGGTGGGGGTTGGTGCCGGGAGCGGGGGTATTTTGGGATAGGGTTGGGGGGGGGAATCTATGAGGGTGGGGGGGGTTGTTACTTATGGGAACATGTGGGATGGGGTGGAGGGGATGGTCCTTTGGCGTATCAGGTGGGGAGCGTTTTTTAGTGTTTTCGAGTGATTTTACTAGTTATATTTTTCTAACCTTGATTTCGATGGGTGTGGTTGAGAACTCTTTTTTTTTTTTTATTTTATTATATAAATACGTCGTCTGACTTGTCGTGTGGGAAACTGACACTTTGGGAGAGTCAGGGTTGTGTTACGTGTATTTCTCTGACATTAGGGGGCGGTGGGGGCGGGTGAAACCAAACCTACATTTGGCGGCTTGACATCGGGGGGGCTCACGTGGCAGGGAGAAGGCATAGTTGGTTGATTGTTATTTGTCAAGTTACAGTGGAGGTCACCACTAGAGTCAGCCCAACTGGATGTGCTGGGAATTTTACTTATCTGATCCTTTTTTAACTGCTCATTGGGCATGATAGTTTCTTACGTTATTCTACACCCTGTATGTCCACAATTCATCCACTATGTCATTTGCTATTTCCAAACTCTCCCTACTGTAGTAATTCTGCAACTGCCATGTAGCTCTTGATATTGGATGTGTAGCTTGCTATTCCCCCCCCCCCCCCCCCCCCCCCCCCCCCCCCCCCCCCCCCCTATAACCTATTTCCCCCCCCCCCCCCCCCCCCCCCCCCCCCCCCCCCCCCCCCCCCCCCCCCCCGGCCCTCCTTAGCTTTATTTATGCCCCATGTTGTAGGTTTATTTAATGTATTTGACCGGCTGGCGACATACATTCAATTTTCTGTTTAGTTTTTTTTCACAAGCAGTGCAGGCACGTCCTGAGAAAGCCTTGTTGCTGTCGGGACGTTAAGCAATGTACAATCAATCAATCAATCAATTGTTTTTTTAAGAAAGATTCTGGGTTGTTCCTGTTTTTATCCTTCTGCATCTCTCTCCATGTTAATTCTACAAATTTCAAGTGCAAATAATCAAAATTACGGACTCCAATGTGGGTCAACCTACTTTCTGTAAACGGTCACTTTTAAATGAGACATCCAAATTTTAATATGCTCGGATGGGCACCTAGAGAACTGAATGAAGCATTTCCTTTATTTCCAAGCTTGTACATAAGCCAGCTTCTGAGATTTTAGTGTTTGCATACATACGCGCACACACACACACACCTTTCACGCAAAATGTACTTCAGCAGCAAGGTTAGAGTATTTTAAACATTACGTCATTTTGATCTTGTTATTTCTTTGCCACAATCTGAGGCCCCGCCCGCCTGTTGTGTCCTTGGCATTCTACTGTATGGGCTTGGATCAGCCCCATCCAACCATATTTTCAATATGGTAGACAAAAGAAACAAAACAACAACAACAACAAAAAACACTTCGGTTAATTTTTGGAAAGATACTTTAGGTAATGTGGGTGTGGGGTATTTGGACAGCCCTGAAAAATAAACGTGCATGAAAAAATAGTATAATACAGGCATCAGAACTGTCCGATTTTCGGCGATTTTCCGATTTTCCTGGCCCCTGTTTAATAACACTTTTGACTTGGAAATAGCTTTAAATAACTCTACAATTCTTCAAAATCGCCATTTTCCGATTTTTTTGGGGTGAACAGTTCTGATGCCTGATAATAGTATAATAAGTTAATTTTAGAACCAGTGCATGTTTATTGTTAGAATGAGTTCTAATGATGTTGCTACTAAATGCTAGCTGTTGAGTAATTTTTTGTAATCAAAGAAATAACTTAAATGACACAAATCTGCAAGCTTGTTGACTGGTCCATGTATGCAAGAAGATATGACCAGAGGTCAAAATGTAGCCAGCAAGAATTTAAAACGTTTTTGTTTTTCACGTCTTTAAAATCTCGGTATCTTTAAGATTAAAAAAATTGTCCACGTGAGCACACAAACTGACAAAGGCATAATCTGATTAACTTTTTTTTACCTGTGCCTACTGATTGAATAAATATCAGACATTTTAGCCATGTACTCGGACTACAACGATGTCTGGAGCCTAGTTGGTGTCCTACATTCTTATGGTTTATCAAACATTTTAAGTACCATTACGCATTAAATTTGAAGCCACATTTCAGCACCATTTGTGTTTGTTATGCCTTGTCGACACAGCTAATGAACTATAACAGCATTTGGGACACACAGGAAGAGCACACACGTAATCACACTTATTTATTTTGCACTGCCGTTGCCATGTCAATCTATTTTTAGCTGTTTCTCGTACTGATAGAGTTGAATTTATAGAACAGAGAGGAGTTATTGTCAGGTTACTTGATATAAAGACGGCGTGTCCTGAAACGGATTGTCCTATGTCTAATTCTAAATGAACCATAACTAGACCTGTGTGTAGCGTTTCATAACCATCTGTTGCAGAAGTGTGTCTTTGAACAGTTACGGTGGTAGTGGGCCTTCAAACTAAACTTTTTTTTCTTGGTCATTGGATTGTTTTCCCTCTAAGTCTAACTTTAGTGACATGTTTTGTTTTTGTTTCAGTGTCCGGACCAGGCAAAGACGTTATGAAGGAGGAGGAGGCCTACATGCCCCAACCCCATCAGGTGCGAATTTTTTCTGTTGAATTTAATCCTCTTTTGTAACTAAGCAGCCGACAGTGCTGTGATCCATACCACTTTACCAGAGGCAGATGTACAATGGGGCTTATATTCCTCATGCTACCTTCACTGTGTTAGTCTTCAGTTTTGATGGACAAGTGATACACTGTTAGTTAACCCATACAATCCTGATACACTCTGATTTAAATTAATTTGACTGTTAGTTCAAGGGTGGTGCCAGAATAGCTTGGCACCTGAGGCGCCAAGCTATTCTGGCACCACCCTTGAACTATAATAATAATAATAATAAATAGTTCATGTGTAGCGCTGTTCTCCAGGAAAACACTGGACTCGCTGCGCATGCACAACAGCACACACTCTCACAGACACAAGCACAATTATACACAACTTTAAACCACCCCATCCCTTCCCAACACCTTACATCCACTTCCCTCTAGAATCAGAATAAAGGGCAGTCACAATAGTTAGCTAAAGGTGGGCTAAATGTTAAATGCCCGACAGAAAAGAAGTCTTTGAGTGAGCTTTGAACTGTGACAATGTGGGCAGATTCCGCATTTTAATTGGCAGGGAGTTGGGGCTAAAAATGTGAAAAAACGCTATCCCGACAGTTTTCATGTTAAGTTTCAGGATTTTTAAAAGTTTCTTATTGGAGGAACAGAGGGTGCGTGATGGCTAATCTATCTCCTAATTTGTAATGTAGCCTTCATAGGACAACACAATAAACAAATTTTAAAGAATGAGCTTCGGGATGTAATGGGTTTTAAACAAGCTCAAGTCCACTTGCCTGTTGCCAAATGTGAGGAGATTTCTTTTCAGGCGAAGTCATTGTTCTAGGACTAGGAGCACACATGGCAAAATTGCTACAGTGCGCACTGTTGTAGATAGGGTACAGTGAATTTTTGTTTGTGAACTTAACCACTTCACTGCTGAGAGAATAGTGAACATAATCCAACTGGCAGAGAACTAGATCCCCGCGAGCTCCTGCTTGGGGCGCATGATTTTGCTAATGCACTTTGTTTCTATGTTCCTTGGTCAGATGGGGCTGGTTTACATTAAATTTGTACAGATTTAGAAGCACAGTTTGTGTTGGCTAATGGCGAAGGAGATAAACTTGTGCGATGTGTCCACTGATGCTGTAAGCAAAGCAGTAATTTCTTAATTCTCTAAATCTTAATTACTTTCATGCTGCTCTGAGCAAAATGTCATGTTTACCTTTTTTTTCCTATGTGTTCAGGGGGCATACACGAACCCAAGCCAGATGCCGAGTCCCGGAGGCACGGAGTCGTTTTTCCAAAGCTACTACACGCCCAACATGTCTTTTCCCTACATGGGCCAGGGCCTGGGCACCACGGAAGGGCCTTGGTCCAATGGCGGTGACACTCCCATGTTTGGCATGAGCTACGACTATAGCAGTATGTATAGTGGTTTTGGCTTTCCCTTTGGAAGCTGGGAGTACCCTAGTGACTATTGGGGCAACGCGCCAACCCAGCCTGCAACACGAAAAGATCCGCGGCCCTACCAGGAGACGGACTACTACGGGGAGGCAGCCATGATGCCTGCAGAGACGTACGGAATGATGAACGGGGCAGGGCCGGACCGAGGGGACCCCATGGCAAGCGTGGAGCAAGGACTGCGTGGGATGACGCTGCAGGGGGCCATGGACAAGAAGATGGACCCCATGAGTGCCGAGATGATGGGTGTGATGGCGCCCCAGGAGATGGCCGTGCCCCCTCCCCAGTCTGTGTCGGCTGCCATGCAGAGTGTAGGTGGCCAGGGGATGGGTATGAATGTTGGGGGGAACAGTGTGGGTGGAGGGGGCCAGGCGCCAAAGAAGACCTCTTGGGCGGCCATTGCATCGCAACCTGCCCGCCCGCAGACCCAGGTGCGCCCACGCATGATACCTCGTGCCCCGGCCAACCCAAACAAGCCGCACAGCATGGACATTGGCACCTGGGAGAGTCGTGGGGGGGGAATGGGGCCCAGTCCTGCTGGTGGTAAACCCATGCCTACGCGCCAAGCCTGGAGTGCTCCCCGTCAACGCCAGATGGGGGGAAGTGGTAGTGGTGGACATTCGGGTGCCAACAGCAACAGCAACAACAGTGGTGGGGGCGGCAGTGGCCACCACCCCAACCACCATGGGGGCAGCGGTAGCAACAGCACCTCGTACGGGAACTCTGGAGGTAGTGGGAGCGCAGCAAGTGGGAGCGCAGCAGCTGCGTCTGCGCCTGTACCCAGCCACCCGATCTTGGACAAATTGAAGCAGGAGAACTCGTACAACCCCAAGGAGTTCAACCTGAACCCCAAGGGTGCACGTTTCTTTATCATCAAGAGCTACTCGGAGGACGACATCCACCGCTCCATCAAGTACAACATCTGGTGCAGCACGGAGCACGGCAACAAGCGTCTGGACCAGGCGTGGCGTGAACGGGAAGGCAAGGGCCCCGTCTACCTCATCTACTCCGTCAACGGCAGTGGCCACTTTTGCGGAATCGCCCAGATGATGACCCCTGTGGACTACAACAAGAACTCTGGCGTGTGGGCTCAGGACAAGTGGAAGGGGCAGTTCGAGGTCAAGTGGGTGTACGTCAAGGACGTGCCCAACTCGCAGCTGCGGCACATCCGGCTTGAAAACAACGAGAACAAGCCGGTGACAAACTCGCGCGATACCCAGGAAGTGCCCCCCGAGAAGGGCAAACAAGTGCTCAAGATTCTGCACAACTACAAGCACACCACGTCCATCTTTGATGACTTTGTGCACTACGAGAAGCGGCAGGAGGAGGACCAGGCGCAGCCGGCTCCTCCACCCCCATCCCAACACTCCAGCCACGAGAGAGGAGGCGGTGATAGAGGCGACCGGGGCAGTGGGGGCCAACGTGGAGGACGGGTAATGCCATGTTTTTTTTAGCTTTTCTCTTGCTAGGCTTGATTAACAATGACCGCCGAATCCTAAGGAGCAATCCCGTTGTGCATGCTGCCACTGATCCTGTATACAGTAAGGATGGCTGCAAGCGCAAGGGGGTTATGTGAATTATAGGATATGACCAGCTTGTCAGGAGCTCCCTGGGCGTCATGTTTGAAAGGGTTTCAAAGGTACTTTAGTCAGCTCTTGAACTTGGCACAAAGTCAGTTGATGATGAATCTATAAAAAATTTATTCCTTCAAAGGTTGAGATCATGAGTCGGCAAAAATTTGTTAGATTGTCCATGTGAACTGTGTGGGGGTTTTGCAGTTCTTTTTCATTCACGATTTGTGAAAACAAGAAGAACTTTGATATCCGCCTGAGGTGCCAAGTTTTTCTGGCACCACCCTTGAACTAAAATGCTTGATCTATCTCCTGATCTGTAATGTAGCCTACATAGGACAATAAGCAAATTTTGGACAAAAATCAGTCATGAGATGTGGTGGGTTAAAACAATTGGTTTTTTTATTTATTTTTTTTACTTCTGAATGGTCTATATCTAAAGTCTTTTGCACAGTATTAGCTTACAA
Organism: Semisulcospira habei; assembly: GCA_036245525.1. Classification (NCBI taxonomy): domain Eukaryota; kingdom Metazoa; phylum Mollusca; class Gastropoda; family Semisulcospiridae; genus Semisulcospira; species Semisulcospira habei. The sequence goes on along the minus strand of BTPG01000001.1, from coordinate 116,817,368 downwards.
GACAGTTGTATGCCCAGTGTCAACTTGAAAGGTCAAAGTCACTGGTATCAGTGTTGCAGAATTTGTGAATGTGATCAATGAAAATGGGTGCTTATTTATTTTATTTTTGTGTGCTCATATTTGACAGTATAAGTGAACCTTTCAATTTTTATTACATGTCTGTGTGTCCTATTTGCACAGATTAACCATTCAAGATGTGCTACATACGGATATGTGGCAAATTGTTGTGTATCCACATGTGGCATGTAATTGATGAGTTAACGGCCACAGAGATGCCAATCTGTTTGATTGTAAGTTTTAATTAAACTGATGCACTTGAACAATAAAGCACTAAGCAGCAGGAAAAACAAAATGTGTGTTCAGATGACATTTACTACCCCTTTGCGTTTCGGTAGTGGTTTCGGTAGTGGTTTTGTTAATGATGATTCCTAAAGGACAAAAAAACTCTACCATTAGTACCAACACACACAAATGGTAAGAAGAGTTGAGAATCTTTTGAACTGTTCGCAAAATTTTCTTTTTCTCTCTCAAGTTGTTGAAAAGCATGTTAGACTAGTGAAAATGTGGGTGTGAAATTTTATTCTTGGAAGTTGAGATGTTACCTCCCTTTTATATCTACTCAATAATTTATTGTACGATTCTGCGGCTTAACCATCAGATGGTACTAAAGTGAAAAATGGCCGTTGTTAAGTTTAACGTTGCAAAAAGTCAAGATGATAATAAAGTAAATTATGGTAAGGGTAGGGATTCCTGACAAGGGCAGGAATCTCAACAGGTACCTTAATTTAAAACTGTAGGTGTCGATTAAAGTTGAACATATCTGTGTGCGGTGCTGTTCAACTCCATGTGAAGCCCTAATCAATGATTGGTTTGCTTTTTTTCAGGATGGTCGTCGCGGTGGTGGTGGTGGTGGTAGTGGTGCTGGTGGTGGTGGTGGAGGAGGGCGCCACAACTAGCCGGCCGTAAGCAACAGTGCTTGCTGGGAAGGACGGACTTTGAATCACCTGGCTGTACCCCGACTCTGTTTGGGACCTCGGTTCACGGAGCCCTTTGCACAAAATTCACCGTCACTGCTCTTGAGTGTTTGAGGAGCCTTCTGTTACTGGTTACGGATGACACTTTTAATAACTTTTCCTTGAGGATTGTAGTAAATAGCAGGCTATTTAGACTTGATGACAACAGATTTTTTTATCATTTCTTTCTCTCTCATACTACCATTTTGACGTATAATATCTCTTTCCTCCAGGTTCTGTCCCATTTTTTCCCCAGGTAATTCTTTATAATATGATTTGGGATTATTTTAGCTGTGAAGAAAATTCTAATGTTGGTTGGAACCTAGTACAATCAGATCCGTGCGTTTGCACTCGTCACCTTTGGAGCAACATAAAAAATGGCTGTTTTATCAACAGTTATGTGAGATATGATTTACTACAAATGTACGTTGTATACTCCCCTCTCGCCCTTGGGCGAATCCTTTCTCACATTACCCCATTTTATGCCTGTATTTTATTATGCATCAAGGGCAAGCGTAGACTCTGTGCGGGATAACCCTGTGGTTGTCGGTAGTGCTTTTTGTTGAGGTGATACCTAAAAGAATAGCCTGGACAAAACATGCTTCTGACAGCCAAAGTGTTTACTCATTCGAGATGTGCCGCCTCCGGATACGCTGCTTATGCCGCATATCTGGAGGCGGCACATCTCGGATGAGTTAACCCCCTTGTGCATGCATCACTTGTGCTGTAAAATGTATTGGTGTGTGCATATGCAAGGGGTTAGGCTTGACCAACAGGTATTTTGCAAGGAAATAACTCAGGAAGAAGAACTGCTTCAGTAAAAGGTCTGAACAGTTTTCTGATTAACCCTTTCACTGCGAACACCCTACAGTAGGAGGTTGATTGACCTTGATAATTCAAGGGTAGTGCCAGATTACCTTTACGCCTTCAGGTGCCAAGCTAATCTGGCACTACCTTTGAGTTATCATGGTCAATCCACCTCCTGCAAGTGGTACATAGTCAACACTTCCAAAATTCGGGAAATGCGCTCATGGCGCTAAAAGGGTTGAACTGTTTTCTCCTTGGTTTTTCTGAGGTTTTTTCTGTTTTGATTATTTCCTTGCAGTTTACATGCTCACGAGTTACTCTTGTCTAAATTAAGGCATACTTTGGGGGTATTGTAACCCTTACCCACTCTCTCTCTCTCTGTCTCTCTCTCTCTCTTAAACTTTTTTTTTCCCTTGGTGGTATCTCAATTCACTTGGAACCTTGGAGAGAGCTTGGCCTTTGCAGTCATTGGCCTGGGAAAATTGCTGATCATTTACTTTGTCACAATTACACTACTGACATGCACGCACGCTTCACTTTGACCGAAGCTGTATCCGCTGACTGTGGACGAACTTTCTGTGAACCGTGGGACAGGAGCGTTATCCACGCGCAAAACTATTCAGTGGACAATTAGCCTTGTGCATGCAGCCACTGGTACTGTAAACAGTACCAGTGGCTGCATGCTCGAAGGTGTTAACATTAAAGGACACCACCCACCCTGTGGCCTCAGTGCCTGTGAAGAACTACTAAATCCAATGAACAGATTTTTAGGATAAGACTAAGTTGTGTTTTTTTTATATATCGTTAATGTGTCGGCGTTGGCTAGAAGTGGAGCTGCAGACTGGCAAAACAACACAAACTTTGGACTGAATTCTGTTGCGCCAACATGATAGACTGATGAGCATTCTTGTGATTCGTGGGCCAGTGCGTTTTGTGTGTAAGTGGCCACTTGCTGAAAACATTAGACTGTTGTTGCAAACTAAAAAACAAACACTTAAAAAAACTTGTTTTTAAGAACATTCATCCACAAGTACATACTGTTGAAGTTGTTTTTGTTTTTTTTTAAAGAAAAACTTTGAGAGCAGACTGCGTCTGCCGCTGCTTGTGATTTTCTGACTGGCTGAGAGACTTTATACCAAGAAGGACTTGGATTCTGGTTTGGATGATTTAGGAATCAGATTTTAGCTTTGGACAGTGCCAAGCAGGCAAGCTCATGCCCAAGATGGGTGTTAGGACGTCAGGTTCCGTTACTCCCAAATAAAAGTGTAACTGAGCGTGTGTTTATGGTCATATATGCTTTCGCTTGCAATCTGGGTTAGAGGGAGCTTGTGCTTTTTAGATTATATGAAAAAGTGAGTCAATGTACAAAGCCATCTGTTATCCGTCTGTTTTCACCTTGTACAGGTTTCCATCTGTACTATTCACAGCTGCATGTGCTGGGTTTAACGCCAAACAGGTGACTAAGGCCCTCTCAAGAGAGGGGGGGGATTGGATAATTATAGTTTCTTTAGCACATGTGCATTAACCCTTATACTGAGGCTAAAAGCTTCAAATCTGTACACTGCCATATGCCAGCTACATTATAGTACTTACAGATAAGGATATAGACCAATGGCTTTAGTTAAAGGGTGGTGCCTGGAGGCACCAAGCTATTCTGGCACTACCCTTGATTTATATTTGTCAAACTTATTTCACACACTGGTGTGTTCCGAATGATAAGGGTTAAATTTGCAACATATTTGCATTTTCAAACATGAGACGGTCATATTGATCAGCATTATACAGTACAAAGTCTGCACACATATATACTGATCAACAAAAGAAACGCAAATTTTTCACCATATCACTTTTCTTCATAAATATGCTTTAATCCGGGTTATTTTGACGTCGTTTATTAGAAAATGTTATGAAGAGTGTGTTATGTCGTGTGCAAATAGAATGTTTAGTCTTACAAATTGCACATTGATGACTTCTCAGTGACACTACCATCACAGACACAGGATATTGAAAGTGAAATGGAGAGCATCTGCAGAGCACACGACTGAAAGCCAACCAATGTGCAGTGTCACTAAGGTCCGTGTGCATGAAAATCCGGCCTGTTTGGTCTTGACCTACTTTTCGTTTGTCAAAGTAAAGGCACCTAAATAATCATGACCTACAAACATGAAATCAAAAAGTTCTTTATTTTTAGGTTAGCTGCCATATTTACCTGATCAAATGGATATGGGTGTTCTTTATCTCTGTGTCGGTCACTGGAGCGTAAAAATTGGTTTGAAAGTAATTCACATCAAATCAAATAAGATTTATTAAGAAAATGATGTGCACGGAAAGTTCTTGTTCTCTAATGAATTTTTCTAGTCAAATTTCATTTGAGGCAGTTAATAACGTCATAAGCAATCCACACAACATGTGTGTTAAAACATGTCTCAAAAAACTTGCTTCAAAGAGTGTCCAGTTTTGCTTATTTTCACCACTAATGAAACCCTGTGTCCTCCAAGGTACCCATGGGCGATAACTCATCCAATTTTTGCGTGAAGGTAGCTCAGACAGTAGGCTGAACATCTGAAGTAAGCAACAAATAAAATATTCTTGTTTTGCTGTCGGGTGGCTCTTTGTTTGCGGGTACACTTGCACTTTTCGCGTTTTTAATGGAAATCGGTATATATTATGCTGCATATATATTGTTCAGGTGAGTGAAGCTGACATTTAACGTGCATGTATCTAGTGGTGCATGATAATTTAGATGTAGCATGCAACGACTTGAACATTCTCCTTGTAGCAAATCACAGGTTGCAGAGAACATGCATTTTGTACATTAAAATATTCAAAATTATTCGCATAATTTCTTCCCTCAGACCGTATCTCCTAGAAAGTGCGGCGTCAATACTTGTAAATGCATTCATTACGTCCAGGCTCGATTATTGCAATTCTGTACTGGCAGGTTTACCGGCAGATCAGATTTCACGCTTGCAGATGATTCAAAACAATGCAGAGCATCTCATAATTGAAGAAACAAAAGAGAGACCACGTTACGCCTCTGCTGAAGCAGCTGCACTGGCTGCCCGTAAAATTCCGCTGCCAATACACAATTGCAATTTTCGCCTATCAGCATTTTGACGGATCTCTCCCGCCGCACCTTTCTGCCAAGCTGTCTGTTTATCAGCCATCACGCACACTCTGTCCTTCCAGTGAAAAACTTTTTTAAATCCTGAAGCTTAACTTGAAAACTGTCAGGGAGCGTTGAAACTTTCACCTTTTAGCCCCAAGTGTGTGGAACTCGCTGCCAACTGAAATGCGGAATCTGCCCACATTGTCACAGTTCAAAGCTCCCTTAAAGACTTTTCTTTTCTGTCGGGCATTTAACACTAGCTCATCTTTAGCTAACTGTTGACTGACTGCCTTTTATTCTGATCCTAAAGGAAGTGAATGTAAGGTGTTGGGAAGGAAAGGGGTAGTTTAGAGTAGTGTATAATTGTGCATCTGAGAGAGAGGATATGCTGTTGTGCATGCGCAGTGAGTCCAGTTTTTTCCTGGAGAACAGCGCTATACAACAACTATGTATTATTTATTATTATTTAATCTTATGTCCATCGTCTGGTAAAAATGTCCCCATTTTCGCATGAAGATGGACCTATTATGAGCAGTAATTTGTTTTTACTTATTCAAGGCGTCGCACATCAGTAGCTGCAAAAATATCATTTAGCATTATGGCTGGCATCGCTATAGGAGACTTTCGCACCAATCTTTTAGCATGATGAAGTAGTAAGTCTGATTTTCTTTAGAATGTGGAGACTTTCCATTTTGCTTTTGGTTGCACTTTTTGTTGAGCCTGAGGTGATTCCTGCACGAAACATGGACAAAAAGAGCTGCCAACATCCAAGTAGTTAATTATGATGTACAGTTGGTGACAGATATTGCCTTTTGGCGCATGCGAGTTTGGAGATTTCCTAGCAGCCCTGAATCGCTTTTGATCTACCTTTCCACACAGTGGCCCAAAGTCATGAACACAGGCGTATGCGTGAACCCCTTCACTGCCAAGAAAAAGTGAATGCGATAACTGCAAGAGGCATGGATCCTCATGAGCCCCCGCGACTGCGGGGGCTCATGAGGATCTATGCATCTTGCAGAGACCAATGTGTATCCACGCGTTGCCGTTTAACGAACAATGATTTTAGAATCAAAAATGTACGTACTGTGGCACGTAAGGGGTTAAAAGCCTCCAATCCCTGCCCTTTTTTCTAGTGGTGCACATGTACTACAGAATAATGCATCTTTCATGCACTTTGGCGTCATGGGTCTACATCATGTACCTGTCAGTTACACCCAGATTTACATTATGAATTTGTTTAACCCACATCATTCTGATACACCCGTTGCTTGAAATTGACTGATAATTTAAGAGTTGTGCCAGAATAGCTTGGCGCCTCGGGCGCTAAGCTATTCTGGCACCACCCTTGAACTAAAACAGTTGATCTATCTCCTAATCTTTAATGTAGCCTTTATAGGACAATAGGCAGATTTTACAAAATCAGCCTTGGGATGTAATGGGTTCAGGATTTAGTGGTTTCTCATGCAAGGGAAAGGTCAAATTTCCCTGTTTAGTCAATCGTGCAATGCAGCCTTCCTGTCAAAAGTTTGAGAAAGTTAACTTTTGCTCTTAAAAAGTGTCAATAATTTTTTTTAAAAATGTGAACCACAAACATTCTTCAGCTGGGAAATTAATCATGATTTTTTTAAAAAGAATCATGTTTAATAAAATAAGATAACCAGCCATTCTGAAGCTCGTCAGCAACAGCAAAATGACGTAAGCTTCACGTCATGACATTGTTAATTGCAGGACACCGTGTGCACAATGATATGCTCGTGATGTAAGCTATGTTGTAAGGCGGAATGCAGAAAACATTGTCCACAGTGATGTTTTGCCTTTCATGCAGTGCAGTGCAGTGCTACTTTGTTCCAGATAATGGCTGAGGGTGGATTCTTCATAATTATATTATTTTTATAAATCATTAATTTTGTGGTCACTAGCACCTAGACTTTATGATTCTGTCAGGACCATTAAAGTCAATATTTGTTGATGGTTATGATGATGGCCACTAGTAGCGTGCATCCACTCCATCCCGACAGCATGCTCAGGGCGCCAAAAAAACAAACCTTTTAAACAAATCAGTGCGGTCGTCACTTCTTGAGTTAACCCTTTCATTCCGATACACTACTGCATGAAATTAATTTGACTATGATACTTCAGGTGGTGTCAGAATAGCTTGGCGCCAGGCTATTCTGGCACCACCCTTGAACTAAACTGGTTGATCCATCTCCTAATGTGGCATTCGTAGGAAATAAGCAGATTAACCCATATCATACTGAGGCTAAAAGCTTCAAATTTGTACACTGCCATATACAAGCTACATTATAGTACTTACAGACCAACGGCTTTAGTTCAAGGGTGGTGCCAGAATAGTTTGGCGCCTCTAGGCCCAAGCTATTCTGGCACTACCCTTGAACTATTTTAGTCAAACTTATTTCACACACTGGTGTATTCCAAATGATAAGGGTTTAAAAAATCAGCCTCAGGATATAATGGGTTAACAATCGAGAAAGATGGGTTTTCAGGTGTCTTCTGAAGGTGCGTAAGCAGCAGGTGTAGTCCACTCCACAGCTTAGGTCGGCATTGTGTAAATGCATGATAACCAAGATGCTTCTTTGTGTGGCCTTCAAATCTCTCTAACGTTCTTCATTGAATAAGATCTGAAGCTACAGTTAAGAAAATGGATCAAGTTTGATAGTACAAGGATGGTGCCCACATACATGTAACTTGGCACCCAGAGGTGCCAGTGAGGGTACTGTTACAACTCCGCAGTGCCTTGAACGCCAATAAATAAACAGTAACTGAACTTTTATGATCAGTGAATATTTTGTAGTGTCAGGTTTTTCATAACCATGACAGTTCAAAGGTGATGCCAGAACAGCTTGGCACTCTTGAGGCACCAAACTGTCATGGCACCACCCTTGAACTGTCCTCAATCTGTCTCCTGAACTGTAATGTAGCCTTCATAGGACAACTTGCAAAATTTGAAATTTTGACCTGATTTAACCCTTATCATTCGGAATACAGCAGTGTGTGAAATAAGTTTGACTAAAATAGTTCAAGGGTAGTGCCAGAATAGCTTGGTGCATAGAGGCACCAAGCTATTGTGGCATCACCCTTAAACTAAAGCAGTTGGTCTATAGCCTTATCTGTAAGTACTATAATGTAGCTTGCATTATGTTATGGGTTGACGGACTTGAGCATATAGCCACTAGTACTGTGATGACAATACTGGTGGCTTCATGCACAAGTACATGTAGTTTAACTCCAATAAGTAAATAATATTTGAACTGTCGTGGTCCGTTCATCTCTGATAGTGGTAGGTATGAACGGGTGAATTCATTCAAGGCGCTCTGCATCAGTAGCTGTGGAAGTGTCGTATAGCGCACCGCTGACAACACTATACACTTCCGCTACTATTGATATGGGGTGCCTTGAATGAGTTAACCCACTGGTGCATGCACAAGGAAGCATACAGTGTGTTAACATTTTTGGATATGGCCACCGGTACCACAAAATATCAGTACGGCAGTTGTATGCCAAAGGGGGATGGGTTGAGCATGTGAAAGTTGATGGTTTCAATTTTGTTTCCGAGTTGTTGCAAAATTGGGAAAGGAAAAGGGGTGTGGGTGGGTCGGTACGGTACTTAACACATCTGAGATATGCTGCATGCAGATGTTTACCTGGCAAATGCATATCTGTACATGGCGCATCTTGAATGAGTCGACCCCTTTGTGTATGTAGGTACCAGTACTGATAACAGTAGCTGTACGCACAAGCGAGTTGATACACTTGGCGCTCAAAATACCCTACTTTGGAAGTTGCCCAGACGATTCAGGAGAGAGAGAGAGAGCTTGACTTTGCGACCATGAAATGTAATGAAGTGTAACTTTATTTTTCAAGGATAAATGGTTAGGTACCTTCAATGACCTTTTTTCAATAATGTCCTTGCTAAGCTATAGCAAGCACGTAAACACACATGCACAATTTTATATATGGTATAAAAGTATACGTAATAGTGAAAGTACAGGCAACAATAATTCCATTTCAAATATCCCTCACCCGGGTCTGCCCTGGGGGACTTGGGTGGGGTTAACTACTTTTTAGTTCCCAGGGTCACCCTGGTCCCACAGGGTGGGTTTTCCCCCCCTATTCTGGGGCATGTGTTTGTCTACCCTTGATGTTCCATTCACCTGTATTTTCCTTTTTTAAACACTCCCTACTCTCTGCGCTGTCTGTAGCTCTTGATATTGGATGTGTGTTGCTAAATGGTCTTAGGTTTATTTAGCGTATTAGACCGGCTTGGCGGCATACATTCAACATGCTGTTTATTTTTTTTTTTGCTTTTGAAAGTCTTGTTGCTGTCGTGACATTAAGCAATGTGCAACTAACTCCATTTCAAATAATCAATGCTCACATTACACCACACACACACACACACACACTGATATATACCAGTCCACACACGCGCACACACACGTACTGATTTCTACCAGTACACACACACACTGACACCAAGCAAAACATCGAACATTAAAAAGTTATGATGTTATGCTGCACTTAAAATATGCTAGAACATATTAGAAGACATAGAGAAGGCATGACTTCTTTTCTGCTAAGCTTTCAAAACAAGAAATGACAAAGAACACCTCAGCAAGTCTAAAGTATTATGATACATGAATATGAATAAGGAAATGTTTCTGCAGACAATGACGGTATGTGAAAGAAAAATATGAACATTATGTTTTCACATGTTCTTAGTAAATTTATGCAGTTGGTTCTTGAACGTTTGTAAAGAAGGTGCTGCTTTAATGTCTGCAGGAACTGTGTTCCATAATTTTGCACCAGAGTAGGAGAGGGACGTCTTGTAAATAACTAAGCGGGGCCTTGGTACTACCAGACTGTTCCCTGATGTTCGAATAGATCTGTGGGCAAGTGCGAACAAATTATAGAGATGGGCTGTTTAGCCTGAGAGGGTAATTTTGCGCATGAGTACCAACTTATTATAAATGAACTGCTTGTCAAGTGGCAGGATATCCAGCAGCTTGAACTTGTAATCAGTACTAATGACTTGCATTGGTCTGTCGATGATTAATTTGATTGCCCGCCCCCGGGTCTGCCCTGGGGGACTTGGGTGGGGTTAGGTATTTTTTAGTTCCCAGGATCACCCTGGTCAGCCCCACAGGGTGGGTTTTTCTCTCTATTCTGGGGCATGTGTTTCTGTCTACCCTTTGTCCATTCACCTGTATTTGCCTTTTTAAAACTCTCCCTACTGTCTGCACTGCCTGTAGCTCTTGATATTGGATGTTGTTGCTAAATGGTCTTAGCTTTATTTATGCCCCATGTTGTAGGTTTATTTAATGTATTTGACCGGCTGGCGACATACATTCAATTTTCTGTTTAGTTTTTTTTCACAAGCAGTGCAGGCACGTCCTGAGAAAGCCTTGTTGCTGTCGGGACGTTAAGCAATGTACAATCAATTGATTGCCCGCCTGTGAAGCGAATTCATCCTTTTGAGATAAGCATCACTGCTTCCATCCGAAACGGAGGAGGCATAATCCAAATGTGGCTGAATATGGGCACAGTAAAAAAAAGTTTCCTTGTTGGTTAGTTAGTAAAATATCTTAATTTTGACAGTAAGAATCAGTTTTTTTATATTGTTTTACACTCACTTACTTACTTACACCTGTCGCCCCTACCCGGGTATAGGCCGTCGACGAGAGACCTCCAGCAACTCCTGTCCTGTGCTTCTCCTTCGATTCTACTCCAGGTGGTTCCCAGTCTCTTGATGTCTGCTTGGAGGTCTCGACGCCAGGAGTTTCTCGGCCTACCTCTTTTCCTCTTTCCGATCCGATCCATCCCCATCTTCTTCGCCCAATTTCATTCTCTGCTGTTATCTGCTCTGTTCTCTCCCAGAGTCTGACGTTGCTGATCTTCTCTGGCCAGTGGATTTTCGAAATTCTTCTAAGGCAACTGTTCATGAAGGTCTGTACTCTGTTGACTGTGGTTTTTGTCAATCTCCATGTCTCTGCTCCATATAGGAGAACTGCTTTTACATTGGAGTTGAAAATCCGGACTTTGGTGTGTTGTGACAGCTCTCTGGAACTCCACACTTTTTTCAACTGGAGAAAGGCTGCTCTGGCTTTACCTATTCGTGCTCTGACATCTGCATCAGTGCCGCCTTTTTTGTCTATGATGCTCCCGAGATAGGTGAAGGACTCCACCTCCTCCAACGGGGTGCCACAAGCAAGACTGGTTCTTCCCTGGTTGCGTTCAGCCTCATTGTCTTTGTTTTCTGTTTGTGAATGGTGAGGCCCACTTGGGACGAGATGTCAGCAAGCCTCGTGGTCTTGTCCTGCATTTGTTGATGAGTGTGGGACAGTAATGCCAAGTCTTCTGCAAAATCGAGGTCGTCAAGCTGTGTCCACAGTGTCCACTGTATTCCACTTCGTCTGTGCTCTGTGGTCATCTTCATGACCCAGTCTATGGCCAGTAGGAAGAGGAACGGAGACAGCAGACACCCCTGCCTGACACCAGTTCTGACCTGGAGCTCTCTGGTGAACTGCCCTTCGTGGATCACGCGACATGTCATGCCATCATAGCTGCTCTTGATCAGGCGGACGAGCTTTGTGGGTACACCGTAGTGTCGTAGGAGTTTCCACAGAGTCTCTCGGTCCACGCTGTCAAATGCTTTCTCATAATCCACAAAGTTGACGTACAGCGGGGAGCTCCACTCCAGAGACTGTTCCACGATGATGCGGAGAGTGGTGATCTGGTCTGTACATGATCGGTTCTTCCTGAATCCTGCTTGCTGGTCTCTCAGCTGGGGGTCAACGGAGCTCTTCATTCTCTCTAGGATGATCCTGTTGAAGACCTTTCCTGGTACTGACAGCAAGGTGATTCCTCTGTAGTTGGAACACTTGTTGAGGTCGCCTTTCTTGGGAAGCTTGATTAGGTACCCCTCCTTCCAGTCAGCCGGCATCACCTCCTCTTCCCAGATCTTTCCAAACAGTGGGTACAGCATCTCAACTGTTGTCTCTAGGTCTGCTTTCAGAGACTCCGCTGGGATGCCATCTGGCCCTGCTGCTTTGCCATTCTTCAAAAATGCCACTGCTTTTCTGATCTCTTCCCGGCTGGGTCTGTCACAGGTGATGGGTAGGTCGGTCTCTGCCGGCTGGATGTCGGGGGGGTCGGGTGGGCTAGGTCTGTTCAGTAACTCTTCAAAATACTCGGCCCATCTGTCGAGTTGGTCTGCTCTGTCTGCAATAGGCTTGCCTTCTTTGTCTTTTACTGGTCTTTCTGTATGGCCATACTTACCCGACAATCTTCTGGTAATGTCGTAGAGCTGTTTCATGTTGCCGCTGCCTGCTGCCTTTTCTGCCTCTGCTGCCAGGCTGTCTGTGTAGGCCCTCTTGTCTGCCCTGATACTCCTCTTCACCTCGCGGTTGGCTTCCGAGTATTCCCCCTGTGCCCTTACTTTGGCTGCTCTCGTGCGACTGTTGTTGACCGCTGCTTTCTTCTGCTTCCTCGCTTCTATCTTCTTCAAGGTCTGTGCCGACAGCCAGTCCTTGTGGTGGTGTTTCCTGAGCCCTACAGTGTCTTTGCAGGTTGAGTTCAGCGCCTCTCTAACTGCCTTCCACTGCTGCTCTGTGGTGACCGCCTCCTCTTCATTTACTAGCTCCTGTAGCGCTTGAAACCGGTTGGACAGCACCAGTTTGAACTCTTCTCTAACTCCAGTTTCTCTCAGGAGGCCTACATTATAGCGCTGTCTTCTTGTTGTCTCTGTGCGGCTTTTATTTAGCTTGAGCTTCATTCTTAAGGTAAGCAGATGGTGGTCTGAGGCGACATCTGCTCCCCTCCTCACTCGAACATCTTGAAGGGATCTTCTAAATTTCTTGCTAATGCAGATATGGTCTATTTGGTTCTCTGTTGTATGGTCAGGTGAGACCCAAGTTGCTTTGTGTATTCTTCTGTGTGGGAAGATGCTGCCTCCAATGACAAGTCGGTTTAGAGCACAAAAGTCTACAAACCTCTCCCCGTTCTCACTCATCTCCGAGCCTAGTCCCTGTCTCCCCATCACCTCTTCGTATCCGGTGTTGTCCTCCCCTATTTTGGCATTAAAATCACCCATGACGATGGTGATGTCTCGCTCCGCACATTTGTCCACGGCACTCTTGGAGTCGGTCGTAGAACTCTTGTTTCTCTTCCTCGTCACTGTCATTGGTGGGCGCATAACACTGGATGACGTTCAGCTTGAGCTTTTTCTTGGTTCTAAAGGCTGCTGTTATAATTCTTGGCCCAAGAGGTTCCCAGCCCATCAGCGCTCTCTGTGCCACTGGTGACAGCATGAGTGCTACTCCTTCTGTATGGGGGGCATTCTCCTCTTCATGACCTGAATACAGAATCATCTCCCCACTTAACAGCCTTTTCTGGCCAGACTGCGTCCATCTGGCTTCACTGATGCCTAGCAGGGAAAGGTTGTACTTTTGCATTTCCGCTGCTATCTGGGCGGCCTTGCCGCTCTGGTACATGGTCTTGACGTTCCATGTGCCCATGGTTGTATCCCTGGATAGAGAGAGGCGGCTCGGTCCTGTGGCTTCCGAAGACTTCCGGCTTTCACCACAGGACGTCATAAGTCTTCTAGTAGAAGAACCTTCCTCCTCCAGGAAAGACCCCACCCGGGTCTGCCCTGGGGGACTTGGGTGGGGTTAGGCATTTTTTAGTTCCCAGGGTCACCCTGGTCAGCCCCGCAGGGTGGGTTTTTCTCTCTATTCTGGGGCATGTGTTTCTGTCTACCCTTTGTCCATTCACCTGTATTTGCCTTTTTAAAACTCTCCCTACTGTCTGCACTGCCTGTAGCTCTTGATATTGGATGTGTGTTGCTAAATGGTCTTAGCTTTATTTAGGCCCCATGTTGTAGGTTTATTTAACGTATTTGACCGGCTGGCGACATACATTCAATTTTCTGTTTAGTTTTTTTTCACAAGCAGTGCAGGCACGTCCTGAGAAAGCCTTGTTGCTGTCGGGACGTTAAGCAATGTACAATCAATCAATCAATCAATCCTCCAGGAAAGGAATTACTGTTAGTCTTTTCGTCTGCGTTTTTGTAGCTATTTCCTTTTTTGCAGGGTGGGGAAGCTACCCCCACGCCCAACCCCCTTACTAGGAGGACCAGGGGTTTTCTGTCGGGGTCACCTTCTCTTAGACCATGTTGGTTCACGGCACCTTATTTCATTCGGTGCACCCCTCTCACGAGGGACCCCCTATCCACCACCCAGGGGACGCGCCTCAACGCCGTATGGTCCCAGCGCGAGGATTGTTTTACACACTTTAGTAATATGGCTTTGCCAACACAGTTTGTCATCAATGATGATTCCAAGCACACGCTGTTTCTTGACTTGCTCAACAGACTGCCCATTCAAATAGAGCTGTAGGGGAGGCGGGTTAAGCTGATGTTTTTGTCTAGTAGTAATTAACATACATTTGGTCTTAGTAGGATTCAGAATCATATAATTGTTTTGACACCATGTAGAAACATCATTCAGGCCACTTTGTAGGGACTGGGTTATACAGGATACATCTGACGATGACACATCAAGAGTTCCATCATCAGCGAAGAGACTACAGATTACATGGGGGTTGGGTATACGTAAGGGAAGATCGTTATAAAAACTGAAAATAATGGACCGAGGACAGATCCTTGTGGTACTCTGTACTCACGGGAGTTTGTACCATTCACACAGACGTACTGTGTGCGCCCGTTTAGATATGATAGTAATGAAGGCAAGGGTGCCATCACTCAGCCGATAGGTAGCAAGTTTTTTAATTAAAAGTTTATTGTTGACAAGATCAAAAGCTTTTGAAAGGTCCAAAAATACTGCTCCAGTCATTTGCCCATTATTCATAGCAGTTAACTATTTGTCAACCAAGTGAACCAAAGAATGTCTCCTACGAAAACCAGACTGTAGTGGATGAACGAGTTTGTATTTATTTAAGAAATGTTGTAAATGTGTATGGATATGTCTTTTGATCGGTTTTGACAATGTTGACAACAGAGAAATGGTCTGAAATGGTTGGGGTCATTTAAATCTTTTGTTTTAGGTAGCTGTATTACCGTTACCGTTTTCAGATCAGACGGAAATTGTCCATGTTGTATGCAAAGGTTGTAGCTCGTAGATGTATGTTAGCGACTCGACGACGTATGGAAGAGCCATTTTAAGAACAGTGCTGCTAATTCCATCATGGCCAGATGTACGTTTGCTCTTTAGTGAAGAAATGGATTTTCCCACTTCATAAACTGTTAAGAGTGAAATGTTGCAAGACGTGTTAGGTGTTAATCTTTCAACACAAAACCTTTTTAGCTTTTCTGAAACATCAGATGGTTGACTGGGGGACATCAGATTCTGTAGCAGTGTAGCGACGGTAGAGAAAAAATCTTGATTAAACGTATCGGCTGATATTTTAGTGCACTGCAGTATTTCTGGACCTCGTAAAGGCGTTAATTGCACGCCAAACAGAAACAATATCTTTTTTTGCCGTTCATGAGATGGTGAAACAGAAAGTGATATTCCTGAGCATTTCTAACTAAATATTTTATAAAGGTTCTTTGTTTTCGGTAAGCCACAAAATTTTTGCTCCTTTTATGATCATCTTGGAACTGCATGGCATCCTTGATTTCATTGTTCAGCCACACTGGAAGCTGGGGATTTTTCACTGGTTTCTCTCTGAAAGAAGATTGTTTATCAAGAACACCAAGAAACAATGTGTACCATTCAGACCGAGCCTCATTAGGGTCACCTTGGTTGTAAACTGGAAAGATACTTGACTTAGGTCATGCAGAAATATGTCTTTGTTGAAGCGCTTCAAAGATCTATATCTAATAGTTGTGTGCTGGTGTTTACGAAAAGTAGTATTTGCTTTCAATGCCCAGCCACAAAACACGGGGTAATGATCACTAATCCCTATGTGGGGCACCTCTTGATTTATTAGTTGTGTAGATGTGGTCAATAAGGGTGGAGGAAGTAGAACTAACATGGGTAGCAGCAGTAACTAACTGCTTCAGTCCAAACATAAAAATGGTACATTCCCAGGCAGGGTTATTCAGGAGCAAATTGATTTAAAGTCTCCCAAAATCAACATTTCTGAGGTGGACTTTCTGACCTTGTCCATCATAACTGAATTTGTCATACCATTGAAATGTTGATGCTGGGTTTCTATATATGTATCCGACGAGCACGGGACTGGATTTGTCTGCCCTCAACTCGATCCAGACCCATTCCACTGTTGTCTTTAAGCCTGCGGGTGATACCGCTGATTGAAATGTGTATATACACTGCTATACCTGTCTGTCCTGAGTATTCAGCATCGCGGCGCGGCGCAAGACAGCAAAGTCCTGGATAGAAACGGCCTCATCACTGATGTTAGGATTGAGACGCGATTCAGTGACACCAAACAAATGAAAAGGACTGGTTTGAGTCAAGAGCACACAGAGATCAGGGATTTTGTTATACAAGTGATATATGTTTAAGTGACCAGTATGTAAATGCTGACTTGATATCATGTTTATATCGTTTCAGATCAAACAGCAAATTGCTCACGAGACTAATGAAGTTAGTTATTTGGGTTTAACGCCGAGCAGGCAACTAAGGCCATCTCACGGCAGACTAATGAAGTGAAGCAATTAATATAAAAGGCTAAATTTAATAATGTAACAAAATAAAAGTTACAAACAGAAAAATACTTAAAATAGGCCTGGCAGCGGTTTTATACCGATGAACACTAGATGCCGCTGCCCTGGGGAGCTAATCGGCTTTTAGCGTCAATAGTTCACTGGGCTATACAATACAGTCCAGTCAGTAAACAACTCGCTTCACTGCCACAGTAAAACAACTTACTTCACGGTCACAGTTGAATGCCCACCGCTTGCAACAAGTGCGGCGGAAATGGCACAGTGAAAACACTATACGGCGTCGGCACAGGCAAATAATGTCGCGCATTACAGCTCGGTCAAAAACCTTGCATAGCGTTATCGCTACTCCCAACTGTCATTGAGAAATTAGGAAAGAAAACCACAGCAAACACTTGACCGTGAATGAATGTTAGTCATGAACACCATCATAAGACATAAAGGAACGCTATGCAGAAGGAAGCTGTTCGTATACAAGACTTGTCGCAATAATGTCGCGTGGCTAGGCTATATACAATACAATAATACTTTATTAATCCCTCACGGGGAAATTCACTGTCTGCCCATACAACACATGGCATCATCAATCACTCATTAAAAAAAAATTAAAAAAAAAAAAAATCAAATAACCCATAACACTCAAAGAAATGAACTGTAACAGACATATTGTTACCTTTAAATAATAATAATACTAGTAATAATACTGAGAGGGCTAGTACTAAGGACGGAAGAATGTTGACCGACACTATCTACTGATATTACTGTTGAAAAGGGTAACAGCCTGAGGGACAAAAGAGTTGGCATAACGTGATGTACGACTTTTGGGTACTCGGAGTCTGCCACTTCGTTCGATATGTCTGCTGTCAAATTCATATCTAAGTGGATGTGTTTTGTCATCGAGAATGTCAGCCAATTTGTTCGTACAGTGTGCCCAAATTATCCTGTGCCCTACCAATCACCCTACCCCCTTTCCGGATTACTTTGTTAAGACGATCTTGGTCTCTGTTACATAAATTTCTCCCCCAGCACGTCGGTCCAAAAGTTAAAATGCTAACAATACTGGAGCAGTAAAACATCTGTAAAAGCTGAGTGCTTACATGAAATGATCTGAGCTTTCTCAAACAGTAAAGACGGGTATGCGTTTTTTTCACAATAGCATCTGTGTTTTGTTTCCAGTTGAGCGCGTTGTCAAAAAGAACACCTAAATACTTGTAGGACTCTACACGCTCAACTTCTGTTCCCTTGATAACAACAGGACCGGGATGCTGTTTGTTATTCCTGAAATCTATGACCATCTCTTTTGTTTTGCCAACATGTAATTCAAGGTAGTTACTTGGCACACTGAGGCATGGTTTTGAGACTGAGCCACTGAAGGTGTTGATAGCCGTAATACGGTGCCGCGTGTGGGTACTGTGTGTATTGCGGCATCATCACGCTCAGGGGTTGATGGATCAAGAGACGAAGCATATGCAAGAATAGCCAGAAGGCATCAAGCTTTTCTGGCACCACCCTTGACCTGTCACTTTTGATACCTACCTACGTGTATCGTTTCATGGTTTGTTGTGGCAGAATGAGCAAAGCTTGATAGAAATGCCTCCAGTCTGATCATTTAATATATTGAGTTAATGTGGATTTAACAGTGAGCAGGGTACAAGGCCATCTTATGGCTGGAAGGTAAGCTTTGGGCAACGATTGTATATATGTGTGCACAAGTCATGGTACTTAGAGATGTGTTAGATGCAGCTGGTAAACGTGGACACTGCCAAGTCTCATACGGTAACCTGGTCCAGACTTTCCTAAAACTTTGCATTTGATGAGGACACCAAACCACAATGGCTGTCGGGTTTGCCAATTCATAAGACATGACAGAAGCAAAATCTAGCTGACTAACCCATATCATCCTGAGGCTAAAAGTTTCAAATTAGTACACTGCCATATATATGCAAGCTACATATAGTACTTACAGATAAGGATGTAGACCAATGGCTTTAGTTCAAGGGTGGTGCCAGAATAGCTAGGCGCCAAGCTATTCTGGCACCACCCATGAACCCTCACCCGGGTCTGCCCTGGGGGACTTGGATGGGGTTAACTACTTTTTAGATCCCAGGGTCACCCTGGTCAGCCCCACAAGGTGGGTTTCCCCTCTATTCTGGGGCATGTGTTTCTGTCTACCCTTGGTCCATTCACCTGTATTTTCCTTTTTTAAACTCTCCCTACTGTCTGCACTTTCTGTAGCTCTTGCTATTGGATGTGTGTTGCCAAATGATCTTAGGTTTATTTAGCGTATTAGACCGCCTGGCAACATACATTCAATATTCTGTTTATTTTGTGTTTTTTTTCACAAGCAGTGCAGACACGCCCTGATAAACTCTTGTTGCTGTCGGGACGTTAAGCAATGTACAACCAACCAACCAACCACCCATGAACTGTTTTAGTCAAACTTATTTCACACACTGGTGTATTACGATTGATAAGGGCTTAGCTGTTTGGATTCAATTTTGCAGAAAGTAAAGTAACTACATTTACATGTATTATGTTTAACATAATACCATGTGACAGAGTAACTAACAGTTGCCAACAATGTGTACGGCGGTTCCAGAGTCATCTGATTAAAAAAATCAAATATGCTGAGCACTTTGGTACAAAATTTCTAAACTTGAACACAATTTTAAATTCAAATTTGGGAGTTGTTTGAAGTCTATATTATTTTTTTTTTAAATTCAACCGTGATTGTGCACCTATAGGTCCAAGCATGGTTTATAGTGTAGGATCTTTGGTTACTGAGGAGACTTATGTAAGTGTTACCATGTACACTTAATACTTCGACTGTCAGAGTTTTTTGTCAAGGTGAATACTGGAGAATCACCTTGACAAAACGTGCTGCCAACAGCCTATGGGTTAATCAGGTGACTAGCATGTTTTGGCTCACGTGCTGTATCAAGATTGAGTCTATGTATCCGTTGTCTGTGTGTTGTCAGCTGTGGTAACCTTTAATGTTGGCATTTTCTTGAAAACTATTCAATACGCGGACTTTAAACTTGGCCTAAAGATATTTTGTAGCAGAACCTTTCATTCCAATTTAAGTACCTCACTTAACCCATATCATACTGAGGGCAGAGGCTAAAAGCTTCAAATCTGTACACTGCCATGTGCAAGCTACATTATAGTACTTATAGATAAGGATATAGACCAATGGCTTTAGTTCAAGGGTGGTGCCAGAATAGCAATGCGTGGAAAATGCCTTTAAAAAAAAGAAAGAATGTTAGTTTTGATGAGCACATTTGCGAATATTTCAGTCAAACTTGACAGAAGGTTAGTGCATGATAAGACCTTCCTGTACATGCAAATTTGGCTGACTAGTCATAAAGGTCAAGGATCAAGGGAGGTCAAGAAATGCACATACGTGTAATTTGGTGTTGCTAAGGCTTAAGATTTCGCAGGTAATGATAAAAATAATAAATCATACAAAGGTACTATTGTCATTAAACACCTGATGTGAGTGACCTGTGGTCAAGGTCAAATAAATGATGCGAATCAGTCATGCACCTGAGCCGTAAGGGATTTGCCGTTCTTGTTAACCTATTTAGCCGGTGACACAACACCAGTGATAGTTTCAGGATAGTAGCAGAATTCTGTCGCCATACGAGAAGAATTGTTATGGACGTTTTGTCGCCAGAACTAACATGGTAAAGGAAAACGGCTCCCCAGTTATGGAATTTTTGCTTTATGGCTTATGGGATGCGGCTGGCCGTGAATGAGTTACAGATCGCTGAATATATATACATATGGCATAAGTTACATCTTGACTATGTTGACACAAGTTATTTTATTACTGTACCCCTATAGTTGCTGTCAGATTTCACATTGTAACAACTTGTACCTCCAGAATGCAACAATCTTAACACATTAGAGACGTGCTGCACTAATGCCGTGTATCCGGATGCTATATGTCTCGAATGAGTTAATGAAATGGTCTGATAACCACTATAGTGTCATGCGGAAGGAGGGCGTAAGGTATGACTTGACTGACGGTTCAAAGACAGGGCATCAACAGCTTGTTGGGCACTCTTCAGTACAGAGTTAGTACTTGTACATCTAGTTAGTTCGAAAGCTGGCTTGCTGTCGCTACGTTATGTCTGTAATGGATCAATGAAAGTGCTGAAGCTTCCCAGAATGGCTCGCCAACTGCCTCAAATGTCCCTAAACTTCCCGGGAATGGCACAACAAAGGTCCCATAACTTCCTCAACTTGCTCAACAAAGGTCCCTAATCGTTCCAGAATGGCTGAAGGAAGGTCCTTGAACTTCCTGAGTGGCTGCCGCCGTGAGATGGCTGTAGTCGCCTGCTCGGGGACCTTTTCTTGCTGGGGAGCGGTAGTAAATCGACGGAGACAACCAGTGTGTGGTGGCTCTAGGCGGTGCTGATAATCTCACGTTACACAGGTGGACCGCGAGTGGTACGTCACTGCATGGTGGAGTACCCCCACAACGAAAGCACTAGCAAAACGCCCGACGTGCCGGCGCAAGAGGCTTGGATCCTCTAAAGCCCCCCGCCGCTGGATACGGAGGCTCGTGTGAATCACGGCCTTTTGCAGGCTCGGGGGGGGGGGAGGGGGGCGCTCTAGAACGTGAACCAACGGTTTGTGTGTTTGTTTATTTTGGTGGTTTTTTTTTTTTGGGGGGGGGGGTCACATGATTCATGTTTTGTTTTGTGGGGGGGGGGGGGGGGGGGGGGGGTCACTGATTGTGTGTAGGACCTGAGTATTTTCCACTTCTGTTTATTGCATTTTTTTCCGTTTCGCTTGTTGTTTGATCTCTGTCTTTGTCTCTACCCCCTCCCCACACACACAGACATAGGTATTTTCGACTTTGTTTATTGCTTTATTTCTGTCTTGTTTACTGTTGGATTTTTCTCTCTGTCTCCCCCACCCGTTTCACACACACGCACATGCACACCTTTGTTTTCCTTTTTGGATCACATGCGATAGCAAGGTGAGTCTATGTACTGGGCCAGTTGTCGCCCGACCGTCGGCAGTCGTCCGTGGTAAAACTTTGACGTTGGCATTTCTCGGAAGATGTTTA
Organism: Semisulcospira habei; assembly: GCA_036245525.1. Taxonomy (NCBI): domain Eukaryota; kingdom Metazoa; phylum Mollusca; class Gastropoda; family Semisulcospiridae; genus Semisulcospira; species Semisulcospira habei. The sequence continues at coordinate 116,795,694 of BTPG01000001.1, read as the reverse complement.
AGCTGCAATCTTCAAATTTTGCCCAAGGGTACTTTGTGTCAAGACCTATCTAAGCATAAGTGTCAGTGACCTTGCTCAAAGGTCAAGGTCAAAGGGGGTCCAGAAATAGGTTAACAATAGACATTTTGCTATAACTGTCTCTCTCAAACACTTTTTTTTCAACTTCAAACCCAAACTTGGTACAGAGATACCTGATGGTAAGACCTTTGTGTGCATACTAATTTGGCTGACCTGTCACAAAGGTCAAGGGTCAGAGGTCAAGAAATAGGTAAAATGTAGCGATATTTTCACAAAAATTGCTTTTTCTCAAATACTATTGTCAACTTCAAACATAAACTTGGTACAGAGATACCTAATGGTGAGACCCTTCTATGCGTACTTATTTGACTGACCCCTCGCAAAGGTCAAGGGTCACAGGAGGTCCAGAAATAGGTTAAACAAATTGGGATATTTTCACTAAGAACTTTTTCTCAAATACTATTCTCAACTTCAAACATGAACTTGGTACAGAGATACCTGATGGTAAGACCTTTCTATGCATACTTATTTGGCTGACCCCTCGCAAGGGTCACAGGAACTCCAGAAATAGTCTTTTTTTTAATTGTGATATTTTAACAAAAATAGTTTATTTTTCGCATATACTATTGTCAATTAATACCCAAACGGCTTGGTACATAGTTACCTGATGGTGAGACTTTTCTATGCATGTTGTTTTGGATGACCTCTTAGAACGGTCAAAGGTCACAGTAGGTCAACAGATGTATTAAAAATGCCCAATTTTGGGACAGAATTTAGTCTTATCAAAGTTTTGGATTGGTCTTACACATGAGACATAAGGGCTTTGCCATTCTTGATTGGATGGGTACTAGTGATTCTTTTTTTCTTGTTATTCCTTATAAGGATCCTCGGGGAAAGGGTCCGTGATAGCTCGGGTATTAGGTCACAGAAGGTGGCTTCGTGAATGCAAAATGTGCTAAGCTTCTTCACCACCAGTGGTCGCTTGTTATGACAGTTCTGAGCCGATAAACATCTGCGTCATATATGACACGTATGTAAATGAAGACAGCAAGAGGCATAGATCCTCATGAGCCCCTGCATCCGCAGGGGCTCCTGAGGATCTATGTCTCTTGCCATTTGCGTGGCGTTGGCTGTGTCCCTATCCCGGCACTGTAGGGCCGGGTTGATTGGCTTTGGAACAGAGGCAATGGCCCGCACGTTTCGGCCGCGCACACCGGCTGTCTTGCTCGATTGTCAACTGCTGATTAGCGACAGCGAATGGAGGGAGAGAACCAGTGCGAGTTTGTCTTACTAGCCACCAGACCCGGCAGTATCATGGTATATGACTCTAGCTGTGCCAGACTGTGTATGACGGTTAGCGCACATAAAATGTTTATCTCAGTTTTAATGACGTCGTCTATTTTTCAGGTTTTGTCGGTTCCCAATGTGCAAAAGGCCATCGGGCCGACGTTGGCCCGCGCACGACCGTGCGCAGGCCAACGTTCGGCCCTATGGCATTTTCCGCATTGGGTTATGTGTATGTACGTGTGCGTTTTCCGGTTGCTTACATAGGTGGTAATGAGCAGGGCACGTAATTGTTAAAATGGCATGAAATGATATATAGATGCATAGAGTTTGGAGTTTCAAGTCGAGAAATTTATTAACTCGGGTCACACGTTGACATGAAGAATGACGCCAAGTACATTAACTCATTCTACCCCAGACACACCACAGCAAGATATGGATCGACCATGATAGTTCAAGGGTGTTGCCATAATAGCTTGGCGCCTTTGGGCGCCAAGCTATTCTGGCATCACCCTTGAACTATCATGGTCGATCTGTGTGCTGCACTGCACTGCAGTCTTCAGAGGACAACGGCAACATTTGGGGATTTCGGTCTTGGGGGGTACAATGAGTTAACAAGCAGCTACACTCGAACATGACTGTCTTTTCACTGCAGCCTCGTGAGGGCAAGAAAACCAGTCCATTTTTGTGAAAAGTAAGATTTGCATTATATATGACTGTGATGATCTCTGGCGTCGCTTTTCACCAAAAAAAAAAAAAAATAGGCATCATATCTCCGTCTTCACAGGGTAGTAGGAGCAATTGTTTTAAATTTGTTTTCATGTTACTCAAGTCCACGCCACCCACCTGCCAAACTCCCCTCCCCTAAACCTCGCCCCAACCCCACCTCAGTCGCAAGAGGCTGTGCATAAGCCGTATAAGACATGTTGCTCTTACAGGAGGTAACACGTCTATGGTGCCTAAGCAGTACAATACATGTACTTAGAAACAGTATTGTGTTCGTCTATATGAGGTAGCACATGTATGGCAGTCAAACCCCGGACGGGACCTCGGTAGTGTTTTATATCTCTCTCTCTGTGCGGGGGCGGATCGGGGTTGGGGGGGGGGGATCCTAGGAGTTTCGGAACCCCCCTGCGACCCAAAATTGTTTAAAATGCTATAACAAAGTCCCTATTTGGGGTGTTTGACCCCCTTCGCCCCCCTCCCCATTTGATTTTTGGGAGAGTTTCGACACACACTGACACGCTACCCCTCCCCCGTTGTTTGATTTATCGGCCACTGGAAGAAGGTCTTGCGTCGGGGAGGCCTTTTGTGTCAGGTTGAAGGTCCCAAACAAAAAGTTGGACCCCCCCCCCCCCCTTCCCGAGGTAACTGATCAGCCCCTGGTGTGTGTGTGTGTGTGCCCTGGGACTGAGGAGTGCTATATTTACGGCGAAGAGTACGAGCTAATGTTAGACGGGCGGGATTTCAAATTACAAATACCAATTTGCGAAGCCACGGCACTTATTATTTTAGCACAGTACAGTAGAACTAATTCTGAGCGACCATTATTACCAGACATAGAACCTGTCATTAAAGACCATCCTTTAGGTGGCTACAACCACCTAAATGATGGTCTTTCATGACAGATGACACTTGTTGCCCTTTAAAACCTCTTGCGAACACATCTTTTAACGTTATAATTATGATCATGGGTATCCGGAGCCCGCATACGTTATTTGAACGCTGCCAGTCGTTAACAGTATTCGACACCACACAGGGGCACTCCAACGGCCGATCGGCAAAAATTATTGATAGCGTCATTCCACATAAATCATTTCGAGTATGAGGTCAACTGGTCTTCATTCAGTCCTTGCAGGCGGGACTGTGTGCGCAGTGTGGGGCACGGGGTAATTCCAGATTAGCTTGCCCACTCAGGCACTACCGTTAAACTATCAGGACCGATCCGTGTCACAAGCCGGCACGATCAAACGCCTCCAAACCTGCAGTTGGAATTGGAGCTCAGCCGAGGAGCGGCTGACGTCAGCTCACCGGCCAGTATGCCATATTCCCTTTGGAGCCAGAGACCCACGCCACAGTCTGACTTACCCATTGTCGTAGAATACTTCAAGCTTCAGTTGCAAGAGCCGTGAACTTAAATCTTCCACAAGCCACTAAGCAAGGTGCTCCGCCGCTATAGTGGAGGACCTTGCTTAGTAGTGGCTTGCGCAGGATTTAAGTCGGCTTACTCAAGTTATGCAAATGACTCCAGAGGAGTCAGCATTTATGCGTCGCCGATGGCCAAGTCCGGCACCCCTCCCCCCAACTCCCCTGCCCCCCCCCCCCCCCCCCCCCCCCCCCCCCCTGGACGAAATCAGCGAGAGTTGAGCTGGAAGTCCCTATCCCTTTTAAACATCATCATCATCAAGTCCGGCCAGACTGGAGATCTGTCTGCGACTTGCATCCGATTTCGCACTGTGCTAGCAGAGTGCGAATCATAATACTGATCCTGACCTGTAGTCTTCAAGTGGATTCTTTTCAGTTTCAGTCAGTGCGGATAATTCTGCTGCGAACTGTAAGCGTAATAACCGTTCGTCACGTCCATGTTGCTCATGTACGGGAACCCCCCTGAAGGGTACCCCCCTCCGCCGTAACTGTCGGCATTGTATTCCCCGGTGTCCACAGGCTTCGCGGTCAGTTCACTGCCGTACATCCCAATAAACGGTTGCGATTCATCCTCTTGCGCAATTTCGTCAGGGAAAGCACTGGAGGGGAACTCGGACCCGGGGTAAAAAGGCTGCAAGCCTATCGCGCCCGGGATCTCGCAGCAAGGAAAGTTCGGGAACCCGGGGTAGTTGTGGGCCGGATACCCGTGGTAATTAGTCGCGGCTGGGTACCCGTAATTCAACCCTGGTAAACCGGTGTCTGGTAGGCCTGGCATGGGGTAACCACTGTTCGGGTACTTGCTGCCTGACAGAGCGTTTGTGGCTGGGAAGCCTGACGAAGGATAGAATGAGGATTTCACAGACAACGTTGTCGAAAACGCTGAAGACGCTGTCCAGTTGGAGATGTTCGTCAGCCCTGACTGCCGTGTGCTTGCGCGAGATTTTGACTGGCTGATGCTGGTCTGGCCGCTGACTGCCGAGCGTCCTGATTGGCTGCGATGCTGGGGCGTGACTTGCAACATGGCATTCGGTTGATGGGTTGGTTTATGGTCCATTTTCCGCTCTCAGTGTAATGTAACCTGCGGCAGAAACAACAAAACAAGGTTGTCAAATAATGAATATAGTGACTGAAGCCGTGACTATTTTCAAGTAGAGAATAACCCAACAAAAAGAAACGCGCTTAGAAATGACAGTTACATCTGTCTTTCCAAGCGTGTTTCTTTCTTCTCTGCGTTTTACACGCTTGGCAGTCACCTTTTATTCAAGTACAGTCAGCTGACTTCACTAAGTAAAAATATGATATATTATTGTAAGTTATTGGTAGCAGGGGTTTGCTACACGGACCCTTAGTTAGGCCTTCGGGAGGTCAAAGGAACCATTGTACCCCGAAGGCCTGACGGGTACAATGGTTCCTTAGACCTTCCGAAGGCTTACAAGGACCCATGCAGCCAGCCACCGCTAACAATAACGTATTTGTTTTCATTCCTCCACTATTTTCGTAAGAGAAATTAAGAAGAAATCTTCCGACCTGGATCACGCCAGACATGACTGACGTCAAAGGAATATATATTTATACATAATAGACTTATGACGCAATTTAAAATCTTTAGTCATGACGTCAGTTGCCGTCTCCAGTAGTGTGCCTGTTGTTTCGAACAACACTAAGTAACATTGTACTTTAGAACGTTTTGGTGATCTTTTATAGAACAAAACAGGCATCCAAGACGCGTCAAAAAGAGGGCTACAGAAAGTCCGCCATTAGTTTTTTGTTGCTCGGTCATGTGGTACAGTTTACGCTAAAGGGATTGGTCGCCGGTGTGACGTAGGGATGAAAACAACAGAAATTCTTATCCGAAGTGAAAATGCAGGTGACAGTTTTTCTGCTGTTACATGCGGCGCACTGCTTATAACAGCAGAAAGGTGGGTCGCCATTACTTCTAATAATAATGTTTATTTTAAAGGCGCCTATACTTTCGATAGAAAAGCTCTAGGCGCCGTACACATGACATACTGACATACATACACTTTGCATCCTACAACACATATATATTCCCTAACATACTGACACTCATGCAACAAGATATACAAGGAAAATAAGCTTAGCAGAGTGAACACACCAACAAGAAATGCTCACACACACAAAAGATATACGTGTACCATAAAACTAATAACGGATACAGTAGGCAGCTCTCACTGACAAAGAACTGAATTAGTACCCGTGAATGCACGTTTAAAGGAATAAATGCGTCTTTAAAGACTGCCGGAAACTATTGGCTGATTCAACTTATCTGAGGGACTGTGGGCGTTTATTCCAAAGAAATTGTCCTTGGTATGAGAAAGACCTCAGTCTCGCCAAAAGACTTAGTTTTCACAGTCGGAAAGCGTAATGGTTTAATGTCTGCTGAGGAACGGAGCTGTCTTGAAGGTGTGTACAAATGAAGAAGCTCAGAAAGATAGACAGGGCCAGTAGAAGGAAACAGACAGGTATGACAGATGGACCGAACTTTGTATTGTACTCTAGATGTCGTAGGTTTTATATCAGACTGTCCTTGTCTTAGTCTCTGGCTCAAAAGCCTTCCCCGGAGACACGGGGGCTTTGATGTCAGGGGTTTCCTCCCTTAGCCTTTCCGCAGCCAAGCGGCCAGGCCTGCAAGGCAGCAGGGGACTCGTGGGGGCCGGAGTCGTCTATGTCCCGTGCAGATGTGAACATCTGCCCACTGCCCAGACGGTGACACTTACCAGAGGAGAAAAATCCAACGCCGGAACCCGGTATCGAACCTCGCACCTTTGGCATTGGAGACAGACGCCTTAACCACTGCGCCACTTCCCCGTCTATAAAAACCTACGACGATATAAAACCTACGACCTGAGGACCTCGATGCCACCGTCCCAGCTTGCTAGGCCATGGCAAACGAACCAAGGGTTTAAAGGGTGGGGCCAGTACTGCGCACACTGTACTCCACCAAAAAGCTCCACCGCGCAGGCTTTAGGAAACGCCCACGGACTATGACACTGAACTTTCCAAGTCCTGTAGCGATGGGCAAGGGGCAAAACGGCAGGTGAAAGATGTCACTGGAAGCCGCAGTCTCAAACCTGCATGCAGGCGGTTCAGGATATTGGTCGCCTGATGTTGACCTGGGGATGACAACGTCACTCGGCACACCCTGAACGACCAAGCAGCCTTCTCTAGGGACAGCACTGCTTGCTCCACACGGAGAGGGGCCTAGAAAAGGTGGCCTAACCAAAGCTCATCCCCTCGTAACCCCAGTTGGCTAGCCGCGGTCAACGGGCATCTTCTCATGCGGTCAGAAAACAAGAAAAAACAACGGATCCACTCTCATGACGACCACGACCGGACTCAACGTAGCATGCTGGAACATCCGAACCATGCTCGACACAGCGGACGCCCTGAGCGTCGCTCCGCCCTCATTGCCCATGAATTGCGGAGGTTAAACATCGACATCGCCGCGCTCAGCGAAGTACGCCTCCCGGAGGAAGGCAGCCTCCAAGAACTTGGCGCTGGCTACACCCTCTACTGGTCAGGCAGGCCTGCATCAGAAAGACGGCTCTCAGGCGTGGGCTTCATGGTGAAGACCCCCATTGCGACTAAGTTGGAAAACCTACCAACGGGTCACTCCGACCGCATCATGTCCATGCGCCTCCCACTGAGACACCAGAAATACGTCACCCTTCTCAGTGTGTACTCCCCAACCCTCCTGGCAGAGCCTGCAGAAAAAGACAAGTTCTACTCTGACCTGCGCAGCCTCCTGCAGAGCACCCCTGCAGACGACAAAGTCATCATCCTTGGGACTTCAACGCCAGAGTGGGCCAAGACTCTGAAGCTTGGAAAGGAGTCCTCGGCAAGCATGGCGTTGGGAACTGCAATGACAATGGTCGCCTACTGTTGGAGCTCTGTGCAGAGCAGCAACTTGTCATCACCAATACTACTTTCCAACAAAAGGACAGTCGAAAGACCACCTGGATGCATCCTCGCTCCAAGCACTGGCACCTTATCGACTATGTCCTAGTGCGTCAGAGGGACCGCAGTGACGTCCTCCTCACCAGAGTGATGCCCAGCGCAGAGTGCCACACTGACCACCGCCTTGTTCGCTGCAAACTCAGGCTCCGCCTCAAGCTAAAACCCAAGAAAGGGGGCCCCCCAAGAAAAAGCTTGATGTTGCCAGCCTTCAGCGTGACGACAAGAAAGCTGCCCTTCAGGCCGATTTACAGCGCATGCTCAAAGACACCGTTGATCCAGCAGACTCCTCCCCTGAAACACTCTGGGAACAACTGAAAACTGCTATTGTAAAATCTTCTGTGGAAGTCTTGGGCTTTGCTAGAAAGAGGAACAAAGACTGGTTTGACGAAAACGACGTAGAGATCCAGGGACTTCTAGCAAAACAAAAAAAAAGAGCCGCCCACCAGGCCCACCTAGCCCAGCCTTCCTGCCCTGTGAAGAAGTCTGCCTTCCGCCTCATCTGCAGCAGTCTCCAGCTCAAGCTTAGAGAACTCCAGAACGAGTGGTGGTCCAGACTCGCACAGAGGACCCAGCTCTGCGCTGACAACGGTGACTACAGGGGCTTCTACGAAGCACTGAAAGCAGTGTATGGCCCTAGGCACCTGGTACAAAGTCCCCTGCGAAGCGCTGATGGACAGGCACTCCTCACAGATAATACTTCCATCTTGAACCGCTGGTCGGAGTACTTTCGGGACCTCTTCGGCGCTGAGCGCACTGTTCAAGAAACAGTCATCCTCCAAATCCCACATCTTCCACTAAAGGTTGAATTGGACGAACCGCCCACCGCCGAAGAGACCCTCACAGCCATCCACCAGCTCAAGAGTGGCAAAGCAGCAGGCATTGACGGAATCCCGCCAGAGATATGGAAACATGGAGGCCCAGCACTGCACAACAAGCTCCACGACCTCTTTCTCTGCTGCTGGGAAAAAGGAACACTACCAAAGGATCTCCGTGATGCAGTCATCATCACCCTGTACAAGAACAAAGGAGAAAAGTCTGCCTGCTCTAATTATCGTGGAATTACCCTGCTGTCCATTGCCGGGAAAATTCTCGCAAGGTTGCTCCTGAATCGGCTGGTACCTGCCATCGCTGAAGACCACCTCCCAGAGGGCCAGTGTGGCTTCAGAGCAAACAGGAGTACCACCGACATGGTCTTTGTGCTGAGACAGCTTCAGGAGAAGTGCCGCGAGCAGAACAAAGGGCTGTACGTAACGTTTGTCGACCTAACAAAAGCGTTTGACACTGTGAGCAGGCAAGGTATGTGGCAGATCCTGGAGCGACTAGGCTGTCCCCCAAAGTTCCTCAACATGATCGTCCAGCTCCACGAGGACCAGCAAGGCCAGGTCAGACTAAACAGTGACCTCTCAGAACCATTCCCCATTCGCAACGGCGTGAAGCAAGGCTGCGTGCTGGCACCGACCCTCTTCACCATCTTCTTCAGCATGATGTTGAAGCAGGCCACAGTGGACCTCGACGATGACGACGCAGTGTACATCAAATATCGTCTCGATGGCAGCCTGTTCAACCTCAGACGACTGCAGGCCCACACGAAAACCCTAGACCAACTGATTCGTGAGCTGCTCTTCGCTGATGACGCTGCCCTCGTTGCACACACAGAGAGAGCCTTGCAGCGCATTACGTCCTGCTTCGCAGATGCCGCCCAGCTCTTTGGACTTGAGGTCAGTCTGAAAAAGACAGAGGTCCTTTATCAGCCAGCACCCAAGGAAGAGCATCGCCCTCCCCACATCACCATCGGCGAGTCCGAACTGAAGTCTGTACACCAGTTTACCTACCTCGGCTGCATCATCACATCAGACGCCAAGCTGGACAAGGAGCTGGACAACAGGCTGGCAAAAGCGAACAGTGCTTTCGGGCGACTATTCAAGCGGGTGTGGCACAATCAACAGCTGAAAAAAGGCACCAAGATCAGCGTGTACAGAGCTGTCGTCCTCACCACCCTGCTGTACGGTTCCGAGTCCTGGGCCCTCTACCGCAGCCAACTACGACTCCTCGAACGCTTTCACCAGCGCTGCCTGCGTACCATCCTCAGCATTCACTGGAGTGACTATGTCACCAACGTCGAGGTCCTTGAACAGGCGGAAACTTTGAGCATCGAGGCTTTGCTGCTGCGGACACAGCTTCGCTGGGCGGGGCACGTCTCCAGGATGGAGGATCATCGCCTACCCAAGATCACTCTGTTCGGCGAGCTCGCCACTGGACACCGAGACAGAGGGGCACCAAAGAAGAGATACAAAGACGGTCTCAAGAAGTCACTTAGTGCCTGCCAAATCGACCACCGCCAGTGGTCTTCGCTTGCTGCGGACCGTAACACCTGGCGCTCCACCATTCACAAGGCAGCCGTCTCCTTTGAGGACTCTCGCAGAGCTAACCTCAAGGACAAGCGGCTCAGGAGAAAAAACAGAGTTGTCGTAACTCAGAACCCTGACCAGACCTTCCCCTGCAGCCACTGCGGTCGAACCTGCCTGTCCCGGATTGGCCTCCGCAGTCACGAAAATGCCTGCAGACGACGTGGGCAAGCCCTATAGAATCTTCGTTCGCGAAGCCAAGCCATGATGACTCTAGATGTGATAGGCAACCAATGGAGTGAACGCAGGCTGGGTGTGATGGACTTATTTGCCTTCGGACAACTGAAGCCGTGCTGCTGAGTTCTGCATCCTCTGCAGCCGATCGAAAGTTACTGAGATATGCCGGGACAGCCACACAGGAGTGCCATTGTCGTAATAGAGTCGGGACAAGACAAAGAAGCAGACCAGCATTTTAGTCGCTTATGGTGTGAGAAAATTCCTGATGAAGCTAATGCGACGCAGTTAAATAAATGCAGATCTACAGGTATCTAAAACGTGTTTTAGTGAGAGACTGCAATCAATGGTGACGAAGATTTCTCACCTGAGCAGAAATACTAACTTCAGTATCTAGGATTGTGATGGACTGCGGTAAGGAAGAAGATATTCTGGTAGATGAAACTGGCATGGCTTCTGTTTTATCTTCATTCAGTTTTAGTTTGTTGGCTATCATCCATACTTCTAGGGGAACGCCACTGGTAAACGGCAGACCGAACAGAGTGGGTCCCTTGACATTTTGTGACTGATATTTCCAAAGCAAGTTCACTGTAGAATATTAAAATGCTCCAGTGCGGAGTATGATAGATCGTTGATAGTCCCTGTTTCTCAGTGTTTTCGTACAGTAATTAGTAAATTAACAATTAGTAAATTAGCACAGCATCCGCTATTGAGCTTGAAAAATAACCACCAAAATATCATACATTTTAATTGACTGCAACAAAACAAACGTAGATACAATTATTGCATGTCAGTATTGAAATAAAACAAAAGGTCATAAATTGTATTTATTGACTTAACCCATTACATCCTGAGGCTGTTTTTGTATATAAAAAAAAAAAAAAAAAAAAAATGCTGATTGTCCTATGAAGGCTACATTACAGATTAGGAGATAGCTCCACTGTTTTAGCCCTCAGGCGCCAAGCTATTCTGGCACCACCCTTGAATTATCAGTCGGCAAATTTATTTCAAGCAATGGGTGTATCAGGATGAAAAGGGTTAACTATAAAACTGACACATTTATAAGCGCACTGCACTGGAAGGAACTGTGCACTGTGACAGACTGAGACATCACCCTTAATACGGAACTGTCATGGTCGATTCATGAGTGTCGTTTATATCCTAAGTAAGTCTTTGTTGACGTCGGAGCATAATGTACAACCAGCCAACCAAACCAAGCAACCAATTGTAAGTTGCTGTAGTGTGTTAGGTCTGAATCAATGGCCGGTTAACGCATTCGAAACATGCCGCATTCGGACACGCGGCAAATACGCGGTATACGAATGCGACAGGTCTCGAAAACGTTAAACAGTAGCTATGAAACTACCCACTTACCTGCGACAACTCAGTGTGAGACGATGATATTCAGTTTGCTATCATCAAGAAGTTCAGACGACAGATGTGCCACTGCCGTAGAAACAACCTTACTGAGTCGACGCTGTCAATCCGGTTTCAGTGAGCGAGATTTTCACTTCAATTGGCTGAACTGAAAACAGCACTAGTACCCAGAACAAATGTCCCATGGCTGTTTTGTGAACAGTTAATTACAGGACATAAACCAATGGCAACCCCACAGCACCCGATTTTTGTTGAGAACTCCCAAACTGCGGTGTTAAACCGCTTTGGTTGTCCGCCGCCGTGACTTTTGTTGCCTACAATGTAAAGCTTCTGTGGGTAAATTAGATACCCGTTTCTTCAGTTCTCTGTGCATTGAAACTTGAACAGGCCGATCCTGGGTGTTTTTATTGTGCTCTTGAAGTTACTAAAAATACCTCAGCGCCGCTACCGTGTACCACCACATGGACTGGGGCTTGTCCAATCAGTCTAATAAGGTTTGCCAGAGACGGCGGTTCATTTCAGTATTGCCACTCTGTCAGTGGTACCTAATCCTTCGCTGTAATTTTTGCCCAGGGTACCATTGCGGATTAAACCTCTTTGTGTAATGGACTCTAACTTCCATCGAGCAAGAGGCATAGAGTCTCATGAGCCCCCGCGACAGCGGGGGCTCATGAGAATCTATGCCTCTTGCGAACGGTGCGTTGGCTTTCCTGAATGGCTGGCCCGTTCTTTGTTCCATTTTTGGCACCACTTCCAGTGGTTGTTTTTCTAACGTGGTCCGTTCCATATCGGCCGGAAGGCCTTTCAACCACGGATGCACTGTGCCATATAATTTTAATATGTAGTGTTCGTATGGCAGACCCAGATCAGCTAGGTGCCAAACTGATCCAGCCACTGAATATTTGTCAGAATCAATGTAAAGCACTTCCACCATGAAAATTCAAATGACGGTGTAATTAAATAATAATTGATATGGTAGTATCAAATATCTGGTAGGCCTTGATATTCTATCAGCAAATAGTTATATTGGTTAGTTCTTGCTGTACATCAGGTGTCAGTGTGTGTGTGTGTGTGTGTGTGTGTGTGTGTGTGTGTGTGTGTGTGTGTGTGTGAGAGAGAGAGAGAGAGAGAGAGAGAGTGCGGCGTGCTTACGCACTCGTGTGTGTGTGTGTGTTTGTTCTTTTTTTCCAGTTCGTCATTATCATGAATAATTGTTTTAAATCTGGTCGCTTTTTTTCTCTCTCCTGCATACAGAAAAGTAAACAGCTGTCAGTACAGAAGAACCGTGGTTTTCAACACTGCCTAGGAACTAACTTGATAACTTGATATAATGTTAGAATACTGTACGAACCGAAAACTACTGGAGTATCTAGGTTACAGTCCGGCGGCACCCGGCTCGCCCTTGACGAAGGTAAACGAACCGTAATTTCAACCTTTCATTTTTACTCCGCATAGTGCCGTAGTGAGAGTAGAAATCAAACTGTTTGTCTCCCTCGATTCGCTAACGCTGATCCGCGTTAGCGAATCGAGTGAGACAACCAGTGTGAGTAGAAGTAGGACTGATTTTTTAATTTATCATTTTTTTTTTTAGTCCCACTTGACACGAAACAGCTGCCGTTTGACCTGCGTCACGTACTCCTAATGTGCAAAAGCTGAGTCAATAAAAACGTGTTCATTTTTTGTTTTGTTAACTCATTCGAGACGGACCTTCAGCCGAATGCGTTAATCTCAACGTATGTCATTTAACTCCGTTTCTGTCAGTAGACACAGATTGTGTTCAATTTTGAAATCATCGTAAATATAACATCAAAGATCTCAGTCCAGCCGTCATGGAACGTAGATATAAAAAGGTCCCCGCAAGAGGCATAGATCCTCGTGAGCCCCCGCGACTGCGGGGGCTCACGAGGATCTATGCCTCTTGCAGATGAGGGGTGTTCAGTTATTATCGACTGTCAAAAGGGTTAAACGTGTCTGCAGTCTACATTAGACATAAACGTGTCTGCAGTCTACATTAGACATAAACGTGTCTGCAGTCTACATTAGACATAAACGTGTCTGCAGTCTACATTAGACATAAACGTGTCTGCAGTCTATATTAGACATAAACGTGTCTGCAGTCTACATTAGACATGTTTATCAGTGTTTGGCTTCAAGGCTGGTGTGTTACTTTCAAATTGGTTGTGTTTCTTCGGAACTGCAGCAGAATTGTTTCGACTGAGCGAACGCCTTTGTGAGAAATCACGGACCTGTCATTAAAAGGCGTCATCTGATGACAGGTGACACTTCTTTGGAGAGAAAAACTGTCGTAGACGGCAATGTTGTTGTTTTTTTTTTTTTTTTTTTTTTTTAAAGTCATTTTATATCGTCATGTGTGTACTGATCTGTGTTTTTCGACCTTGTGGTTCGGCTACGCCCACTACTGCAGAAATAAAATGCAGACCAATATCGATTCCAGCCGTGGAAAAGGTATTTCGGACGATAAATAAGTTAAAAATAAAATAAATAAATAAATAAATAAAATTTTTAAAAAATAAATTAAATTAAAAAAAAACATGAAATCTTTAGAGCCTGCACGGCCGAAGCTGCAAGCTTATTAATGTATATGTCCTGATATGAGAGTTCTCCCGCGATGGGCCGGACAGAGACAACACCTCTGTTGCCTGCGCGGCGGCCTCAGTACTCATATCGCTTGTGAAAAGATGAGTAGGCAAGCATTATGAAGACAACATTATGAACTGTCTGATTGAGGAACTTTATCACTCCGGCAACGCATTGCCTGTATTGAGTCGAGAAGGCAACTTTTAAAAGATCAGTGTTTGGTGGTTAAATCTAGAAAATGTTAGGTAATGCATCTTTAAGCAAAAATATGAACCTCCTCACTGCCAATGGACGCAAACGTGTGCCTTTGAAAACAGAGTAAAATCAACACAGAATAATCCCAACAATCCAAAGAACCCAGATGTGAATAGTGTCATCAAGAGGCAAAGAACCTCATAAGCCCCCGCATCTGCAGGGGCTCGAGGTTCTTTGCAACTTGAAGTTGTGTGGTGATCGCATTTTCCCGGCAGTGACTGAAGTAGTCAGTTCGTCCGGCATGTTCATTTTGAGCGTCATGCTCACTCTTCAGCAAACACTCAAAGGTACACCAACGCTGTCAGCGCTATCGTAATGTTATTGAATTTCTCTGAGAGTGACTTCACTTGTGCCAAATTGATTTTTTCTTTCGGTTACCTGCAGGGCCGGGTTCGGGTATTGTTTCCGACACAGTAATGCTTTCCCTGACCCTTATTGGCGTAACACAGACGTAAATTTGCCAGGGCACATATCATAGGTGATAGATACACATCAAGGTTCAGTAGATGACTTAAGTTTACATCCCTGCATATAGATACAGTGCAGTAGAACCTGTTTTGGACAATTACCCTTTTTTTGCAAGAACTGACTTGAAAAGGTGTTCATGACTCATCGGCCGCGGCGTATACGGCACGTCTCCAATGAGTTAATGATAATAGACAAGTGCTCTCTGAGGACTGAGTTAGTTAGTTAGTTGTTTTGGGTTTAACGCCGAGCAGGCCACTTAGGCCATCTCACGGCGGTCTGAGGACTGAGAAGTCATATACTGAGGCTAAAAGCTTCAAATTTGTACACTGCCATGTGCAACTGAGCTACATTATAGTACTTACAGATAAGGAAATACACCAATGAGTGGCATTAGTTCAAGGGTAGTGCCAGTAGAGGCGCCAAGCTATTCTGGCACTACCCTTGAACTATTTTAGTCTAACTTATTTTAAGTTCACACACTGGTGTATTCCGAACCGATAAGGGTTAAGGGGAGAAAGTATCTATGCACGTGACCTCAGTGTCGTTAAAGACCATCATTAATGTGGCTACAGTGAGACACCTAAATGATGGCCTATAATGACAGGCGATCTCTCACGGGACTGATGTTCACTCAAAACAATTTCAATTTTCTGGACCTATATGAATATTGTATCAATACGCATGCAGTGTGCATATTTTATGATATAATTATATTAAAGCTTGGTTGTAGTCTGCCGCATCGGCATGTATGTCAGTGCACTCTGAACTTGATATGGCGACTGTGTGAAGACCTAGCCTACGATAAATCCTGTAAGTACAGCACTCTTTCTACGAAGTAGTGATGGCTTTGGTTTAACTCACTAAAGGTGCCCCGCATCAATAGATGCGGAAATGTTCTATAGCGTTGCCGGCGGCAACTCTATAGAACACTTCCGCAGCTATTGATTCGTGGCGTCTTGAATGAGTTCAGGGGCGGATCGGCGGAGAAGGGGGGGGGGGTAAGTCCGGACCCCAAATTCTTTAAAATGCTATGAGAAAGTCCCTATTTTGAGTATTTGAAATCCCCCCCTCCCCCCCCCCCTCCCCCTCTTGCCTCTTGTTTGATTATTCGGCCACTGGAAGAAGGTTAGTTAGTTAGTTATTTGGGTTTAACGCCGAGCAGGCAACTAAGGCCATCTCACGGCGGGATGGGTAAAAATCTGGCGAGCCAGACTAAAAGAAAGGTCTTAAGACAAGATGTAAATATAGCATTAAAATATGTCATGCTAAAATGTCGCACACAGACTCTCAAAAAGGTCAAAATAAGAGAATTATCATAGTCTATGAATGCTCAAATCTAATGAAAAACTATTGCACTCTCGCAGAAAACTGAAGATCTTGTCCGGGGGTACATCCCGGAACAAAACTTTCAAGGAGTCTGCTGTGAAGTATTTATTTCTTGTGTCAATTAAATCGGCAAAAGACAGCAAAATGTGTTTAACAGAATTCTGCTCATCGCAGGCATAGCACCAAGGACGCTCCCCCTGTTTAAGTAAATAAGAGTGCGTAACATACGTGTGCCGATGTGGAGCCGAGCAAGGACAGTCACGGCGATTGACTAGGCCGGTACTCCTAGCCTCCCGTTTAAGTAGAAGTTAAGGCCAAAGTGGAGTGTTGGCACCAGTGAGCCGCAACCCAAGGGGAACCTCAGTCACCAGAATCCTCTTCTCCCCCGACACGGGTCTCTAAGCACGGCAAACACTTGGGATCCAAAGGACCAAAAACTAACGAGTATTCTTAAGGACCAATCCGATATGGTAAGACCTGGGTTAGCTTAGCTCCTTAAAAACTGGACCAGTGAAAAAGACTGAACAACATATCTGCCGACGTCAAATCCTACCCCGGACAAAGATGACACCCCTTCGCTAGCCCACTCAGTCAGTGACTTAGGAGACTACCCACCCACCCCACGCCACGTGGAGGCCGGCCGAGTTGGCCACTGGAGTTGAAGAAGGTCTAGCGCCGGGGAGGCCTATTGTGTCAAGTTGAAGGTCCCAAATAAAAAAGTTGCCCCCTCCCCCTCGAGGTAACTGATCCGCCCCTGGTGTTTAACAGGATGGGTCTAGTATTCCTCTTGCGTCGGTCAAGTGGAGTGTCTATCAGTCTGGCTTTGCATGGTTGTTATCACTAATATCAGCTCTTAGGCTGGCCACGGCGCGGTCACGAACCCGCGTGACAGGATGTGATTTCGAGTCCGCTGTTGATATGATACGCTACGTATTTCAGTGTTGACTGTCGGCTTGTGGGACCCATGGAATGGTTAAAAGCCCATTACCGCGGTAACTGTTCACTGATACACTTCCGTAACAGATGGTTACGAAACGCTACACATAGGTCTAGTTAGGTTCATTTAGACATACGCAGGACATACGCGTCATTGATTTGTCAAACGTCAGTTGTCATGACGTAAGCCGTTTTAGTTTTTACGTAATTTTATAATTTACGTGATATGACTTTCACTTTCGCTTCATAGGCTTGAAAAAAATTATGACAAAACTTAAACTTCACGGGTACAATTTCAGTCTTGCTATAATTTGAAAGCAGGTTGACTTTACCTAGCTACATGATATACTAAGTACACGGGTCACCTGCATGCTTTTCTGAAAGCGCGTCGATGTGTGTATAGGTGTTAGTGCGTGCGTGCGCGCTCCAAACATCTCCAAGAGGCATAGATTATCATGCGCCTGGAGGGCTCATGAGGATCTATTCCTCCTGGAGATGCGCGCATGTTTGTGTGAGAAAGGGCGGAGAGAGCCGCGCGCGAGAGAGAGAATAACGTCATATGTAGAGTATTATGTCAGTGTCTGCGTGGTGACGGATTTGCCTCTTTTACGTCACGCCACTATCTGACTTTCTCTAGAAGTCAAGGTTTTTAGTGTTTTAATTCTTTTCTGAAAAGAGTTTTTTTTTTTTTTTTTTTTTTTTTTTTAACTAAAGAAGTTGAAGGGATAAAAAGCTGGCTAACGAACTCATCCAATGTCTTTCTCCAAACTACTTACTTACTTACGCCTGTCACCCCTACCCGGGTATAGGCCGTCGACGAGAGACCTCCAGCAACTCCTGTCCTGTGCTTCTCCTTCGATTCTACTCCAGGTGGTTCCCAGTCTCTTGATGTCTGCTTGGAGGTCTCGACGCCAGGAGTTTCTCGGCCTACCTCTTTTCCTCTTTCCCTGGGGGTTCCATGACAATGCCTGCCTCCATGTGCCCATGGTTGTATCCCTGGATAGAGAGAGGCGGCTCGGTCCTGTGGCTTCCGAAGACTTCCGGCTTTCACCACAGGACGTCATAAGTCTTCTGGTAGAAGAACCTTCCTCCTCCAGGAAAGGAATTACTGTTAGTCTTTTCGTCGGCGTTTTTGTAGCTATTTCCTTTTTTGCAGGGTGGGGAAGCTACCCCCACGCCCAACCCCCTTACTAGGAGGACCAGGGGTTTTCTGTCGGGGTCACCTTCCCTTAGACCATGTTGGTTCACGGCACCTTATTTCATTCGGTGCACCCCTCTCACGAGGGACCCCCTATCCACCACCCAGGGGACGCGCCTCAACGCCATATGGTCCCAGCGCGAGGTTTCTCCAAACTAGCTACATGCAAAAGTTCAAGTAGATATAACAAAAATAACGGACTCTAATCTGGCTCAACCGATTTCCTACAAACGGTTGTTTAATATGTCTTCAATGTGACATTCAATGGCAATACAGAGGCTCGCTTAGCTACCCACTTAAGAAAGTATGTCGCCAAGTTTCAAGCTTGTGTGTACAGAAATATCGGAGATTCTCAGTCAGCGCCGGATCAATCAGTTTCCAAGAGGGGGGAGAGGGGGGGTGGGGTGTGTGTGTGTGTGCTCAACGAGAATGTAAAAACTGTACACTGTTGTAATTGTGACGGTACGAAAGAAGGGGGTGGGGGTGGGGGGTCGGGTAGGGGGTGCTGCAATAACATTAAAACACCCCCCTTTTTCTCGGACCATGTTGTGGACAGGCAGTGAATGTGGTGTTTTTTTTTTTTTTTTTTTTTTTTTTTTTTTTTTTTTTTTTTTTTTTTTTAAGCCAACGGATGGGTAACCGAAGGGTGTGTGTGTGTGTGTGTGCTGTAGTACCAAAGCACCCCCCCCCCCCTGGATCCGGCCCTGTCTGTAGTCTTATTCACATTCATACACACACACATACGGCGCTTCGCGTCAAGTTCAGCAACGAGGTTAACGGAACTAGACATGACGTAATTTCCATTTTGTTACTTCAATTGTTAGAGGTTTAGCCTGCCCGCCTTTGACATCCGGACATGCTATTAAATTCGCCCGCCCACCGCGACCCGTCCTAAAAAGTCCCTTCTATAAATAGAACTGGGGGACTTAAAAAGAAGTCCTTGTCCCTTCAATAATAGCATAGCATAGGTGTTCCGACCGACTCTCAAGACAAGTCCGAAGGGCAGAAAGTCAGTGTTACCTGTCATTAAACGGACCATCATCTAGGTGGCTACAGCCACAGTCACATCTACAGCCACCTAAACTGATGGTCTTTGATGAAAGGTGGTCTCATGAGCGTGGGGTAGTCGCTCAAAACAGGTTCTGCTGAATAAAATTTACTCAACCAGTGCACATATGATAATTACACACACATAAGTTAACCCATTCAGCTCTGACGCACTACAGCAACAGCAGATGGGTCGAGCATGATAATTCAAGGTTAGTGCCATATTAGCTTGGCGCCTGTAGGCGCCAAGCTAATCTGGCACTGCCCTTGAATTATCATGGTCGATCCATCTCCTGCAACTGGTGCAGTCATTAGATGACGCCTCCAAAATTTGGGAAATACGGCCGTCGGCCGCTGAATGAGTTAATGGGTATTGATTTTACTGGAAAATGCAGGCGGATGTGCAAATGCCTTTTGTCTGGTACAATACTGCGCAGGGCTTTAATATAATAATATTAATAATGAGTACTTGTATAGCGCCTAACCTCAGATTAGAGCTCTAGGCGCTTAACAAAAACTAATGTACAAAAAATAACTAATTACAAAAATGGAATTTACAAAAAGTACAAAAACAAAATACAACGCACTCTGTAAACAAGCTATAAAGTCACCATTCAAAAGTGCTACGCTCATGGACTCATACTGGCATTCACACACACACCCACACACACACTACTTCTATAAATAGATAGAGATGACTTTAACATGACAGGTGTGTGACAAAGTCATTTGTAGCTGACAGAAAACATATGGGTCTTTAGGGCACGCTTGAATGCCTCTCTCGAATCCACGTATCTCAGTTCGCGTGGGAGATCATTCCAAACAACTGGGCTCTGGTATCTGAATGACCTCTCACCAAACGACTTTGTTTTGACAAGAGGGATACGTAAAACTCGAGAGTCGGCAGCAGAGCGCAAATTCTGTCTCAAGGGCGTATACAGCTGGAGAAGAGAGGCAAGGTAGTGTGGGCAGGAACAGGTAATACAACTGTGAGTCATGCATGAAATTTTGTACTGAATCCTAGCTGTAACAGGTAACCAGTGTAGGGCAGACAGATGGGGTGTGATATGATCTGATCTAGGGACTCTAAGAATCAACCTGGCAGCTGAGTTTTGAATTTTCTGGAGTTTGCCAATCAGACACTGGGAACAGCCAGCCAAAAGAGCATTGCAATAGTCTAATTTAGACAAAACAAAAGCGCAGACAAGTACTTTAGTTGCTTCAGGTGTCAGATAGTGGCGGACTGAAGCAATACGTCGCAGTTCAGTATAGGCGGATCTGCAAACGTTGTTCACATGCGGCGCATGGACAGGCTACTATCAAGTGTGACACCCAGATTTTTTACATGGGGGGAGAAGGGGACAGTGGCACCACAGATTTGTAATGACTGGGGGAGTGTCAGCGTCTTCGTCAACCTCGGGGAAGCAATTATCATGGCCTCAGTTTTTCCGTCATTCAACTGTAATTTGTTTGAAGTCATCCACATCTTAGTATCCAAGACGCACTCCTGAAGGATCTCGATTGTGTCCATAATCTGATCAGGTGAACATGAGTCATGGAGTTGAGTATCATCTGCAAATGCATGATGTGATATAGAGAAACGGTTAAAGACACTGGCCAGTGGCTGAACATACAGGGTAAAGAGGACTGGTCCAAGAACTGAACCTTGTGGGACGCCAAAGCGCACCGTGGATGGGCTGGATAGTTTATCATTAACAACTATGCACTGAGTTCTGTCCGTCAGATATGATCTAAACCACGATAAAGCAGTTTCATGAATGCCATACACAGAATAGAGACGTTGTAGCAAAATGTCATGGTCAATCGTATCAAAGGCAGCAGATAGGTCTAACAGTGCGAGAACAGATACTTTGTACAAAACGTACACCAAAATGTAGCCCAGGACATCAGCAACACGTTGGTGGTAGAAAATCCAATGTAGCATTCAATAATCCAAATATAGAGACAAAAGATGGGAGAGGGCACACTCAAGCTGCCACAGCGAGTGAACACCAAGCCCAAGCTTTAGTCCTTTTGGTGGTATCTCAGCGCATTAGAGGTCCCCGGGCCGACGTTTGTCCCCGCAAGACTGTGTGCGGCCGGGACATCTGCAGCCAACATCGGTTGAAGGGCCGTTTGCTCTTTTACCTTTAGCATACAGTCATAAGTTCGTGTTTTTGTTTATTTTGTATGATTGCATAATCTGGTAATCCGTTTGCACGCACACTCGCTCAAAGCCTAGCGCTGGACAGACAAACAGTTAGATCCCCTGTACAATTCTGCCAGCGCTAGCCGCCTCACCTATCTGGTTTGTGAATAACTCAAAGCCTGTCTTACAAGCTGTCCTGGGGAAACAAAACAACATAACAGGAAAATAAACATAGAAAGCAAATAATAACAATAATAAAAAGAAGAAGAACTGAAGCGGAAGAAAATTACGGAAAAAACACAAAAGATGAATTAATGAAAGGAGAAAAAAATGGCATTGGAGAATTTGTAACTGTCACCAATACAAAAAGCAAGGGAAATAAATGAGTACATAGCATTAATAGTATACTCATCTAAGACAGTGTCATAGAATCAGCAGCATCAAGAGCGTATAGCGACACCGACAAGACAAAGAATATCAGTTAGCAAATGTAAGGAGAAAGCGAAAATAATTGACGTTCACGTGTTATCAGCAGTATTACACATATGGCAAACTGTGAAATCAGGCGGAATGGAAGAGCGTGTGCAAAGCACGTTTAAATTGGGCCTTACCTGAACATGATTTAATGTTTCAACTAAAGGCAATGTGTTCCAGACAGAACTACCTGAAAATAGAAGGCTTGACTTATAGAGATCTATCCTGGGGCGGGGGTAAACGAAGCAAGCCATGTCTCGTGTGTAGTTGATGCCTAGGGCTGAAGTTAAATAGCGTGCACAGATAGTCGGGGACCTGACAATGACATATTTTGTGCACGAGGACGCATTTGTTAAATTTGAGTTGTTCCTTCAGTGAAAGCAGGCCAAGGGATTTTATTTTTTTCGTCAGTGGAAGTAGGGTTTGGAATAATTATTTTAACTGAACGACGATACAGCGAGTCACACTTATAGTTGATTTTTCGTTTTAATATGACGTTCACTGCATTCGTCCCACAAGGAGGACGCATAGTCACAGTGGCTCTTAATGTGTGCGAGAAAGAACAATGTACAGCATTTTGTACTAAGAATATGTCTAAGTTTAGAGAGCAGAAATACATTCCTGGACAAGGTTTTGCACAAACTGTCGATATGCGACGACCAGTTGAGCTGGTCGTCAATAACAACTCCCAGTAGGCGGTGCTTGGATACCTGTTGGATACTGAGGTTTATTGCCAAGTGAAAGGATCAGAGGGGCAGGATGTAGCTGATGCCTTTGGCGGGTTGCTATCAACATGCTTTTGGTTTCAGAAGTACTGAGTAGCATGCGATTTTGCGTACACCAATCTGACACTTCATCGAGACTTTGCTGGAGAATACAAGTTAGCTTCGTGACACGATTGTCTGATGTATGCAGCGTTGAATCGTCAGCAAAGTGAGTTCGCATTTTACCTCAGGATTTGAGATGAAAGAGGCAGGTCATTGATGAATAAAGAAAATAAAAGAGGCCCTAGGATAGATCCTTGGGGAACTCCGTGCCTCACTATATCTTCTTTCGAGTACCTTCCGTTCGAGTACACCTTCTGTCGGCGGTTACTTACGTAGGGGGAGAAAAACGCTAAAGAGTTCGAATCAAGCTTATATACTGAAAGTTTCATTAAAAGAATGTTGTGATCGACTAAATCAAATGCTTTGGTTAGGTCCAGAAAAACTGCACCATTTAATTTGGAATTGTTTATCGATGAGAGCCAAGAGTCGACGATGTAAACGAGTGCAGTATGACATGAGTGTTTAGATCTAAAACCGGACTGAAGAGACATTAGTAGGCGTTGGTTCTCCAAGAATTGGAGTAAGTGCTTGTGAACGTGTCTTTCTAATGGCTTCGATAATATTGATAACACTGAAATAGGACGGAAATCGTTTGGACTGTTGGGATTTCTACATTTGGGAATGGGGACAACTCAGGAGTCATTAGCATCTTTCATGGCAGCTGGAAAAATACCTTGCGTGATAGAAAGGTTGAAGATAAATGTCAAGGTTTCAGCTGTGCCGTAAGGAAGTGACAATTTCAGGACCATGTTGTTTATTCCATACAGGCCACACGATTTACTGGTTAGAGTTGAAATATATTTACCAACTTCAAAGACCGTCATAAGTGGTATGGAGAAGGACGCACCTGCTGCAGACTCACAGTGTGTGCGCAGTTTATCAGAACAACTGTAACTATCACTGCTAGTGGAAAAAGAATGTACAAGGGACTCAGCGATATTTAAAAAATGGGAATTGAAGTCGTCTGGATCCATGTCTGGAGAGGTAGTAGCATTGATGGAACTTTTCCTCTCGGTAAACAAATTGATTGCATTCCAGATACTTCGGGCATCTTTACCCTCAGCGATAACTTTTCCGCAAGTGTTTTCTGGGCTTTTCTAACTAAGGATTTTACCAAATTACCTTGTTTCCTAAAGTCTGCAAGTTTTTTTTTTTCTGTCGTTTTAAATCGTCTCTGATTTTCATTGCGTTAATGATGTCCTTTGACAACCAAGGCGGAAGGGTAGGGTATTTAATTCGTTTAGTCCTTAGTGGGGCATGTTTATCAAGGACCCAAAGAAACAGCTTGTACCAAAGCGCCAGGGCTTCATTGGGATCATTAGTGTTATAAATAAGGTGAAAGGGCGTGTTTGATAGGTCATGAAGAAAGTCATCAGTGTTGAACTTTTTGTAAGATCTGTAGGTGATTAGTAATGTGTTGTTTGTGCTGGGGTTTATCACGTTTAACTGAAAGATTAAAACAAGTAGGAAAGTGATCACTAATGGCTACATTCGGCACATGGACGTTCTTGACAGCAGATATAGTTGTAGTGTAGATGTGGTCAATCAATGTGGCGGATGACAAAAAAAAACTCTTGTGGGAGACCGAACCATCTGATTCAGGCCAAATAATGAGGCGGTGTAATTCCACGCTGCATGACCAGTCTTTAGAAGGTCAATATTAAAATCGCCTAGAAGGTGTATGTCTTTGTTGTTACGTAGTTGCACCTTATCCATCATGGTGACAAAATCATCATACCATGAGAATGTGGCTGAAGGGGTGCGATAAATAAATTTGATAAATAAATTTGATAAATAAATTTGATAAGTGTAGGGGAAGATTTGTCACATTTCAATTCAAGGAATAAACTTTCTACGTGACTAGACTCTAAATCCATGTGGCGGGTAACGCAATGGCGGATAGAGTTATGAATGTACACAGTTATGAATGTACACACACAAACACAGAGAGAGAGAGAGAGAGAGAGAGAGAGAGAGAGAGAGAGAGAGAGAGAGAGAGAGAGAGAGAGAGAGAGAGAGATGGATAGGCAGACAGATTAGGCTACACTAATAGCTTGCAAACATAGAAACAGCACCAAACTCACAGACTGCAGAAAAAAAAGGAAAAAAAACAAACAAACACCTTTTGTTTCATTCATCACAGTCATGTTGATTGTGTCCTTTTACTCAGTGAAATTAAGAGAAAGCATAGTCTCTAGCAAGCTCACACCTACACCCACACACGCATAAACAGGTATGCATACTGACACTCACTGACATAACACACACCCACACGCACGTATGTATACTGACATTCTGCAACATTCACAAGGCTGTGATAACACAAACACAGGCGGCAGGATAACATTTGATCGTCACTTATTGGCTGTATCTTCTCAGTAACATTAGAATAACGCATCTCATCTCTCTCTCTCTCTCTCTCACACACACACATATGGACACGCGCGAAATACATGGTCTTAACCCTTATACTGCCAGTAAACCACAAACTATGGCTATAAAGTCCCAAAGAGCTCCAACCAACCAAACAACATGGAATACAAACTGTTGTCGCAACAAGAGGCCTCTTGCGTTTGGGCAGTGTTCTGTTTTTATCGGCAGTGAAAGTGTTAATGATACTGATGCACATGTACGCCAGCCAATCTTAACCCATTTAGCCCCGGGACCCTGTAGCAGGAGATGGATTGATCATGATAATTCAAGAGTAGTGCCAGATGAGCTTGGCGCCTGAAGGCGCCAAGCTCATCTGGCACTACCCTTGAATTATCATGATCAATCCATCTCCTACAACTGGTACATAGTCGTTGGACAACGCCTCCAAAAGTTTGGAAATGCGGCCGTGAAGATTATGCGAGATTAAAACTTATACAAAGGGAAAGCACTTTCTCCTGACATATTGGTTGTTTTTTCTTCCCGAAACCTGGCCATGGCTTATTTCCCTGCTACCGTACAGAAAGTCTTCATTCAAGTTCATTGTTTGCAAGTGCACAATTTTTTTTTCTAGCACTACAAACACACACTCACACACTGCCTTTCTACACTGTCACTCTTCTTTCCCTTTCAAAGTATCTACAACGTATTCAAATAGCAACCCAGTTACTGTGGCAGCAACACAGAATAACTGCACATTAAGTTATTACACTGTACTGAGGACAACAAAATTACAATTTAAATACAGATTGACAGCTCACACATCTGTGTACACACAATAATTGTTAACTCATTTGAGATGTTCTACATCTGGTTACACGGCTTTAGCAGTGTATCTGGATGTGGAACTATTCAAATGAGTTAAGCAATGGAATGTACCATGCTCAAATCACTCTTTTTACAAACATTTTAAATGCATACTTTCTTTAGAACACACACACACACACAGAGAATAAAATTAGTCTTTCCATTTTGGTAGGCGGGTTTACAAACACCAAGTTGGTATACATTCTGGGTGTAAATATGCCCAGGGTTTTTGCAGCTTTCGTGTCGAGGTGTATGTAGTCCCCAGACCTAATAGAAGCATGTAGAAAAAAAAATTAACATTTTGAAACTACTGCAAAACTACCCATCTTGTAATCAGGCTTTGTAAGCGGCTACCGAAGACATGATGCTTTCTCCTAGATTATATTTTTGGGTACATTTCTGCAAGTTTCCTTTTGGTCTGGGCACATCATGCACCTCAGCATGAAATAGATAGGGTGCAAAAACCCTGGGTACATTATAGGGCGAGGCATGTCAACTCAGCCTTCCATTTGTTTTTCTACAGCTACCGTGTAATACTTTCCGATCTGTCTCTACTGCACCGCTTAGCCCCTTCATCGCCAGTTGTAACTGACTCTTTTTCAGAATCTGGGTTCATTCAATGACAAAAAGCTCCAGATGTCCAAGGAACATGGATACAAAGCGCTGTCAGCAAGAGACATAGATCCTTATGAGCCCCCCGCAACTGTGTGAGCTCATAAGGATCTATGTCCCTTACATTTACAGTAGGGTCATCTTAAGATTTTCTTGGTAGTGATGAGGTTATAGTGACAACCAGTATAGAAATGTGCTGACCTAGCCTGCATTCGATGCCTGGCTGTAAGTGTACCAGCATTATGCTGCCAGTGCTGTGTGTTTATCTGACTGTCAACTGTCAGTTGATGTATCTTTAACCCCCTTGTGCACGCAGACTGGTGCAGAAGGGGGTTAAAGGTGCAACAACTGACAGTTGATAGTCAGATAAACACACACACACACACACATGCAGATAACCATGTCTGTGGAAAAATGGAATGTCCACACAAACAGGAATCCAGTACTTTGATGACAAGGATCTGCAGCACCCATAAATAAACATAACACAATACTACTATGTGTTAGACTGTCATTTTACACATAGGCTTCTAAATAGTAAGCCACACGATCCAACATCACAGACCAGCACACCATGTACTTACATGCACAAACCCCTTGACTTCTACCAATGCTATCATTTGGCAGAAAAGACGCATAACTACACATCTTTTCTGCCAAGGGGTTTCATCAGTGACACTCAAGGGGCTGTAGCTCAAAAGAACTCATTAACTTATTTAACCACAAGGCCGCATTTCCCAAATTTTAGAAGCATCGCCTAACAACTATGTACCAGTTGCAAGAGATAGATTGACCATAATAATTCAAGGGTAGTGCCAGGTTAGCTTGGTGCTAAGCTAATCGGGCACTACCCTTGAATTATCATGGACAATCCAACTCCTTCTGATGTGAGTTGGGGCGAAATGGGATAATATGCTGTTGAGGAAATCTGCTGATCCCACCAACAGTTCAGTTCAGTCAAGATGGGATCACTGTATTTGGCAAGGTCAATATTTGCTCCACTCCACCCACAATATTGTGTTAACTCATTCGTGGCCAGTCGCATCCGGATGAAAGGCTTATGCCACGAATGAGTTAATATTGGTCTGGCTCACTATGGACCTCCCATGTCTTTCCAAGTCTGCCCAATGTCAGCTGCCTTTCTCCACACTTCTGCTACAGAGGCGAGCAATGGTATTCATATGGTGCCCTTGGCTCTGTTCCCGGCTAACAGTAAAACTCACAGTAGCTCAGTAATACAGTTTACTGTTTACAGCACTGGAAATAAAATGCAACGAGATCCTCTGAAGCCTTGTAGGGCCCAAGTCAATTCCAGTAGATTATCCCACAAACTCTCAGGAAGTTCTTGCTATTGGTAACCTGAAGGGAAGTTTAGTTCAGTTAATTCAACATGGGACCCCTGCAATTGGTAAGGCCCATAATTAAGTGGTCCAACACACCCCTTAGAAGTCTTCCCTGAGTTCCTTTTGAAGTTGTATCAAACTTAGCATGATTTACCAAGGATCTCATGTATCCTTTCAATTCTGACAATGAAGCTGAGGCTTCAAGTTCAGACACTGTCCTATCTGCGATTAGTCCACACAAGTCCCTTGAAAATGTCACCAACAGCTCCGCATGTGAGGATCCAGAATGGAATCATGACACAGTACAGGGACATCGTTGGCACATACTGTAACTTGAGGCACAGCAGCACCTAAAAGCATAAATTAAGAGAGAGTTTGTTTACTAGCAAAATAAACACAAGTGAACTAAATTTGCACTGTAAGTGTAACAAAAGGGGCCTATGGTGATTTTGCTTTGAAAACACTGATTGAGCTGGTGTTATTTTCTATTGAATCATGACAAATGAAAGCTATTTATTACACAATTTCAAATTTTTGCAGGCAAAACCTTTAACAGAATACAAAATTGAAGATTCTATGGGACATTTATGTTAGTATTACCATGAGTGACAGTGGGGAAAATTGAAATGACTGAAAATGGTCCATGAAGTTGATTTGTGGTCAGCAAGAGACATAAATTCCCCATGAATTGAGGTCAGCAAGAGACAATTATAAATTCGTGGATGCAGGGGCTCATGAGATTTCATGTCTCATGCTGATCGAACAGGTTGGCTGAAGGACTGTTCTGTCCAAACCAAAAGCTGAAATTCAGCTTTCTGGGATTTTGAAAAAGCTGAATCAGCCTCCAGGACCAGAGACTATCACCCATGTATTACTGATACTTAGCATGTGAGCAGGTACGATATATATTTCAAAAATTAGTTTACTATCTCACACATTTAGGGTCACAAAAAAAGTGAAATTATGCAAACAGAAACCTCTAGTTTTGCAACCCCTGAATGTGCGATAGTAAACTGTCAAATGTACCACGCTCTCTCACATGCTTTCAGCATCAGCAGATTTGCTTTCTGCATGCACCTGTATTTATGCAAATGAATGTTATTAAGATGGCTCCCACCATCATTTATCCTATCCCATTGGTGATTTTACCAATGGTGTGCAAAATGGTGATGGAAAAATATTACATACACTGCAAGTGCAACCCCTGCCCACATGACTCATGAGCTCCCATGGTTTTACTTGTTTAGCATATCACACCTATGAATTAGAATAGTGCTCATTTTCATTGGAGACAGTCAGTAATGCAGTATGCAGGGTAGCTGTCAAGTGCGAGCTGTATAGTACATGCACTGCTTCTAACAATTTAATGGCAATTTCATTCCAGGGCTTCCATTAACCCTTATCATTCAGATTACACCAGTGTGTGAAATAAGTTTGACTAAAATAGTTCAAGGGTGGTGCTAAAATAGCTTGGCGCCTAGAAGCGCCAAGTTATTCTGGCACCACCCTTGAACTAAAGCTATTGGTCTAAATCCTTATCTGTAAGTTAGTAAGTACTATAATGTAGATATATGGCAGTGTACAAATTTGAAGCTTTTAGCCTCAGTATGATATGGGTTAATGCACAAATGTGCATCCCAGTTCACGCTATAAGCAGCACAGATGTACTATGGTTATGTCTATGGGGTTCCACATGACGCACTATAAACTATGAGTGAGAGGTCCATACTCAGTGTCAGTGTCAAAGACTGAAAGAGTGTACATGATGTTTGGTCATCGGACCAGGATACACAGTCTTTGAGCAAACGATCAACGACTCTGCATCGCTGAAGGTCTCAACACTCTGCACCAGCCAGCACTGACCGAATCCCCCAAAGGTTCCAATGACGCCCTTATCACTGCAGTCAGGCTGAGGGTCCCAGGGACCCCCTAATAGGAGCCCTGCATTTTCATTGCTACTCCACCCTATCATAATCTTCGCATCTCCCATCTTATGGGAGGTGCAAAGGTTATGTCACTGTGCGTAGGAACATGAATCACTGTCACACACTTACCTGAAATATCATTTTCAAAACAGCGCAGCTCAAAAACCACCCTTTCCGTCTCAGGGACAAATCTCTGTGATTTCGATCGTAACCATTTTTACAATGAATAATCATATTGACAGTCAGATAGATAACCACTACCACGTCAAACACCCAGAGAGGAATAAAAATGAGGAACCAATTCCAGCTGATTTTCCCGTCTAATTTCAACACTAAGAAGATAAGGAAGTCCAAAGTTGTGAACCAAGTGAAAAGAGCTCTCTGGATGACAGCCATTTTGGAAATGTCTTTAGCGCGAGTGACGTCCCGTGATCAGCCTGCGGTTGCTTCCCTTGTATTTTCGGGGATTTCCCTTGTTAGCAAACCAAAGCCCCAGCGGTGCAGACGACTGTTAGACGGTGACATGGACAGGTCCTGCCTTGTCATGAGGTCTTCCCTGCAAGTTTGACAGCAGTGTTAAATATCAACGACTTGGTAATGTTATGGTTCATTTAGTCTGGTTTATGCATATGCAATAATTATGAAGATCCTGTTTAGACCTGGCATGTCTAGACTGAACTGCCATTTTCTTATGCTTAAGTGTTGTGCACTCTTGAATCTTGCTTCTGTTCAGTGTACAAATTCCTTGCAGGGTTCATGATAATCAGTATGTGGCTATTGCTTGTTTGGTTTCTGCCTTCATTTTCATTGTGCAACTATTTTCTATTCATCCGCTGTGCGGCGGTACTGACGAATGGATTTTCAGTTAGGCCTTGCTAGTCATCGGTATTTCTGGCTTAGGTCAGTCTTAGACTATTTGTAGTACCTACGTAATGTTCTAGTCCCAGAGTCGACTCATGATTTCCCGTATGTCGAAATGACCAACCAGTCGAAACATGAATAATTCGTTCTGTACGTGTCGCGTCATTTCGGAGAAAACAAGGCCTTTTTTTTCATGGCTATATACCCCGTATGACGGTATTTGATGCCAAGATCGGCTTAGGCCAAGGTCTATATATATATATATATATATATTATATAGTCACTTGAGTCAGTGTCGGCTCGCCGGCTGGGCCGTGTACAGATAGCACTTGTTACATATCACATATTTATCCGCTTCCTTGTGCAGAAGTTTCAGCGGTCTGCGTACAACTCAGACTGGATCTGGGCGTCACGGCATCGCCGCGTGACCGGCAGACATTTTGTCAGTCATCAGATGGAGTCAGCCGCCGGTGTGGCATCCTGACTCACTTAGGCCTACTGACGGCCCGGCCGCGCGGCCGGGACGCAGCTGCACACTGAGACAGCGATTAAAGCTGAGGTGCAATGAGAAAAACCTGCCCAGCGCGTGTTTTAAAAAGACTACAGGACCCAGCTTGGGCCCTGCCCCTAAGTGGGTCAAATCGGTTCGTAATCAGTTGACGGAGTTGGCAACTGCGTATCCCGAGCTTGCAAAACTCTCGGAAAACGACAGACCACTTCCTGTTGCACGGAAATCATCGCGATTAGCAGATCGGACAACAGCAGACGATTCTGTGACACTTTGAAACTGACCGACAGCCACGGATTTTACGCGTTGGGGACTATGATGGCAGAATGTACGGCTGTACATGCTGTAAGTATGACTCCTGACACTTTGTAGTTGTGAACGAATTTTTTCAACACGTACCTCCAGTTCAATATAGGCTAATATAAATAAATAAAGAAGCATTGTGAAGTACAACCAATAAATTGGATGAGAGAGAGAGAGAGAGAGAGAGAGAGAGAGAGAGAGAGAGAGAGAGAGAGAGAATCGACTGTTTACATAGATGCCAAAAGATACAAGGTCGCCATGGGTCAAGATGATTTTTAGTAGCTGCCCTTCGTATGGAGAAAAAAAATTTGCTGTAGGCCACTCCAGATGAAAAGATATAACAACAAACACAAAACGACAAATAACCCCTCCTTCCTCACCCTTCCGATATCAAATAAAGCTTCAGGCTGTACTGTGTAACATACGGATAGCTCGGCCTCGTCCATATCCAGTGTGCGTCCAGGCAATGCACAAATGGCCTGCTCTGTCCGTCGGGTGGTCGAGTGTCGTCTGCTACTGTTGATATCAGTAAAAATATCGCTGGTTTAGATCAGTGATCGCGGTGCCCACTCGCTGCAAACAGGAAGTGGCCTGTCTTTTTCACGGGAGTTTTGCCAGCACGACAAACGCAGTTGAAAACTCAGTCAACTGAGTCAGTTGCAAACCGGTTTGCCGAAGTTAGCCGAACGTTCACGAAGACAGGGCCCTCGCTGGGTCCTGCAAAGTTTTTTTTTTAAAACACGTGCGGGGCGGAGTTTTTTTTACTGTTTCTCAGCTTTAATGTGTAAGCATCAGTCCGGGTTGTATTGCACACAGCTACAGTTGTCTGTCAGTCGTTTGTGAGTCTGCCTGTTTAGTCACTGTCAGCATTGCGACTGCCGGCACTGTTGTGTGGAGCCTAGCAAGCGGCCTGCAAAGCCCCAGCGGTGCAGACGACTGTTAGACGGTGACATGGACAGGCCCTGCCTTGTCATGAGGTCTTCCCTGCAAGTTTGACAGCAGTGTTAAATATCAACGACTTGGTAATGTTATGGTTCATTTAGTCTGGTTTATGCATATGCAATAATTATGAAGATCCTGTTTAGACCTGGCATGTCTAGACTGAACTGCCATTTTCTTATGCTTAAGTGTTGTGCACTCTTGAATCTTGCTTCTGTTCAGTGTACAAATTCCTTGCAGGGTTCATGATAATCAGTATGTGGCTATTGCTTGTTTGGTTTCTGCCTTCATTGTGCGCTATTTTCTATTCATCCGCTGTGCGGTACTGACAATGGATTTTCAGTTAGGCCTTGCTAGTCATCGGTATTTCTGGCTTAGGTCTTAGTGTAGTACCTACGTAATGTTCTAGTCCCAGTGTCGACTCATGATTTCCCGTAGTGTCGAAATGACCAACCAGTCGAAACATGAATAATTCGTTCTGTACGTGTCGCGTCATTTCGGAGAAAACAAGGCCTTTTTTTTCATGGCTATATACCCCGTATGACGGTATTTGATGTAAGATCGGCTTAGGCCAAGGTCTATATATATATATATATATATATATATATATATATATATATATATATATATATATATATATATATATATATATATATATATATATATATATATATATAGTTAGTCACTTGAGTCAGTGTCGGCTCGCTGGGCCGTGTACAGATCGCACTTGTTACATATCACATATTTATCCGCTTCCTTGTGCAGAAGTTTCAGCGGTCTGTACAACTGACAAGTGCCGCTTTTCAGTCGAGTGCCGCGCAGATTGGGCGTCACGGCATCGCCGCGTGACTGACATTTTGTCAGTCATCAGATGGAGTCAACCGCCGGTGTGGCATCCTGACTCACTTAGGCCTACTGACGGCCCGGCGCGGCCGGGACGCAGCTGCACAGACAGCGATTAATGTGTAAGCATCAGTCCGGGTTGTATTGCACACAGCTACAGTTGCCGTCTGTCAGTCGTTTGTGCGTCTGCCTGTTTAGTCACTGTCAGCATTGCGACTGCCGGCACTGTTGTGTGGAGCCTAGCAAGCGGCCGTGCTGCGCCAGGGTCATAGTCACCGTCGTCGAGAACTCAATAAACACTCGAAATGCCGCGCTTTCTTTTCGCCATATGTTTGTGGCACAGTCAGTGCGTATGGACGGTAAGCCATACCTTCATAATCGATCTATTCCGTACTCGGCACTGTTAAGGCCCCGCCGGCCACACGGGCCGGTTGTACCCCGATTTTGAAGCCGATTCCGATCCGATTGCGATCGGTTGACGTCAATTATCCGATCCGGTCCCGATCGGCTGGGAATCGGGTGTCTAGAACCTGCTCTATTTTCCCGATCCGAATCGGCCCCGGTTGTAAGCTTCAACCACTGAATCAGAGCGCGTCTCGCAAAGCATGTCGTAGTTTGCAAATGGCGGAACACGCCTGTTGTGATCAGTACCGGCCAAAGCCGTTGCTGATGTTTCGCACGCCTCTTCCCGAATATGATGCAAAAGTGCTGATAATGCAAGCACATCATCATCACTGTCAAAACTAGCAGCCATTTTGCAGAACAGGTACGACTGACTTTGATCTTCGGCCGGGTTCAACATGAACCGGTCGGCTAAGAACAAAAAGTCGGGAAATGTGTGGCAGTGTACACGTTTTTTAGTCCGGCCCGATCACCTACCGATTCGAAAACTGATCGGGAATCGGCCTCAAAACCGGGCATGTGTAGCGGGGCCATTTACTCAAGGCCGTGTACTTCATTGCCTGTACAGTCAAATTGAAAACGGCGGCCGATCCCTATGGATTTCAGTAGTACATAACTGAGCCAGCGGCCTGGCGGCTAGCCAGTCACACGCCTTAATTACGACTCTGGGACCACTGACTGAATTGCATGAGTGACCTTAGTCCTGCGCCAGCCACTAAGCCAGGCGCTCCACTATAGCGGATCGCCTGGCTTAGTGGCTGAGCCGCTCACTCATGCAAATGCCCCCCTCCCCCCTCGCCCCCCCTCCCCCTTCGCCCTCCCCCCCCCCCCCCCCCCCAGTGGCCGCTATCCGGCCAGTCCAGACTGAACACTGAGAGTCAAGTCGGTGAAAACAGGACAAAAGGAGGCAGTTGATAGCACACAGACCGGCTGTAAATCTGATCCGAAGGATAATTCATTTTCTTTCAAATTAAACCTTGGCGGTACGAACAGATTTAATCATCACTAATTTTTCTCTTTCACCGACTACTGAAAATAAAGTTGAACTGACTGATGACACATGAAACATACGTCGGGAGATATGATTTGTCAAAGTGTGTGCGTTAGTAAAGACTCTACTGTACATTGACGCCTTGGCTGTCGGCGGCGCTTTTTGCCGATGTGATTCCGACAGGAATCGCCTCCCGAGTTGACAACTGACTGGGGCGCTACCGACAGTCGAAGGGAGTCAGATCATGATATCAGTGATCGCGGTGCGACGCGTTTCTCGCCGGGGAGCGGGCCTTTAGTGATGACCATCATGTGAATTAGTTGAATTGTTGGTTTGCTTCAGACTCTTTATTGCTGCATAGTCTTTGTAATATTGAAATCAGTGTGACCGAACACGGCGTTTCTCGCACTGACGAATCTGGGCCTGTGGTGGAGGCCAGGAAGTTGAATTGTTGCTTTGTCACGTTTCTCTGTTACCCCCTCTCACAGTGTGTGCTGTGTAGTGCGGTAGCAGGAGCGGATCTTGGGGTGGGGGTGGGGGGTGTTTGGTTGGGGGTGGGGGGGGGGGTGTCCTCTCCCCTGGCCAAACCTTTTTTGGCTCACATGTGAAGCAAAAGTGAGTCTATGTTCTGGGCCGGTGTCCGTCCGTTGCCCGTGGTAAACTTTAACGTTGGCATTTTCTCAGAGATTATTCAAGCCACAGTCTTTAAACTTGGCCCAATGATAGCGAGCTGAGTGACTTCTCTCAAAAGGGTCAAAGACAGGGGGATCAAGAAATAAGTCAACATAGCCATTTTTTCACTTAATTTGTTTTTTCTTAAATACTATTCACAACCTCAAACCCGAATGTGGTACAAAGATACCTGATGGTAAGACCTTTCTATGCATACTAATTTGGATGCCCCCTTGGAAAGGTCAAGGGTCACAAGAGATCAGCAAATAGGTCCAAAATATCCATATTTTGACAAAAGATTTTGTTTCTCAAATACTATTGATAACTTCAGTCCCAAACTTGGTACAAACATACCTGATGGTAGGACGTAACTATTCATACTAATTTGAATGACCCCTCAGATAGGTTAAGGGTCACTAGAGATCAGGAAATAGGTAAATAGCCATATTTTGACAATATATATTTTTTCTCAAATACTGTTCATGACTTCAGACCCATAATTGGTAGAATGGTACAGAGATACCTGATGGTGAGACTTTCCTATGCATACTAAGTTGGATGACCCCCTAGGAAAGGTCAAGGGTCACAAGAGATCAGGGAATAGGCCCCAAATTGCTATTTCTTGACAAAAATAGTTTTTCTCCAATACTATGTACAACCTTTAAACCCAAGCATGGTCAAGGGACACCTTATAATAAGACCTTTGTCTGCATGCTAATTTGGATGACCCCCTTGAAAAGGTCAAAGGTCACGCGGAGATCGACAAATGATGTGAAAAAGTAGAATTTTAGCTCTAAGCACTTTTTTTGGGCAAAACCTTGAGATTGACAAAAGTGTGAAAAATGCATAAATTTTGATGAAACATTGCAGGTACAAAAGTGAGCCCTTTACTTACGTTAGAACTGGATCGTTCGTGAGCCTTTGCCATTCTTGTTTTATTTTATGGCCACTTGGAAGGAAGGCCTGGCGTCGCCGGGAGGCCTTTTGTGGCAGGTTGAAGGTCCCTCGAAACTGACAAGAAGTTGGACCCCCCCCCCCCCCACCCCACCCCTCCCCCCACCCCAACACACACACACACACACACACCCGGAGGTAACTGATCCGCCCCTGTAGCACATGCATTTTGATTCTAGTAAAGCCAAAGTTGAGTCAATCTAATTTTGAGAAATGTGTCTGCTTATTCATTGAAGTTTCAGAGTCGCGGGCCTTTGTGCGACGTTCAACCGGTTCGACCTGAATGAGTCTCAGCCGCGGTGCATATCAGTCCAATGAACTTTGTATTAACCCCACGTAAAGCCGTGACACTCTACGTTAAGACGGTTCAAGGGTGGTGCCAGAATAGCTTGGTGCCAAGCTATTTTGACAACAACATTGGGCTGTCATGGGCGAACTTCTTCAGAGCCGGCACAACTTTGACTCCAAAATTTGGGGCTCCGCTCAGCGATATGGCCTAAAGTGTTAATTACGCTGTTTGTTCAGATTGACAGTCAATGAATGCGGTTCACTGACGTATCGGAAGTGGAAGAGGCCGGGTCAGCTTTTGCATGCCAGTACGTGAACAGGCCGGACTCAAGTGGAGGAAAGCCTTGTTGCTGTCGGGACGTTAAGCAATGTACAATCAATCAATCAATCAAGTGGAGGAGGCTTCGGCTGATTTATCAGTCATCTCAGAGAGATTTTGCGCCCAGAACGCTGAAGAAATAGTTTGGATCGACTCCGCACGGTAAGATTACAGCAAATCGCAGGCGTACCACTACGACCTCCTATACCTCAGGGTCATAGATGCGTCAGTAAACGGGACTAGATCTGTAGACTGACAAGAGGCATAGGTTCTCATGAGCTCCTGCGGCTGCAGGAGCTCATGACAACCTGTGCCTCTTAGTGCAGACACATCGACCCAGTGATATCACTGGTGAGATTAGACCAGGGCATTTTGTCGTTTGTCGTTATCAGTGTGCACCAGCATAAAATATGGAGAGGTTTGTACGTGCGACACTTAAGAGGCGTTTACTGATATTTTTTTTACTGTAAGATCGTTTTGCAGGTCGTACGTACTATAGGCCTACTTGCTGGCCGTGGTTTTCCACTGTTCGTCTTGCTTCAAGATCGTAAGCCGTCATTCTTGTCATGCGTTTGGTATCCTGCCTGCGTTTGATTAATAATTTAGTTAACTGTACATGTCATGAGACCGTTACTGTTCATCACACTCGTTGTCTCCTTCGATTCGCTACCGCTGTCAGTTTATATTTGTTATCAGTTAAAATTTACAGCCGACATGGATAGGCGACTGTTTTGTTATAAAAAAAAAATAATAATAATCTGAGGAATGATCCTGAAACTGAGTAGGTTGGTTGTTTAGTGCGGGATTTAACGTCAACGAGCTGGAAGAGTGTTAATGGACGGCCGTAATGGGACAGGAACGGAACAGTGACAGCTCAGTACTGCCTATGAAGTACGACCTGAACGCTGATCACTTCAGGCGCATTGCAACTGTCATTTACACCAGGACGTTTCAGTGAACATTATCTAGAACAAAGAGAGGAGGGTGTATACTCTTAACCCTTTTCACCCTGAGGCTGATTTGCACATAAATTGCTTATTGTCCTGCAGTAAAGGCTACATTACCGATTACAGGATAAATCAACTATTTTAGTTCAAGGGTGGTGCCAGAATAGCTTGGCGCCTCAGGCGCCAAGCTATTCTGGCATCACCCTTGAACTACCATAGTCAAATTTATTTCAAGCAATAGTGTATCAGGATGAACAGGGTCAATAGTGTGAGAAATTGCATACAGCCCCCATGTGTGGCCGTGTGCAATAGGTCATAATGACATGCCGGCACGCGGACGGAAGGAAGTGCTTAGTTCGAGTTATATCGGGCGTGGGTCGCGGAGAAAGGCGATTTCACGATGCATATATTGATTCGTATGTGGTTCAGAGAATCTCACTCGAGTGGTTTTTTTTTTTTTTATATTATTATTTTTTTTCATTTTTAATACTTGCGAAAACGAGTAGGATACGGTTTTTAAGACCACGAGAGTGAGATTCTTACTATGGTCTCAGTAAGCACTGATTTAACAACGCAGTTCTTACACACGGCCTTTTTGTTTGCAGTAACCGTTCTGATATGAGTTGGTTTTCCGCACACACCTAGACAGCAACACAACCTCCATCATGGGTTGGGACATACATTGTATTGACGTAATATTTTGTCTAAGACTGCCAGACAGTGTTAAGACATCATGATGTAATACCGCTCTACATTACGCCAGATTGCCATGTCTTTCTCAACCGATTCTCTGTGCGAAGTATTCTTTAACTGGTGTCTAACAACGTGTATACCGCGTGACTGTTGTTTGACTGGGTGTTTCGTATAGCGGCGTGACAGCGAAGGGAATAGAAGGGGTTTAAAAATGAGTGTTTCCATATGCGTGTCGTGACAGCCGTGCGACAGGCGACCGCGGCGCGATAAAATTGGATCGCCTCATGGAGCGTTTTAACGGCATTTCCGCCGCCGCGATTCCGAAGTGAAGAGAGCGTGTCTTTCAGTATGCGACACATTTTACGAACAATTTTAAAAAGCGTAACTCGAGGCGCGATGCCGCCGGTCGCTATATGGAAACACATAAAGCTTTTTCTCCAGTTGCTGCTTTTTTAAACTTTTTTTTGGTCGTGTCGCTTACCGTACCGCTGTCGTGTCACTGAGATCAGTAGTTTTATTGTTCAGGTTTTAATCCTATCACAGTTTGGGATTGGGGGTAGGGTCGATGAAATTTCCCGAAAATTCGATCATAGAAAGATTACGTTACACAGTTCACAAGACATGGTAGCCACGTCACAGTTATTGCCTATTACAGTATTAGTAGTACTGTCCATTGTTTGTACGCGCGATCGTGAATTTATTCAAGTGGTATTCTTGACACGCCGATACCCGCCGTCGTGTCGCTTTATGGAAACAGGCGTGTCAATAAATGGGTAAAATGTCATATTTTACAAAAATTGTGTTTTCTCTGGCAGATGATCCATCTGAAAGTTTAAAGGTCACAAGAGGTTAAAATTGTGCGATTTAAAAAAAAAAAAAAAAAAACAGCAACTGGGCAAATAGGTAGCTGATGATACGACTTTCCTGTGGATAGTAATTTGGTTGACCGTCCTCGAGGTCAAAGGTCATCCGAGTTTTTTTCAATGTGGGGAAAATGCACACAACTTGCCGAATCGTAGGATTTCTCACTCAGGTACAATGGCGAACTCAGTAGTTCCTTAAAGACTCCACACAAATCGTGCTCATTGGAGTGACCTGTTGGAAAAGTCAAGGTCACGGAAGGTCAGAAAAATACTGTGGATCAGACATGCACGTGAGCCACGAGGGCTTTGTTGTTCTTGGTATATATCTTTGAACCAGGACGTTGTTTTTGGCATATCCTTGAGATTCAGACTGTTTATTTTTCACCTTTTCATCACTTGTCACTGTATAACATCTTCACAGCCAGCGCTAATACTGAAAGGATGTTTTTGAATGGGTCGCATAATTAGTTTGCACAAAACGCTGCAGCATTCGGATATTTAAGATTAAGACCATCGATGCAAGAGACACAGATCTTCATGCGCCCGCGCAGCTGCAGGGGCTCATTAGGCTCATATCACTTGTGTTTAGGTTTTGCTTGCTGCGTCACAACATTGAGCAGGTTAATCTCGCGGTGAGCTAGATGGCTCGGTGGTTGAGCGTTTGACTCTCGTCCGCAAGGTCGCGGGTTCGAATCCAGCTGGGGCCGAAATTTATTCAGACCCTATTCGGTGACCCGTCTTTGAAATCACCTTCATGTTGGACGAAAGACCTAATGGTTCTAAACGTTAACTCTTTCGAGACGTGCCGCAACCGGATTCGCGGCTAATAGCCGCGAATCCGGATGCGACACGTCTCGGATGTGTTGAACGTTTAATCTCGAGGGACAAAGCGTCTTTCTGTTGATTAGTCCAGATGTATGCTTAGAACTAGAAGATTACACTGTGATTTGGGTCAGTGCTTGGCTTGTTTGCAAAAGGTCCTTTGGGCCGACGGCCAGCAGCGACTGACGTCGGCCTGAGAATCTTTTGCGTTCTCGGGAAAGACCGACGACACCCTGCCGCAGTGATAAAAAGCCCTTAACCCAAATTTGTGTGGAAAAAAATCTCTTATCTTAGCACATGTTCATGCTGAGTTGGGGGCTACCATATTGATTTAGCAGGTGTTTTGTGATGTTGAGTGTCTTTGTGTCTGTTCGCGTGCGTGCATGTGTTTGTGTGCGCGTGTGTGTGTGTTTGCTTGCGATGTGTGTGTTTGTGCGTGTGTATGCGTGAGTACGTGCGCGTGATATGTGCGGTGTGTATGTGCCGTGTGTGTGTGTGTGATTGCGCGTGTTTTCTTGTGCGTGTGATTGCGCGTGTTTTCTTGTGCGCGTGCGTGCATACTGACGTGCGATGTGTGTGGAATGTGGTGGGTGCGTGTGATATGTGTGTCAGTCTTTGAGTGCGTGGTTTGTGTGCGTGCTTGAGTGCGGCATGTGTGCGTGAAGCGTGAGTGTGTATGTGTGTACACTAACGCGTTGGGCGGCTAACACTGTACTGCTGTAACTGACAGACCTGACAAGTACTTTGTTATTGCGATATGACTGATTGTCATGTGCATCCGTCAGAACATGTTAACACGATCGCCGTGCCGTGCACAAATACATTTATCTCTTGCTAGGCGGCCCTATCTCTCCGTTCTTTATTTGGAGGCTGCCGTTCAGACGGGCTTAGCCGGCTCTACACTGGTTGTCTCCCTCGATTCGCTACCGCTGTATCAGCGGTACCCGGGAGGGAGACAACCAGTGTGATATAGTCACTTCACCAGTAGCGAATGGAGGAAGACAACCACTGTGGTTTCAGTTGTCCCTTCAGTCACTGCAGACGTTTGCCCGTGATGTCTCGGAAACCACTAATCATCGCGGATTCACTGCCGGAAACTGATTCTGTACTGAGTGAAACTGAACTGACCGGTGCAATTGAAGAAGGTAAGACACGTGGCATAGATCCTCATGAGCCCTCGCAAATGCTAGGGTTCCTGAGGATCAATGCCTCTTGTATTATGCACGTTGCTGTGTTCCGGCAGAAAATGGGTTGTCGCGTTAAGTTCGCCGCTTCGCCGGGGCTCTGCCGGACTGAGTCTTCAGTGTTCAGTGGACCCCGCCATTCCGGGTGCTGACGCCATCGGAGTGTTTCCGGTTTTCACTTTCAAGTTGAGTCAAACCCCAGGCCCTTGTGCGTGCATCAGCCGGTCTCCGAGTAAGTGGTGGCAGCATTCCGCAGGGGGGTGATTTAGACCTAAGATGCAGGGATGTAAACGGAAGCGAGTGATGGATGCATCTCATTCACTGAATGTTCGCACGGTCAAAGTCTGTCCTGAAAAAAAAAAAAAAAAGGGGGGGGGGGGGGGGGTGTTTGAATATAGCGCACACACATCAGTGATACCGAGCCGAGGGGATGTGATGATGTGCAGGTAGTGTGGGTGTATTTGACAAAAGGGAGCTAACTCTTGTCCATGGTTCTCATTCTTTTATTTTATGACCAACAAAAAGCAATACCTGAAAAATAAAAATAAAAAGGATATAAGCAAACAATGTTAAAGAATATAAAATCTAAGGAAACGGAAAATGTCATGCACCAATAGCAAACCAATAATTAATCAAACTCCAAAGCTGTACAAATAAAACCACTAAATTTCTACACAAAGACTAAATACTAAAATACACAAATTAGGAGGCCAATAAACTCAATATAGTCCTACAGAAGCGAGCCACTATGATTTGGAATCATAGAGGTACGCTACCGTAAATATGGCCACAAACAAGTACATACGTAATGACTGTACTAGCGGTAGCATGACAGATGCACTCCAATAGGCATAGAGATCCTAGAGGTGGGCACCTGCATGCAACAAATATGCTGCCACGTTCCCGTAGGATTCAGAATCCTAGCGGGGCGCGCAACTGCGTTAGCAAAATTGAAATACCACCAAATCATAACCGATGAATTACAACTAGTAACTATTACCCGTGTTATCAGCCACGTTCCCGTAGGATCGAGGATCCTAGGGGTTCGCGGCTGCGTACGGTGTAATTATGGTTGCCGCAGAAGCGTTCCCGTATGATCGGGGATCATAGGGGCGCGCACCTGCATCTTTGGTAAAACATGTTCACACGCTGATGCATGACCAACGCAAACATAGGAATAAGCAAAATCAATGAGTAACTACGTAATCTCATGGGTAAATGGCAAGTAACAAATGCATGGCAATGCATAAACAAACATGGCGGATAGTAGTGACGTCAATGAGTAGCACAGGTAGGGAGTACTAGCAAAGCGATAGACAAAGGAGAGAGAAGACAGAGCATAGAGTCAAAATGGCAAGGGAGCCCAACATAAGAATGAATACAAAAGCAACTAACATAAATTTAACAAAGCGATGCTGATACCTCAAGATTGTCAACCTCGAATAACTATATTCTCCTTAAATCGGAATTGGATTCAAGTTCAGACGCAAGTAATACCGGCGCTACAAACTGCGGTGATCCCCACAATCACACTGTAATGACTTAAAATTCAAATCTAAATGCACTCGATCATGGCGGTGACGCTATCGCCACGCCACGACCGGTCATGGTACCGTCTAACGCGGAAAGGCTCTTCAAAGACTAGATAACCTACACAAACTCTCGATCGTTCCCACAAGACAGTAATAATGATCGAGCCAAAGCTACATTCTCCAACTTCGAGCACTGACGTTACAAATGTGAACAAAAGAGAAACCACCCCAAAGTTACAATGTGAATCGCAACATATTATAAACAGCGGAAACACATTATCCAAAACTCAGTGGCTTCCTAAAATGCGAGGTCTGACAATAATGAAGAATCAAACTTCCTAAAATGCGAGGTCTGACAATAATGAAGAATCAAACATCAAGAAAATCATCACTTAGCAAAAATACACAATGAATATGTACACAAAATAATCACTACTTACAGGGCATTCGACCCGCAGTCCAGTTTCCCGCAGAAACACAGTGAACTTGAATACTCGATGTGACGCCGGCACGCTACTAGCTATATGCACTAATACTAGTACGCAAATAGTCGTCTGCTACACGCCGGCCGGATGCTCGGCTTTAAATAGGCATAGCGCGGGCCGCTTAGAGAGCAGCTCTCTCACGGAGCCGAAACGATTCGGCCAGACAAAGAAAAGAGCGAAAACTGTGCTAGTTCCAACCTGAATAAACTTTAATA
The DNA here is from genome assembly GCA_036245525.1 of Semisulcospira habei. Lineage (NCBI taxonomy): Eukaryota > Metazoa > Mollusca > Gastropoda > Semisulcospiridae > Semisulcospira > Semisulcospira habei. Next base: position 116,752,097 of record BTPG01000001.1, on the reverse strand, counting down.
ACTAACGATCTATACGTTCAATACTAATAAATCTTAGCATTTCCGAAAGAGAATTTAAAGGGCTTGTCAATGAACTAAATCAGGAAAAGCTGAACGCTAAACTGAATTTAATATGAATTTTTAATGACCGTCACACAAGCCAAGTGAAATGTGAAAAAGCATGAAAAACGTAAATCTAACTAAGATTACAGACCGTACAAAACCAAATAGATATTCTAAAAGCAGGAACTGTGCTGAATCTAATGACTATCGAAACAGACTTCTACGTTTACTAGAACGGAAGCTATGAGGCTTCAAAAATAAGCAAAAGACACAAGTTACAAAACCATTACTACAACAGAAGACTCGCTGCGCCACGCAAGTGGTGCCGTCACGGCTAGCGGCTGAACGGGGAACCTAAGACGTGGACTAAAAATAGCTACATGGGGCCAGAGGCATATGGCGCTCTGCTACATCAGTATTGCGATATCCGGCGTCCTCAATTCCTGTACTCTTTAACCCCTTAACTGCCGGGGCAAGGCCGAATTCAACCCAGCTGCAAGAGACGTAACCCTTATGAACATGAGGATTTATGTCTCTTGTTAGTCCCATGTTTTATGCCTATTTGTATGTGTCCCATTCAGTTTTTAAAAAGTCCCTTCTATTTATAGAAATGACTTTTTCGGACGGGTCGCGGTGGGGCGAATTTAATAGCATGTCCATGATGTCAAAGGCGGGCAGGCTAAACCTCTAACAATTGAAGTAAGATAAAAATTACGTCATGTCTAGTTACGTTAACCTCGCTGCTGAACGTAAATTTGGCGCGAAACGCCGTATGTGCGTATGTATGTGCGTATGTATATGTGGCGTATGTATGTAAACAAGAGAATCTCCGATATTTCTGTACACACAAGGCCCCCACCCGGGTCTGCCCTGGGGGACTTGGGTGGGGTTAACTACTTTTTAGTTCCCGGGGTCACCCTGGTCAGCCCACAGGGTTGATTTTCCCCTCTATTCTGGGGCATGTGTTTCTGTCTACCCTTGGTCCATTCACCTGTATTTTCCTTTTTTAAACCCTCCCTACTGTCTGCGCTGCCTGTAGCTCTTGATATTGGATGTGTGTTGCTAAATGGTCTTAGCTTTATTTAGGCCCCATGTCGTAGGTTTATTTAACGTATTAGACCAGCTGGCGACATACATTCAATATTCTTTTTCTTTTTTTTCTTCTTCTTTTTTTTCACAAGCAGTGCAGGCACGTCCTGAGAAAGTCTTGTTGCTGTCGGGACGTTAAGCAATATACACTCATACAATCAATCATGTACACAAGCTTGAAACGTGGCGAAATATTTTCTTAAGTGGGTGGTTAAGAGAGCCTCCGAGCATATTGTAATTGAATGTCTCATTGAAGACATAAACAACCGTTTATAGGAAGTCGATTGACCCAGATTAGAGTCCGTAATTTTTGTCATATTTACTTAACTTTTGCATATAGCTAGTTTGGAGAAAGACATTGGATGAGTTCGTTAGCCAGCTTTGTATCCTTTCAACTTCTTTAGTAAAAATTAATTCTTTTCAGAAAATAATTAAAACAGGAAAAAACCTTCACTTCTAGAGAAAGTCACACAGTGGCGGAGACATAAAAGAAGCAAATCCGTCACCACACAGACACTGATTAAATATGACGTAATTCTCTCTCTCTCTCTCTCTCTCTCTCTCTCTCTCTCTCTCTCTCTCTCTCTCTCTCTCTCTCTCTCTCTCTCTCTCTCTCTCTCTCTCTCTCTCTCTCGCTCGCTCTTTCTCACATATATGCGCGCATCTCCAAGAGGCATCCTCATGTGCCCCGAGGGCGCATGAACATCAGTCTAGCCCTCTTGAGCGCGCGCATGCACTCACACAGCACAGGCACACGCAAACACACACATCGACGCGCATTTAGAAGAGCAGGCAGGTGTATTTAGTATATCATGTAGCTAGGTAAAGTCAACCTGATTTCACACAAATTATAGCAAGACTGAAATTGTACCGTGAAATTCTAATTTTGTCACCATTTTCCCAAGTCTTGAAGCGAAAGCGAATCTCATATCACGTTAAATATAGAATTACGTAAAAACAAAAGAATACGTCATGACAAATGACGTTTAAAAAACCAATGACGCGTATGCACTGCGCGCGCCCCTTATAGAGTTGACTATGACGCCGCATTGGCACATCTGCCAGGCTTTTTCAAAAGGAGATATTTCAACATCAGAATCAAGTCAAAGACAAAAGGTAGAGACCCTTGACAGCAAAGACAGCTCTCATATAGAAGGGACTTTGTGGTTCATCCCATCTTGTTTTTTGTTTTATTTTCATGCGAATGTCGGTCAACTGATGTGCAGTCATTTCACTGAGACGCGAAAATCGTGATGACTGGCAGCGAAGGGTTACCGGTTTTGGTATCTTTGCCTCCACACCCAGTATTTCTAAATCACAACCGGTGTCTTCTACCGGCTGCTTCGGTCATTCCTTTCCGATATACACGTATTGACTTTCAAAAACCGGTTATATGCCGTGAATTACCGGTTAGCGCGAACATAGTCATTAGAAGCCTCCCATCCTGCCGTATCAAGTTGTTTTGCGGCAACTATCTCCTTAACCCTTTTAGCCCCAAGGTCCCATGTCTCAAATTTTGGAGGTGTTGCCTAACGACTATGTACCAGTTGCAGGAGATGGCTTGGCCATGATAATTCAAGGGTAGTGCCAGATTAGCTTGGCGACTTCAGGCGCCAAGCTATTCTGGCACTACCCTTGAATTATCATGGTCAAACCATCTCCTGCTGTAATGATCCGGGGCTAAAAGGGTTAACAAAAATGAAAATCTCTTTGGAATTATTTTCTTCGAAAAAACAATAATCTCTCTAACCACTGAACAACTGATTTACTTCATAGTTACAGTTATGTGCTGGTCTGTGACTTTGTGGCCGAGTCAGAGTGCACTGGTCTGTGATTTTGGACCTTACGGCTTAAAGCCGTAAGGTCCAAAATCACAGACCAGCGCACAAATCGTTGACGGCGACGTCGTCGAGTTCATTTCTCAGGTATGCTGCAGGTGTTATCACATAGCTTGTCTGTGTGCCACGTAGTGTCTGCATGTCTGCTGTAAGAAAAACAATCGATTTTTCGCCACCCGAATCGTTGCTAAAAGTGCATGCTTAGCTAGCCGAGACTGAAAACGGAAAGCAACCGTTGGGTGAAGGTAGAGGTAAGCATTCAATCGCCGTGTTGCGTTAGCTGTGTGTTGTCGTTGGGTATTACCATTGTGTGAGCGTGTGCGTTATGTTCTGGGTCAGCGATTCTGTGTTCTGCGGCCACGAGCCATAAGATCCGGCATACATATCGCGCATTTCAAAATGTCAATGCGTGCATATTTTGTGTGGGTGTATGTTAATTTCCTCGACATTTGTGTGTGTTTAGTGCCGAGGAACATATGTTGAGGCCTGTATGGTTGTATCTGTCTTGTCTCAATTCTCTCTCGCGCTCTGTCGGTCGGGTCTGTCAGTCTCTCTCTCCCTCTGTCTGTCTCTGCCTGCCTGTCTGTTATCTCTGTCTGTCTGTCTCTCTCTCTCTCGCTGTATCTGTCTTTGTCTCTCTGTGTCGCTGTCTCTGTCTCTCTGTCTGTCTGTGGCTCTGTCTCTGTCTGTTTGTCTGTGTCTGTCGCTATCTCAGTGTTTCTCTCTCGCTCTCTGTGTCTGTCTGTCTGTCTGTCTGTCTGTCTCTCTCTTCGTAATGATGCCGCTTTACCTCAGAACACTGGCCTAGTGATTTACATGCATACGTCTGTATTTAGCTACGTCAAGAGGCGGCAAGACCTCGAATTTACCAAAGTAGAGTGTATGTGGCTCGAGTTAAAAACACCACAGTCATCGGCACCAGTACTTTGTCTATAGAAATCCGGCAGCCGGCTGGGATTGGTTTGATGAGTTTACAGCTTTGATGGACTAGGCAAGTCAGACCAAGTGTGACATTTTTCTCCTAGGTGATTTCAATATAAGTCTAGACCTAAGGGATCAAATGCAGCATGGATCACGAGCATATCGCTATTTGGTTTGATACAAATAATTAAAGCACAAACTCGAATCACACCTACATCATCCACGCTCATCGCGCATATCGATCATATTTATGTTACCAACAAGGAAGGAATAATTAGAGCGAATGTCCCGACCTTAGCCATTGTTGTACAATTGCTGTGAAGCTTGACAGGCCAAAGAAAAACAAACACACCACTATAACGTATCGTTCCTATAAAACATTTGATGGGGATAAATTCATGCAAGATCTGCACAATACACCCTTTGATGCCCTGACAATACCTTGTCTTGCTGGATGAGTCTGTTCCTCGGGGTCCTTAACAAGCACGCGCCTCTCCGGGTAAAACGCGTTAAACATGCTGCCATGTCGCCCTGGTTAACATTAGACATTAAGAATGCTATTTCGCTCAGAGACAAACTTAGAAAAAAAAACCCTGCTTTGATGACTATAAAAAACAACGTAATCAAGTAAAATATCTGGTAAGGGCTGCCAAAAAAGCGTTCTTCAATCAAATGATCTCAGAAAACCGTGACACAACATCCATTTGGAGAGCACTAAATGCTATTACTAAAGGAAAATCAGCCCCAGAAATACCATCTCATTTAACTTCAGACAAATTCAACAAGTATTTCCTATCAGCCGCCGAAAATCTGCCAAGTCGGCATCAAATATCAGTACGCAATATAGTATCCCAAGGCAGGCATTGTCATGGAACCCCCAGGGAAAGAGGAAAAGAGGTAGGCCGAGAAACTCCTGGCGTCGAGACCTCCAAGCAGACATCAAGAGACTGGGAACCACCTGGAGTAGAATCGAAGGAGAAACACAGGACAGGAGTTGCTGGAGGTCTCTCGTCGACGGCCTATACCCGGGTAAGGGTGACAGGCGTAAGTAAGTAAGTAAGTAATATATTATCCCAAGTCTTCTGAGATCTTTCAGCGAAGCAACAATATAACACAAAAATTCGTAATTCCTAACACATCAATAGCAGAGGTCGGCAAGTATATTTCTGACATGCCGAATAAGGAAAATAGAGGGATTGACGATATTGTTAACCAATCACTAAAAATGTCGTTGCCTTACACACAAGTTCATGAACACACCTTGGAATATGTAAAGATGAGCAGCTAAGTTGGGAGCAACATGTGACTAACATCTCATCTGTAAGAAGATATCAAAAAACATTTCTTTTATCACAGTTCAGATCCCATGTTGATTACATCTCCATTGTTTGGGATGGTGGCGGCGACGTGCATATCAAGAGACTAAATTCACTATACAAAAAAGCCATTAAAAATGTAGATATAAGCCCCATTCCTACCTCTGAAAAACTATAAAGTCACAATATTTTTGGCCTTCGTCAACACCTCGTTTACAACAATCTCCATAAGAAAGCTCCGCAGTACCTAACAGCTAAATTTACTCCACAACGACAGTGAAAGGTCCTCGAGGAACAGTACTCTTCCATTACCACTACCTCGCCTATCTTTTTCGGGACCACTTTTATGGAATTCATTTCCCCAACATTTAAAAACACTAACCCACCTTGCCTCCTTTAAAACGAAACTACACAGATACTTGATGGAAACGGCTGCTTAGGTTTTTCCCCGGTTTCTCCCCGTTATATATATATATATATATATATATATATATATATATATATATATATATATATATATATATATATATATATATATATATATATATATATATATATATATATATATTTATATACTAATGGTCAAAACTTAAGGGCCACTTTTTATCGCAGGCGCACCGACAACATCACAAATAATGTAACAATACTTGGAGTCAGTACTTTGCTAATTTATTCAGTAACAATTTCATTTAAGTTTTAAGTAATTCAAGCAATTGTAACAACAGCAGTACGTTAAAATGTTCACCCACCCCTTATTTGAAAAGTCACACAAGATTGGTCCAGTCAGTAGCGAGTGTACCCACCGTTTGCAGCCAAGCATTCAATGCAGAGTTGACGCATAGAGTTCACCAGGGTTCGGAGAACATGTTGTGGGATCGCTTCCCAGCACTCTTGATGCAGGAACTGAGTCAGCTGGGGAACGCATTGAGGTGGGGGTGGTTCCTGACTACGCGTTGTCCCATCACGTCCCAGAGGTGCTCGATGGGAGCCAGATCAGGTGAACGAGCTGGCTACTCCATCCTCATGATGCCCCTTTGCTGAAGGTACTCATCCACCACACGGGCGGAATGAGGTCGAGCGTTGTCGTCCTGCAGAACAGCATTGTCGCCTATGGCTTGGAGAGCTGGCTGGATGAGGGGCTGCACAATCTCGTCCCGATAGCGCAGTCCAGTCAGGGTGCCTGCCCAGACCATGACTGAACCTCCTCCGTAGCGATCCGCCTCTTGGACGCATCCATCCGTGAATCGCTCGCCCTGGCGTCTCCAGACCCTCACCCTGCCGTCGTTGAAGGACACAGGGAACTGTGACTCATCAGTAAACAGAACCTGAGTCCACTGGAGTCTGTTCCACCTCATATGTTGATGACACCAGGCAACCCGGGCTCTGCGATGAGCTGGAGTGAGGGGTATTCTCACTGCTGCTCTGCATGAAGCCAGGCCAATTTCCCGCAGACGTCGACAGACTGTGCTTCTGCTGACGTTAACGTTTGCAGCTTGCATCAGTTGACGTCGCAGAGTGGTTGACGTGACAGTTCGGTCGCGCAGAGCCGCCACACAGAGGTATCTGTCCTCCCTTCTGCTGGTGCAGCGCGGGCGTCCTGATCAGGGTCGTCGTGATCAGGGTCGTCGTACTGCCCTTCCAGTTTCTTGGAATCGTGCCAGCAGCCTCAGGATCACTGAATGGGACACCCTAAGACGTCTCCCAACTTCTTCTCCGGAAATTCCATCCTGCAGCCATGCTAGCGCCCGGCCTTGATCTACTGGCATGCGGCTTCGTCGTGGTAGCATGGTTAGGAAAGTGACAATTATGCCCCTACTGTACCGGTATTTGTAGCAAAACAGAAGTGCTTAGCGTTAACGACTGACCCCTATAGCGCGTGCACCACGACTTTACCGGGTTTTCCCACCTGTCTGCCTTTGGTACGCTTGCCAATATCGCACAGCTTTTCACAAAACTGACGATGTTTCACGTGCATTTGACACGTTCGTGGAAATTGATGAATTGTTGTCTATTGTTCCCTGTACAGTGGACTGTCTAAGATCAACTTTTATCCCATTTGGATCGATAGAACATTGTATTTTATTAGCGTACTTGCGACGATAAACAATGACAAGTTTTGACCATTAGTATAATATAAATAAGTATTATTATATTATTCTTTGTCATGTCATTCTAATGAAAGGTTATGTTATTAATGTATATATGCAAGTGCGTGCATTTACATGCCTGTACACGTGTGTGTATGTATGTTTTTGATTCTTGGCACCTTGTGTTTGCTTTTGTTACGATATGTTCCTTTGCAATTAATTTTTTCCCAAAGTAATTTGCGTTTAAGTGTTATTTCCTTTTCCGTATCCGTTTATTGTCACCTAAGTATCATTTGCTGTACTGAGTGTTTCTGTATTTATTTAGTTATGATTTTTGTTTGCTTTAAATATCTTTGCTTGTCTTCAGTATATTTCATTTTGTAGTATGTTAGCAAGTGCAAGTTTGAAAAATGATGTATTTGTATCTGTCAACACTTCTACCGTTGTGTAATAAAGTTTCATCACCATCATCCCCTAGCCCTCTCTGTCTCGGTCTGCCTATCTATCTCTTTCACTCTCTCTGCCTTTGTCTCTCTCCCTCTTCCCCCTCCTCCCCCCCCCCCCCACTCCCCCTCGCTCTCGTGTTCGTGCGTGTCTGAGTGTTGACTGTCTGGGTGTTAATGTCAGTGCGTATTGCGCGCTGCAGCATGGTTTGCTGTACATGAACTCGTGGCCCTGTACAGCTTCTTTTATCCTTCCTGGTTACATGTACCCTCGCGCTGGGACCACTATGGCGTTGAGGCGCGTCCCCTGGGTGGTGGATAGGGGGTCCCTCGTGAGAGGGGTGCACCGAATGAAATAAGGTGCCGTGAACCAACATGGTCTAAGGGAAGGTGACCCCGACAGAAACCCCTGGTCCTCCTAGTAAGGGGGTTGGGCGTGGGGGTAGCTTCCCCACCCTGCAAAAAAGGAAATAGCTACAAAAACGCAGACGAAAAGACTAACAGTAATTCCTTTCCTGGAGGAGGAAGGTTCTTCTATCAGAAGATTTATGACGTCCTGTGGTGAAAGCCGGAAGTCTTCGGAAGCCACAGGACCGAGCCGCCTCTCTCTATCCAGGGACACAACCATGGGCACATGGAACGTCCAGACCATGTACCAGAGCGGCAAGGCCGCCCAGATAGCAGCGGAAATGCAAAAGTACAACCTTTCCCTGCTAGGTATCAGTGAAGCCAGATGGACGCAGCCTGGCCAGAAAAGGCTGCTAAGTGGAGAGATGATTCTGTATTCAGGTCATGAAGAGGAGAATGCCCCCCATACAGAAGGAGTAGCATTCATGCTGTCACCAGTGGCACAGAGAGCGCTGACGGGCTGGGAACCTCTTGGGCCAAGAATTATCACAGCAGCCTTTAGAACCAAGAAAAAGCTCAAGCTGAACGTCATCCAGTGTTATGCGCCCACTAATGACAGTGACGAGGAAGAGAAACAAGAGTTCTACGACCGACTCCAGAGTGCCGTGGACAAATGTGCGGAGCGAGACATCAACATCGTCATGGGCGATTTTAATGCCAAAATAGGGGAGGACAACACCGGATACGAAGAGGTGATGGGGAGACAGGGACTAGGCTCGGAGATGAGTGAGAACGGGGAAAGGTTTGTAGACTTTTGTGCTCTAAACCGACTTGTCATTGGAGGCAGCATCTTCCCACACAGAAGAATACACAAAGCAACTTGGGTCTCACCTGACCATACAACAGAGAACCAAATAGACCATATCTGCCTTAGCAAGAAATTTAGAAGATCCCTTCAAGATGTTCGAGTGAGGCGGGGAGCAGATGTCGCCTCAGACCACCATCTGCTTACCTTGAGAATGAAGCTCAAGTTAAAGAAAAGCCGCACAGAGACAACAAGAAGACAACGCTATAATGTAGGCCTCCTGAGAGAGACTGGAGTGAGAGAAGAGTTCAAACTGGTGCTGTCTAACCGGTTTCAAGCGCTACAGGAGCTAGTAAATGAAGAGGAGGCGGTCACCACAGAGCAGCAGTGGAAGGTAGTTAGAGAGGCGCTGAACCCAACCTGCAAAGACACTGTAGGGTTCAGGAAACACCATCACAAGGACTGGCTGTCGGCACAGACCTTGAAGAAGATAGAAGTGAGGAAGCAGAAGAAAGCAGTTGTCAACAACAGTCGCACGAGAGCAGCCAAAGTAAGGGCACAGGGGGAATACTCGGAAGCCAACCGCGAGGTGAAGAGGAGTATCAGGGCAGACAAGAGGGCCTACACAGACAGCCTGGCAGCAGAGGCAGAAAAGGCAGCAGGAAGCGGCAACATGAAACAGCTCTACGGCATTACCAGAAGATTGTCGGGCAAGTATGGCCATGCAGAAAGACCAGTAAAAGACAAAGAAGGCAAGCCTATTGCAGACAGAGCAGACCAACTCGACAGATGGGCCGAGTATTTTGAAGAGTTACTGAACAGACCTAGCCCACCCGACTCCCCAAACATCCAGCCGGCAGAGACCGACCTACCCATCAGCTGTGACAGACCCAGCCGGGAAGAGATCAGAAGAGCAGTGGCATTTTTGAAGAACGGCAAAGCTGCAGGGCCAGATGGCATCCCAGCGGAGTCTCTGAAAGCAGACCTAGAGACAACGGTGGAGATGCTGTACCCACTGTTTGGAAAGATCTGGGAAGAGGAGATGATGCCGGCTGACTGGAAGGAGGGGTATCTAATCAAGCTTCCCAAGAAAGGCGACCTCAGCAAGTGTTCCAACTGCAGGGGAATCACCTTGCTGTCAGTACCAGGAAAGGTCTTCAACAGGATCATCCTAGAGAGAATGAAGAGCTCCGTTGACCCCCAGCTGAGAGACCAGCAAGCAGGATTCAGGAAGAACCGATCATGTACAGACCAGATCGCCACTCTCCGCATCATCGTGGAACAGTCTCTGGAGTGGAGCTCCCCGCTGTGCGTCAACTTTGTGGATTATGAGAAAGCATTTGACAGCGTGGACCGAGAGACTCTGTGGAAACTCTTACGACACTACGGTGTACCCACAAAGCTCGTCCGCCTGATCAAGAGCAGCTATAATGGCATGACATGTCGCGTGATCCACGAAGGGCAGTTCACCAGGGAGCTCCAAGTCAGAACCGGTGTCAGGCAGGGGTGTCTGCTGTCTCCGTTCCTCTTCCTACTCCCCCCACCCGGGTCTGCCCTGGGGGACTTGGGTGGGGTTAGGTATTTTTTAGTTCCCAGGGTCACCCTGGTCAGCCCCACAGGGTGGGTTTTTCTCTCTATTCTGGGGCATGTGTTTCTGTCTACCCTTTGTCCATTCACCTGTATTTGCCTTTTTAAAACTCTCCCTACTGTCTGCACTGCCTGTAGCTCTTGATATTGGATGTGTGTTGCTAAATGGTCTTAGCTTTATTTAGGCCCCATGTGTTAGGTTTATTTAATGTATTTGACCGGCTGGCGACATACATTCAATGTTCTGTTTATTTTTTTTCACAAGTAGTGCAGGCACGTCCTGAGAAAGCCTTGTTGCTGTCGGGACGTTAAGCAATGTACAATCAATCCTCTTCCTACTGGCCATAGACTGGGTCATGAAGATGACCACAGAGCACAGACGAAGTGGAATACAGTGGACACTGTGGACACAGCTTGACGACCTCGATTTTGCAGACGACTTGGCATTACTGTCCCACACTCGTCAACAAATGCAGGACAAAACCACGACATCTCGTGGGCCTCACCATCCACAAACAGAAAACAAAGACAATGAGGCTGAACGCAACCAGGGAAGAACCAGTCTTGCTTGCTGACACCCCGTTGGAGGAGGTGGAGTCCTTCACCTATCTCGGGAGCACCATAGACAAAAAAGGCGGCACTGATGCAGATGTCAGAGCACGAATCGGTAAAGCCAGAGCAGCCTTTCTCCAGTTGAAAAAAGTGTGGACTTCCAGAGAGCTGTCACAACACACCAAAGTCCGGATTTTCAACTCCAATGTAAAAGCAGTTCTCCTATATGGAGCAGAGACTTGGAGATTGACAAAAACCACAGTCAACAGAGTGCAGACCTTCATAAACAGTTGCCTTAGAAGAATTTTGAAAATCCACTGGCCAGAGAAGATCAGCAACGTCAGACTCTGGGAGAGAACAGAGCAGATAACAGCAGAGAATGAAATTGGGCGAAGAAGATGGGGATGGATCGGTCACAGTCTGAGAAAGCCAGCTTCCAGTATCACTAGGCAGGCATTGTCATGGAACCCCCAGGGAAAGAGGAAAAGAGGTAGGCCGAGAAACTCCTGGCGTCGAGACCTCCAAGCAGACATCAAGAGACTGGGAACCACCTCGAAGGAGTAGAATCGAAGGAGAAGCACAGGACAGGAGTTGCTGGAGGTCTCTCGTCGACGGCCTATACCCGGGTAGGGGTGACAGGCGTAAAGTAAGTAAGTAAGGTTACATGTACGCTGACGACCGGCTAACAGTAAACACGCCGTACCCCCATGCAGTTTAACCCTTTCAGTTCAGACACGCTATATCGACCACGATAGTTCGAGGGTGGCGCCAGAATAGCTTGGCGCTTGGCGCTATTCTGGCGCCACCCTTGAACTATCATGGTCGACGTCTCTCATGAAATTTAATGAAATCTTCACTGAGAAGGCAGTTCCAATGCACCAAGCTAAGCTGGTACCACCTTTGAACTAATTAGACGATATTTCTTCTGAACGGTAGTGCAGTACCTAAGGCGCCAAACTCTTCTGACACCACCCTTGAACTATCATGATCAGTGTTTTCTATTGAACTGTAATGAATTCTTTACTGAAACACCCAGTAATCAAGGCAACAAACTGTTCTGGCATCACCCGTAAACTATCATAGTCCATTTTTCATATGAACTGTACTGAATCTTCATTGAGACGGCAGTTCGCGAGGCACCAAGCTCTTCTGGTACCACCCTTGAATTTGCATGATCAATCTTTCTCCTAAACTGTAATATTGTCCTGACATGGCAGCTCTCAAATTGTGGTATTTGGAACTTAGTTTAGTGTGTTAACGAAACACCACCCACCCCCACCCCACGTTGTAATATAGCATATAACGCGTCTTTGTCGTTCATTGTTCTTTTTGTAATAGCGTCTACCCGATTGCCAAATTGTAGATGAGGGGCATATGAATTATTGAAAATCGCGACACGTGATTGTCGCGTTTGGGATTTTCATGACTCGTGACAGACCCTTGTAGTGACCCGTGATCATGTGAACAACGAATCAAGATCAGTAGGGATCAAAGTTTAGGTTCTGTGAGTCGTGACTGACCAAACTAAGTCGTCCATGGATCCGAGACAGTAACCACCTATGCACCCTGTAGCAGATCTGTGCCCCTAGGCTTATAATCTTTTCTCGAATGTTCTCTCTGTCTTTTATTATTGCCGTATCGGTGTCGCCTACCTGACGAACTGAATATCTCCATAAGCAGCGCCTGCCCCCCCCCCTCCACCCCACACCCCCCCCCCCCTCTCTTTCTTTACCCCACCCGGGTCTGCCCTGGGGGACTTGGGTGGGGTTAACTACTTTTTAGTTCCCAGGGTCACCCTGGTCATCCCCACAGGGTGGGTTTTCCCCTCTATTCTGTGGCATGTGTTTCTGTCTGCCCTTTGTCCATTCACCTGTATTTGCCTTTTAAAAACTCTCCCTACTGTCTGCACTGCCTGTAGCTCTTGATATTGGATGTGGACCCCCTAAATGGTCTTAGCTTTATTTAGGCCCCATGTCGTAGGTTTATTTAACGTATTGGACCGGCTGGCGACATACATTCAATGTTCTGTTTAGTAGGGTTTTTTTTTTAACAAGCAGTGCAGGCACGTCCTGAGAAAGTCTTGTTGCTGTCGGGACGTTAAGCAATGTACAATCAATCAATCAAACCCTCTCTTTCTTTAATAGTATGCATGTACCCCCACCCCTGTAACCACGTCACGTTACTCTCGGTGGCACAGAAAGTGTTTTTGAAATCGTTGTAAACGCAACGTCAACAATTCTCAAATGTCAAAGAAACATGAACACAAAGTAGTTCCAGCAAGAGGCATAGATCCTCATGAGCCCCCGCAATTGCGGGGGCTCATGAGGATCTATACCTCTTGCAGTTGGATGGTGTTCATTTGTTCTCGGCAGTGAAAATGGTCAACACTGTTATTCAGGGTCCCCAGCCCCTTTTAAATTCGTCTGTCATTTCACACAGCTTGACAAAAAACAGGCTACAAAGTGGGTTCAGCAAGAGGCATACATCCTCACGAGCCCCCGCGAGTGCCGGGGCTCGTGAGGATGGAAACCTCTCGCGTTTGGGTGGTGTTCAGTTGTTCTCGGTAGTCAAGTGGTCAATAATATGCAGAGTTCCCGGCCCACTCTCTTTAAAATTTGTCCCTGATTTCCTACAGTTTGACAAGGTACAGTTATACTTTTTTTTCTCTTGCTCGGACGTCTCCGAGTCAACCGTGGGAGACTACATTTATGCGCAATGCCCCCCTTGGGTTCTGCACCTGGAATGTTATACCCTCGACCCCCCCCCCCCCCCACACACACACACACACCCTTTTGTCTTTATTTTGCTTTTTATGCACGTCCTCTCTACTCAGCGATATTAACAGGCCCCCCCCCCCCCCCCCCCCCCCCGATTGGCACGCGATTCGCCACTGACCCGTCCCCCACCCACCCACTCTCTCACTCCACCCCACCTCCATTTCATTTGCATAATATACAACCCACCCCCACCCCCACCCCCACCCCCCTTTGCACCCCGCCCCACTTGCCTTTTACACTGTCCTGTCTGCAGTCGTGTATCAAAACATTTGGTGTAGCTCCCTCTGAGATCCGCTGAGAATGCAAGTTTGGACTGTATGTGTTTGCCTGCAAGAGACTTAGATTCTCGTGAGCCCGCCTGCTGCATGCACTGGCTCGTGAGAATCTATGCCTCTGACAAGTGGAACGGCGTGATTAAAGGGGGTTGTCCAGATACCCTAACATTACCTGCTGTATCTCTCCTCTCCCCCCCCCCCCCCCCCGCCCCATCCCCTCCGGCCCCCCTTCGAGCTCGTGAGTGCTAAATATCATGACCTACCCCAGACTCCTGTTCCAAAGCCTTTCCCCAGTAACAAAACGTCTTCGGGCCCACCACGCCCGCAAGGGGCCCACGCACAGTCGTGCGCGGGCCTGCTGCGGTCGTCGTGGCCCCGAGGACCTTTAGCTCTCTTTCCTTACTGCATTCATTTCCGTCCATTTGATTGTCACCTCATGCTCGATTTATTGATCCCTCCACCCCCCCCCCCCCCCAACACACACACACTCACAAACCTATCTCTCTCCCTCTTTCCTTTCCTGCGCTTGGCACTCTACTGTTGCTCGAAAAATATGAATAATCCACCTACCCTGCCATATCTTTTTGTATCAGAACCCCCCCCCCCCCCCCACCCCCTAAACTTTCTACCTCATAGTCTGAAAGAATGCGCTGTGTGTTCAAGCGAATGTGGGACAGTGGCGGAGCAAGCCATCCAACTGCAAGAGGCATAGATCCTCATGAGCCCCCGCAACTGCGCTGGCTCATTAGGATCTATGCCTCTGGACTCAACTCATATACTTCCGTTTCCACATATTTCTCAGTTGCTTAATTTAAGTCTCAGCGAGCCGCCAACCGAAACATGCCTTGGAAATGGAGGGGTATTTTTGTTGGGGGTTACCCGGAGATATGGGTTTGAGGCCGCGTGGGGTTGGGGTTGGTGGTTGTTGTCGTTCGGGGTGGAAGGGGCTTGGGCCCGGGACGAGACAAGGGAGTTTAGGGTTTGGGAGATGAGTCTTTGCAGGCTGGCGGGTGGGGTGGGGTAGTCGGTGGAATTATCTGTTCATACCTGACACGAACTTGTCTTGCGTGTGCCGCGCGTCAGGGGAACGCTTCGTGTTCTAATTTCAAAAGACTGGCTAGCGTGCGTGTATGATGCCATTGAACGCTTTTTGGAACGTTCTCAAGTTCTCAGTATCAAAAGACTAGCGTGTGTATACCTGCTATTCTTGTTATGTTTTCTAGACGTTATCAAGTTTTCGTGTATCGTCACAAGTCTTTGTGGGCACAGATTTTATCTCCGTAGACGTTCGTCGCCTATGACAATATCAAAATATTAGATTGTGTGTGTCTGCAGCTGAAGAGGTCAACTTCGCTTTATCTAGGAATAAATGTACTAAGCTCGAATCTGTCCAGCGTGAATCCACCCAGTGCGTGTGAATCTATCCAGTACACATTTGCACTGCTGCTGTTTCACTCAGATTTCCAAGCTGGTTGGCTTGAAACCTTTGTGGTTTCATGATGTATAGATTCACGATGGATAAATTTAACTCATTCAGCTCTGCGGCCATATTTCCCAAATTTTGGTGGCGTCATCTAATGACTGCACCAGTTGCGGAAGATGGATCGACCATGATAATTCAAGGGCAGTGCCAGATTAGCTTGGCGCCGACAGGCGCCAAGCTAATCTGACACTACCCTTGAATTATCATGGTCGACCCATCTCCTGCTGTAGTGCGTCAGGGCTGCATGGGTTAATCTGGGTAGATTTTGGTTAAACATGTGTAGAATATCGTCAACGCACTTTTACACTCGGGTGATTGACGCGCGGGTGGATTCAGGCAGGGTCGATTTTGTTGGGTGGATTCGAGCTGTGTAGTTATCGCCTAGATCTTGAGTGACGAAATACCATTCAGCGTAACTGCGACACTTGTAATACAGTGTTGGAGACCGTCTTTGTCATGTATTCTGTTATACGCTGACGAGCAAAAGGAATGCGAAGTGCCGGATTCCGGTGATTCCAAAAATGTCGCATTTCTTTTGCTCGTCAGTGTAGGTTTGTGTAGTTGACGGGCGTGTGCTGTACCCGTAGCTATTCGTCGCCTATGATAAGTTCAGGCCACTGTAGCGTGTGTATGTGTTTATTCAGTGTGCTCGTATTGTACTGCACTCCTTGAAGTTCTAGGATTTCGTGTAACGTGTAGGCTTGTTTAGAGTACTGTTGAAATTTGTGTACACATAGGCGATCGTCGCGAATTAACTGACGTGAAATTGAGAGTTTTGGGAAATAATTATGACAAAAATCAAAATGACTAGCGTGTGTGCAGGTGCTGACTTGTGTTGCAGGAGATGTATACAGTATTTCTTCTAATGTGTAGGCTTGTTTTGAGCGTCCATCCTACTGAGGGTTCACCTGTCATTACAGACCATCATTTAGGTGGCTGTAGCTGTGACTGTGGCTGTAGCCACCTAAATGATCCCCCACCCGGGTCTGCCCTGGGGGACTTGGGTGGGGTTAACTACTGTTTAGTTCCCAGGGTCACCCTGGTCAGCCCCACAGGGTGGGTTTTCCTCTCTATTCTGGGGCATGTATTTCTGTCTACCCTTGGTCCATTCACCTGTATTTACCTTTTGAAACTCTCCCTACTGTCTGCACTGCCTGTAGCTCTTGATATTGGATGTGTGTTGCTAAATGGTCTTAGCTTTATTTAGGCCCCATGTGTTAGGTTTATTTAATGTATTGGACCGGATGGTGACATACATTCAATGTTCTGTTTAGTTTTTTTTAACAAGCAGTGCAGGCACGTCCTGAGAAGGTCTAGTTGCTGTCGGGACGTTAAGCAATGTACAATCAATCAATCAATCACCTAAATGATGGTCTTTAACTCATTCTACCCCAACACCGAATTCCTAAAATTTTGCCGTTGTCCTCTGAAGACTGCATTGCAGTGCAGGACACAGAGCGACCATGATAGTTCAAGGGTGATGCCAGAATAGCTTGGCGCCCATGGGCGCCAAGCTATTCTGGCATCACCCTTGAACTATCATGGTCGATCCTTATCTTGCTGTGGTGTGTCTGGGGTAGAATGAGTTAATGCCAGGGGACACTTGTTGCCATTGAAGACGTCTCTTGAGAGAGCGCCTGTCCTTTATGACACCTAACTGATGGTCTTTAACCCTTTTAGCCCCAAGGTCCCATTTCTCACATTTTTGACGTGTTGCCTAACGACTATGCACCAGTTACAGGAGATGGCTTAACCATGATAATTCAAGGGTAGTGTCAGATTAGCTTGGCGCCTGAAGGGGTCCGGGGCTAAATGGGTAAATGACAGGTGACACGTTTTGCTGTGGAAGACTTCCGTGAGAGAACTTCTGTCTTTCAAGACCATTTTGTGTGTGCAAAAAGAGTTCCCGCCGTATTGCTATCAGCGTTATGTTGTATTCATCATAGGCCTAGTGTATCATGTGGTTTCCTGACGCATAGCGACATGCCTTTTTGCACTCGTTTTCTGTGGCTGTTTTCGGCTGTCGTAATATATGTGTGTGCCTGTCTGGGATGTTATTGCTCTCTGCATGATCCCCCAACCCCACTGATCAATAGTAAAACGTGTTTTGCTGCTCTGTGATTTGGAACCTTACGGCCCCAGCCCGTAAGGTCCAATAGCACAGACCAACACACACGATTAATTCTGCCGTTATTTGGCACAAGCCCATTATTTAGAAAAGCGATATTTTCATTATTATACAATGTTTATCTCGTTTTTGACATACAACGGCAGAATTGTTCATTGATATGAAAAAAAAGGGGGAGACTGCCAGTGCTAATATTTTAGGAAGATTACAAAGTAAAGTAGGTAAAAGCACTGTCAGGGGAGAGAAGTGTGCATGATCGACCAGTGATCATAGATCTAATTTGGTCAAAGCACGAAAAAAGATAGGAAAGAGGGGGTGCGCTAAGAAAGTGATTCGTTGATATATTTATGAATAATACGGCCTTTTTCAGCACGTATTCTTATACAGAAACATGTACTTGTGAAACTGAACGTTAGACTGAAAGGCAGGGCCCTATGCTGCTCACAGGATACTACTACGCATAATACGCATTGTTTTCATCCCTACGTCACACGACGAATTCTTTAAGCGCAAATCGTACCATGTGACCTCGCTACCGAAAAACAAAACAAACAACCTTGTAGCGACTAATGGCGGACTTTTTGTAGCCTTCTTTCTGACGCGTCTTGGATGCCAGTTTTGTTACAAAAGATCACTAAAAACGTTCTAAAGTACAAAGTTACTTGGTGTTGCTTGAAACAAGAGACACACTACTGGAGACGGCAGTGTCATACAAGTTTTTAAATTACTTCACAAGTCTATTATGTATAATATGTATATGTATTATGTATAAAACAAATACGTTATTGGTAGCGGGTGCTTGCTGCACGGGCCCTTGTAGGCCTTCGGGAGGTCAAAGAAACTATTGTACCCCTCAGGTCTTCGGCCTTCGAGGTACAATGGTCCCTTTGACCTCCCTCCCTTGTTTAAAATGTGTGGAACTCTCTACCTCCCCATGTACGTCAATCCCCGACACTCTCAGTCTTCAAACCCGACCTGAAAACGTATCTTTTTAATTTGGCATATTATCAGTGTTAATTTTCCTTTGCTTCCCATCGTGTGATTTTTGGATGGTGTTACTGTAAACAGAATGTGTTCGTTGTGTGAAAGACTGTTGTTAGTATGCCTGAACTGTTTTTGTTGTGATTTGTAGTTTATTGTGTGTGTTTATAATTATTTGTAAAGCGTTCTGAGCCTGCGTAAGTGCGTAAGGACGCTATAGAAAAGCGCTGTAATATTATTATTATTATTATTATTATTAGTAGTAGTAGTAGTAGTAGTAGTAGTAAAATTGTTTGTTGAGACAGGCATTGTCGGTACTTCCACCCCAAAATGTATTTTGATCGTAGAATTGAATCAATGAAAGCAGAGCTGACACTATGATACTGCTCTTCTCGTCCAAGATTAACTGCTCGGATCCCTCGTATTCATTCCACACTTGTACACAAATGTATGATTATGTACGTGTACAGTTTGTATGGCAGTACACTGAACATAAGAATTAGTCACCGATAGGCCGCACTGCATACATGCGATAACTCTTGGTCCCAGATAAAACCGGTGTCACGCGCAGTGCTTTCGCTACACACACGTCTATACTGTATAGTGTTCTGTACACATCTAGTGTTTGTTTTGACATTGGCGCGCCCTTCAGGGCCCGCATGGGTCGTCATTGCACAGTCGGCAATAGGTCGACGGGCCGACATCGGCCTCACCGCTTGTAGGCGGGCCTGCTTCGGCCAGAAAACCTTTTGCGTGTTGGATCCGGCATAGCCGCAGTGCAGAGAAGCCTTCCTAAATGACACTAGCTCGAAACCTATCGAGTTTCTTTTTTATGCCCAGTGTCGTCGGCCACCAAATACAAAACAAAACAAAAATCCGGTGACTAGAAACGGGACTTGAGTGAGAGGCTTAGATTCTCATGAGCCCCTGCAGCCTACTGCTGCAGGGGCTTATGAGAATCTATGCCTGTCGCAGACGAAAAGATGCGTCTACAAACTGTTCTTTGTTGTTTTCTCTACACACCGTCTCCGTCGCTGTGTGACCTTCGGTGACTGACTCAGGTGTACCCTTGTACAGGGCTGAAAACGAACTTAAATCTTATCAGTTTGTGTTTTGCGCATGTACACAACGTGTGTGTGTGTGGTTCGATCCGTGTATGTATGCGAGTTGAAATGGACAGGGTCACATGTTCACTGTGCTTGTTTGGCAGCGATTGTTACAGGCGGTTTTGAATAAGGAAACTAATCCATTTCAATGCTAACGTTGTCTTAGTTTGAATGCGGAAAATTAGGCGAATGCGGAAGATTTAACTTATTCAGCAGTACACAAGATAATAATTGTGTTAGTGAAATTGTGTTTTGCAGTGTTAACCCATTTAGCCCCGAGTCCCTACAGCAGGAGACTGATTGACCATGATAATTCAAAGGTAGTGCCAGATTAGCTTGGCGCCTGAAGGCGCCAAGCTAATCTGGCACTACCCTTGAATTATCACGGTCAAGCCATCTCCTGCAACTGATACATAGTCATTAGGCAACACCTGACAAAATTGAGAAATGGGACCTTGGGGCTAAAAGGGTTAATGTTGCATAGCTGGGAGTTGTGTTGTAGAGCAGATTCCTTATGAGAGATCACCTGTCATTAAAGACCACCATGTGGGTGGCCTATAGGCACCTACATGATGGTCTTAAATGACAGGTGGCACTTGTAGTCTTTAATGACTTCTTTGAGAGCACCTTTCTTTTGAACCCCACCCGGGTCTGCCCTGGGGGACTTGGGTGGGGTTAGGTATTTTTTAGTTCCCAGGGTCACCCTGGTCAGCCCCACAGGGTGGGTTTTTCTCTCTATTCTGGGGCATGTGTTTCTGTCTACCCTTTGTCCATTCACCTGTATTTGCCTTTTTAAAACTCTCCCTACTGTCTGCACTGCCTGTAGCTCTTGATATTGGATGTGTGTTGCTAAATGGTCTTAGCTTTATTTATGCCCCATGTTGTAGGTTTATTTAATGTATTTGACCGGCTGGCGACATACATTCAATTTTCTGTTTAGTTTTTTTTCACAAGCAGTGCAGGCACGTCCTGAGAAAGCCTTGTTGCTGTCGGGACGTTAAGCAATGTACAATCAATCAATCCTTTCTTTTGAGACCACTTTTTCCCCTGCAAAAGAGTTGGTCGCTCAAAACAGGTTCTACTGTAGTAGGTGAATTTCCACAAGACGGGTTATTTGATATATTACATGTTTGTCCTTATACTTCAGATGACTTGAAATCCTGAAACGTTTGGACACAGTTATATTGTCATGTTTTGTCCATGAAATAATTATACTACCTGGTAGTGACGCGTCTTAAAAGCTTTGCTGACCGGCGTTGCTTTTGTTTTTACTTTCAGATACTGAAAGAAATGCATGATGTTTTCTGAGAGCACACACGATGGTGACAGGTGCTCAACCAAACTCCCTGATCTTCCCATATGTCACGTCAAGCTGACAAGATGGCGGCATGACGTCACCGGTACGTCACGGCGGTTGAAGGAGAAAGGGTGCGGCCTGACTCTTACAACGTCCAACGGAACGTCCGAGCCGAAAACAGAAAATGGGGGCGACGTTCCTCAGGCGTCACCTACTCACGTAAATGGGAACAATAGTCATGACGTGACACATACGCCATCTAAAGGAAGTAAAGGCTCCGTGTTTGGAAGCAGCAGCTGTGACGTAAAAAACACGCCAGCGAAAGAAAATCATGGCAGCAACGGCTTTACCGTAAAACCCGCTCCATCCAAAGACAACTATGACATGTATGCAGACATTGTATCCTCATCCGAAGATGAAGAAGATGACCTTACTCTACCAGTGATAATTGCTGGGAACAAGAGTCAAGAGGAACATCATTCTGCTGACGTCAATAAGTCTGTTGACGCCAGCAAAATGGCTTTACTCAAGGACAAGACTGATGGCGTCAAAAAACGCGGAAAGAATTCAGCTATTATCGTCGTTAAAGACAAGATCAAAAAGTATGACAAAACTACACGTACTAACGAGTCGGACATTGTCAGACCGAGGCGAAAGCAGACGGCAGGCGCTCTAGAGGTCATCGATGCGCAGCCAACGGTGGCTGATGTAGCCCTCACCGAAACGCAAGTAGGACAGGATCGTAATGACATCAACAAGACAGAAGTAAGACATAATCAGAATGGCGTCATCGACGTTAATGTAAGACAAGATCTGAATGACGCCAACAAAACAGAAGTAAAACATAATCACAATGGCGTCATCAAAGTTCAAGTAAGACCAGATCAGAATGATGTCACACAATTGCAGACATTAAGCGGTTTGGCGGTAACAGAAATTCAAAATGAAGAAAAAGAAGAGAAAAATATTCTAATCGATAACGGACAACAGAGTTATAAGGAGCCGATATCTACCAAAAACACGCGTTCTAACGGGATTGACGGCAAATGCCTTTTCATTCACAGCAGAGACGACGACAATGTCACCGACCGCCATTCTACGGAACCTAACGATGACGTCGTCACTCCTAGACACGAAGACCACGCTGCCACTTGTCACAACGACGTCGTCACAAACGGCAATGATGTCTTCAGTCAAGGCGATGACGACGTCACCACTCAGCACAATGACGTCACAAATGTCAGTGACGTCATCACAAATGACAATGAAGTCATCAAAATTGTCGACCGTGACGTGATCAAGGGGCGACGCATGCTGCCGTGTTTCGTGCGTCTGAAAGAGCTCAGCCCGAAACTGCTGCCGTCATCCAAAACGTCGGGAGCCCACGGCTCTGTGTACATTTCTGACGCCGAGTCGGAAGATTCAGGCGAGTCCATCACACTAGACATCGCTGAACGGGATTCGCGGAAACCTAAAACGTCAGGAAGTGGCGATGCGTCTGAGTCGCCTGTGCAGTGTTCACCTAAACGCAAGACGACGAAGAAGAAGATAACGACGAATGAAAATGATAGGAAAAAGGCAGGATCCTCCAAATCAGATGATGCAGAAAGAGGCCAGACGTCTGATGATAATTTTCACGCCTTATCGACTCGGGGTCACGTTGGCGCACGCCAACGTGACCCCGAGTCGATATGTCGCGAGCCTTTCGACTTTACCGAGCCGCTTTTCCCCGACCACAAGACGTCGAATGTTAAGCCGATTGAGAGCGAATCTGACGAGTCCCACCACAGCAAAACGTCGGATTCAGAATCTGAAAACGGTGAGCCGTCGGGTTCCCCCAAATCTCGTCCTCCCAAATCACCTTCCCCCAAACCGCAGTCGCCCAAACCAAAATCATGTTCATCCAAACACACGACCTCGGACACTGAATCAGCCGACAATGTGTCACGCTTGTTTCACAAAAACAAGAACTCTGAAGCTGAGTCAAGCGACGATGAAACTTCTGGGTCTCCCAAGCGACATCCAGCAGTGAAGGTATCTGACACTAATTCAGGTAGTACGCATTCAAACTGTAATAAAGATTCAGGCAAAACACATTCAAGTTGTGACAAAGATCCAGACAGAAACCATTCAGGTTCTGACAAAGCCAAAGCTGCAGACTTAGAGTTAGAACTGGGTGACGACAGCGAACGCCGAGTGCCCCTGAAAGACAAACCATTTGACGTTTATTCTTTTTATAGCGACTCGCCCTTAAACGCCATTTCTGATACCGGCGACGGCAGGCAACACCCGGCATATCCCATAAGCGAACATACAGCCAATGATTCGAGCGGTAATGTCTCTGACAGAGAAACAAGGTCTGCTGCCAATGACAACAGCGACTTCGCCTTTGCCTGCACCGAAGTGGCTGAGGATACTGACATCGATCCCATTCCAAAAAAGCGCGCCTCCAAACGCGTAATTTCTGAAACTGAATCAGATGATGATGGAACAACTCCTGGCTCACGTGGCACTTCTGATGCAGACAAAAACTCCAGCCCAAAGAAGCATTGTCCAGAAAGACAGCTGTCTGAAATCTCACGCTGTACCAGCGGTTCTGATAGAGGCGACAGGGCTTCTATCGCAGAGTCGGGCAGCGAATTTGGCGGGGAACTGTTGGCCACAGATCTAAATCCAAACCTAAAGGCTTACAATTGTAAGAGATGCGGTGCAGGTTTTGATGATTTAGATCCGTTTGAGCGGCATGTGCGCACCCACACCGACCGTAAACCTTTCGAGTGTACAAAGTGCGGATTGGCATTCTCGCAGCGTTCAACTCTTAACTGCCACATGCGCGCTCACGGGGGCAAGAGGTCTGAGAAGCTGTGCAAGTTTTGTTGGTCCACCGTCGCCGATGCCAGCAGCTTGACTTGCCCGGAGTGCACGACCAAACTGCAGGAGCCGTGCAAACATTGTGGGGGAGAGCTGTCTGAACCACATAGCAATGTCTGTCAGAGCTGTGCAGTTGCTTTTCACGATTCGTGCAAGAACTGTGGCACCGACGTTTTTGACCCGGATAACCCACTGTGCAAGAAGTGCACGTCCAGCATCACAAAATCTTGCCAGAAATGCAGCACTCGATTAACCAACACTGACCGCTTTTGTCACAAATGCACACCCAAAGAAACTACAGAGAACCTGTGTACATCTTGCGGAACTTTCATGGCTGGTTTGAGTTGTAAAAGGTGCAGAGCTCGAGAGAAAATTCTGTGCAAAGTTTGCAATGACAATATGACGATATCTGGACGGGCAATTTGCGGCAGGTGCGAGTTTAAAAGGCTGCGTGCTAAAAATAAGCAACATAGGGGAAAGAAACTTTCAGATGACATTTTCCTATCGGACAATAGTGGAAATACGTACAGAAATATTGATGGAATAATGGTCGAAAGATCTGCGAAGGAACACAAAGACACAAGTATGACAACACACGAATTCGACGGAATGCACCAAGATTTTGTCATGCGCAGAAACACACTTTTGGAAAGTGACAGCTCTGAGAAGTCTTGTGACCAGAAAAGACTGTGCTCCATTTGCGGAGGCTCTACGTCTACTTCTGGATCCATTTGGCAGAGGTGCACGTGCGAGGATAACCAGGCCAGGCTGGAGGGGAACCAAACTAAACCAGAAGAGACCCCAACGAAGTCTTGTAAGATGTGTGATGCGTCCGTCTTGAATCCGAGAAACGCCTGTTGCGACACGTGCACATCTGAGTACAGGAAAATTCGCCAAGGGGTTGCTGCAAATATCTCGACTTGTAATTCTGAAACATCGACCACATCAGCAGACAAAATTACTGGAACAGCACCTACAGTAGCACACACGTCTTCGAGATTTATCCCAAAGTCTCGACAAAGCTCGGATGAATCTTCTGACACAGACTCCGTCGTACTTGAGGAACGATATAAAGCGAAACATACTTGCAAATTCTGCGGGCGAGATGCAGTGAATTCAGTGTGTTTGAAATGCAGACACCAAGCCAAGAAGTGCTGCAATATGTGTGGACAAGTTCTTAAGATCCCGAGTAGAACCATTTGTCACAGTTGTGCGCGGAAAAAGTCCATAGTCCAGAAGCGTTGCAGCAAATGTAGCGAGATTTTAACTAAGCCAAACCGCTCTACATGCGACCGGTGCAAAATAACGACTATTGTGGATACGTCCGATAGACCCAAGAAGTGCTGCAATACCTGTAACCAAGTTCTCAAAATCCAAACCCGAGTAATTTGCCATAGCTGCGCCAAGAAAAAGAGCCTGAGGCTAAAAGCGTCACGCAAGCATTTGTTGGAAAAGAGGTCTTGCACTGATTGCGGAGAGCTTCTCATACTCCCAGAGCGTACAGTTTGCCATGCTTGTGCACAAAAAAAGTTATTGCCACTACAAGCAGTACGCAAAGAGTTCGTTAGAAAGAAGCCGTGTTGCAATACTTGTGGAGATGTCCTGAAAATTCCGAGTCGTTCAATCTGCCACAGTTGTGCCCGCAAGAAATCCCTGAAAGCGCCCTGTATGAAGTCTGTAGTGGCGCCTAGTATGAAGTCTGTAGTGACACACATTTGCAGAGTCTGTGGTGCGGTTGCACTGAGTCCCGTTTGCATGAAATGCCGAGGACTAGCCAGGAAGCCCTGCAATATTTGCGGAATGGAACTCAAAAACCCCAATCGTTCAATCTGCCACAGTTGTGCGCGCAAAAAGGTCTTGCCGAAAGTCTCCTGTAACAAGCCTACTGCCCAGCATGAGGACCTTTGCTGTGAGACTCAGAACCCCTCTTGCAAATGTGGTGGAGGAGCAATGAAGTCCGTGTGCCTGAACTGTAAACTGGAAGTCAGGAAGGCCTGCAATATTTGTGGAATGGCTCTAAAGAACCCCAGTCGCTCAAAATGTCACAGTTGCGCGCGCAAAAGGGTTACGAAAGCGGCCTTTCCCACGTTAATTTCCGTTTGCATTTTGTGCAAGACTCCTATTTCCAGGTCGAATGGCCCCATGTGTCAAGAGTGCAAACGGAAAGCCGTCATGGGTACTAGGACCTGTATTCAGTGCGGAACAGTCTTGGATGATGAGAGGCAATCAGTCAAATGTTCAAAATGCGAAGAACCTAATGTTTCAACTAAGTGCAAAACCTGTGGTGAAAATCTCTCAGGCTCAGCAGGTTCTGAAGGCGACAAGTGTCAGAAGTGTGCACAGAAACAAAATGCATCGCATCAAAAATGTGAACAGAAAAGTTATGCATCGGTTCAAAAAATTGCACAGAAAGAAAGTGCGTTGAATCAAAAGTGTGCAAAGAAAGAAATCGCATCGCATCAAACATGTGCACACCCGAAGGAAATTGCCTCTATTAAAAAATGTTCACAGAAAGATAATGCGTTGCATAACAAATGTGCACCGGACAAAAAGGTGTCGGTTCAGAAAAGTGCAGGAAAAGTCGTCACCACCCGAAGGTGCACAGCTTGTGGCACAGGAATAGCAGTCGATTCCAAACGTGCTTGGTGTACGAAATGCGCACCGGCACAGAAAGTCGTTAGACCTCCGACAAACGTTTGCGATGTCTGCGGGGACAAGATACGCAACTACTACCGCCACGTGTGTCAGAAATGCACCAATGCGGGCAAAAAGAAATGCCGAAAATGTGGCGGGACCATCAAAAGACCCAGACACACGATCTGCCGTGTGTGTCAAGTGGAAGAGATGAGAAGACCGTGCCAGATTTGTGGTGAGGCCGTGCTCCACCCGAACTACACAATCTGCGTCAAGTGCACGGCGGATGAGAAGAAGCCTTGCCGACAGTGTGGTGCTACCCTGAGCAGCTCAGAACTGATCCTCTGCCAAAAATGCATCGTCGCCTCTGAGTACAGGCGGCCTTGCAGGTATGTAACTCTCGTCTGGCCCAGTGCGATAAAGGTCATCGAGCCGACCGAAAGTGCACAGTCCCGTTGCAGCTGACGTCGGTTTGATGGCCTTTTACTTACTGGGTTCCCACTACTGATTCATAGATACCTTTTTTTTTTTTTTTGCTAGCGTATTGTGCTGAATAGTATGAAAATGCACGTAAACTCGTAGCCTTAGGAAACGTTCCCACCTGTAGTTGCTGACAGAAAGAGGAGACGCAGAAAATAGCCGCGTATCCAGATGTCGTTCGTCTCGAATGGGATAACTGACTCTCGAAAGTGCACAGTCCCGTTGCAGTAATTTGACGTCATTATAAGCCTTAGGTCATGCCAGTGTTCTGTTACGACGTCAAAAGAGCTATATAATGATGTCACGTTTGTTACACTCCAACCATTTCCATGCCTCAAGTTTTGGTCTTAACCGTTTCTGTATTAAAAATGACGGTTCAACTGCACTTTTTTCATTTTCCTAAGAAGGAATACTTTGAGCTGTCTAACGATTTCACTGGAAACACACTTTCGGGACCCTGACATTTGTTTTTGCTTTGTTTTATTTTGCTTTTTTTTTTAGTCTGTTCTTAACAAAGAGGACCAAGACAACAGAGAACTGCTACTCTAACATATTTTTGATTTATTTTTGTGTGAAATTGGTACCTGACGTTAAAAAAAAACAACAACTGGCATACGGTTGTTTTTCTGGTGTAACGCCCCTAAACTTTTATCTATCGGCTGTTTTTGTGCGTTTGCTTTGAAGGAATGCAGGGGAGGGCGTGTTCGTACAAAGAAACGGGATGGGCCAAAGCTGTGTTGTTGGGAGAAGCCTGTTTAGCTTAGTGAGTACTTAGGTAGGGAGAAGGGTGATTACCTTAGTCCTGCGCCAACCACTAAGCATAGTGCTCCGATATAGCAGAGCACCATGCTTAGTACTACACCCCAACCATTTCCACGCCCTAAGTTTTAGTCAATAGTTGATATAGTAGAGCACCATGCTTAGTGGCTGGCACAGGACTAAGTTCACTCATGCAACTGACACCAGCACACAAATCAAATAAGATTGAACAACAAAGACCAGATGAACGCAGAAAGTCCGTTTTTATTAAAATCAAGATTTTCATTGTCTAATACAGTGGACAATTTTGCGTTTCACAAAAAAACCGGACTTACTATCTTTTGCCTTCACAGGTCTTATGACTCTGAGATGAGATGGAAACCTCTACAAGCCGCACCAAATTACCTTACACAAGTGAACACTTTGTTTTCACAGAAAATGCGGAGAACTCATCACGAGACTGAACACGACCATTTGCCAGAAGTGCAAGCCGCCAATGAAAAAGCCGTTTCCATGCACGAAGTGTGACAAGTCCTTCTGGAGCGAGGAAAGCCTTGCGACTCACGGCAACATGCACACTGGCATTCGTCCATACGCTTGTACAATCTGCGTTGGAGTGGCTTTCAAGGTATGAATCATAGATATAATGAATGAATGAATGAATGAATGAATGAATGAATGAATGAATGAATGAATGACTGAATGAATGAATTAAATTTTATGTTGTAATAAACGATAACAACAACAACAACAATAGCTTGCAGCTTATAGCAGGGCATGATGGTGTCTAGTTTAAGCATGTTAAATATGCACTAGTGTGGCTTTCAAGGGAACCGTTGTCAAGAACAACAATACTTCTACTAATAATAAGAAGAATATAATGTCATTACCTATGTCAATAGTAATAAGAATCAATGAATCAGCAGGTAGACAAACACGGATGGAAGAACAGACAACTAAAATTATTATATCTGTATTCACCGTCTCTGGGTGCTAAAGAGAGCAATCTCAGTTTGCTCTCAGCTTGCTGGCAAAAATCAAGATTCTCAGGAGACCCTTTGACTGCAGGAGCTCATGAGGATATATGCCCCTTGTAGATGGAGGAGACAAATGAATAGGTAGAATTTAGTCTGTACATTAAACTATCACATTTTGCTCCATGAGTAGGTATCAAGAGCTGTCCTCTCTCTCTCTCATCTTTCTGGTGCAGTTTTTAAGACCTAAAAAGGCGTTTGATCTGGTCTATCACAACATTTTAAAAAACAAAAATCGCTATGTACAACGTGATTGAAAACACATTAAAACTATTCACATCGTATTTGCATGACAGAATACAGAAATTATACATACATACTTTATGTTCATTGGAATATACTGTAACGCATGGTGTGTCGCAGCGATATATTCTTGATCCTCCTTTGTTTATTTACCAATGACGTACCCCTTTCTGTCTCCAGCCCAGAGGTTATGTGCGGACTCTTTACTGATGACTCAACACTACACGTTTCTTAAGCAAATGAATCAATGGTGAATAGTTTATTATTACAAAACATTGATTAGTTTTCATTTGTGTGTGTGTGTGAACCACATGCTAAATGTATGCTGTGCGTGTCTGAAATGTCAACTCCAACAATTTCGGTTCAAACTTTTCCATTATAATGAACCGATCAAACAAGTTTCTGAACTTGACTGTTGCGAGTTATGGTAATTGTTCAATTTAGACGAGAGCCTCACATACTTAAATTATGCAAAACATTTTCTCTAAATGTAATTCAACTGTCTTCATTTCTGAATTTACTTAATAATCATTTTTTTAAAACTATTCTTTCACGCACATAAAAAGCCACTGTAATTATGCGGTGTCACTGTGGAATGAGTGCAGTGAAAACCAAATGAAAAAGTTAACTCATTATATCCCATGGTTGTAATATTAATTCTTCCACCCTATTGATGATAAAACAAGTATGCTCAACCTTCAAACACGTAAGCACTAAATTTCGCATTGCAAGACTCCTTCATGTGCGTTTAATTTTGACTCACATCAGACTGGACTACTGTACTTACCCCATTAACAGAACCGACCAGTATAAATCCAGTTTTATATTTTCAGGCATTTTGCTTTAAGACACATTTAAAACGTCCCTTCCCGAATACATCCGATATGTATACTGAGCCGATTACAAAATACACCATAAATATAATAAATGTGACGGACTAGACTCTTACTTTAATTAATGGTTGAATTAATTAAAGTAAAAACTGATTTACCCATTAATAACGTAGACAACCACAAACTATACATTCGTCTTGACACTAACTACTACTAACTACACGACGTGCACATAATACACGTATTAAAGTACACCTCGTTTTGTTACCATATGTAATAATTTAGTTTGGTTAATTTTCTTACATATGCACATGTATGTAGTTTAAGAGTAAACAAGGGTGCTTTAATTGTTTTATCCTTTAATAAGTCTCTCCATCATTATCATCGTAATCTCTTCATCATTATCATCATAATCTCTCTCTCTCTCTCTCTCTCTCTCTCTCTCTCTCTCTCTCTCTCTCTCTCTCTCTCTCTCTCTCTCTCTCTCTCTCTCTCTCTAACCCCACCCGGGTCTGCCCTGGGGGACTTGGGTGGGGTTAGGTATTTTTTAGTTCCCAGGGTCACCCTGGTCAGCCCCACAGGGTGGGTTTTTCTCTCTATTCTGGGGCATGTGTTTCTGTCTACCCGAGGTCCATTCACCTGTATTTGCCTTTTTAAAACTCTCCCTACTGTCTGCACTGCCTGTAGCTCTTGATATTGGATGTGTGTTGCTAAATGGTCTTAGCTTTATTTAGCCCCATGTGTTAGGTTTATTTAACGTATTTGACCGGCTGGCGACATACATTCAATGTTCTGTTTTTTTTTTTTTTTCACAAGCAGTGCAGGCACGTCCTGAGAAAGCCTTGTTGCTGTCGGGACGTTAAGCAATGTACAATCAATCAATCAATCTCTCTCTCTCTCTCTCTCTCTCTCTCTCTCTCTCTCTCTCTCTCTCTCTCTCTCCTCTCTCTCTCTCTCTCTCTCTCTCTCTCTCTCTCTCTCTCCCTCCCTCCCTCCCTCCCTCCCTCCCCCTCCCTCCCTCCCTCCCTCCCTCCCTTGGTTTAGCGGTGCCGAGAGCTTCCTGTTGCAACGGGGCCGTCACGTCTTCGTCATACTAGTGAGGTTTTGTTTGCTGCGAACGACTCCCAACAACAAACGAGTGCGAAGTGACGGCGGATAACCAGATTGTACCCCAGGGCTCGTGAGAATCTATACCTCTTGGAGATGTTTGGAGTGTTGTCTATGCTTACCGTTATCGTAGAAGTTGGTTATCCGCCGTCACTTCGTCTAGTTCGTTGTTTTAGTTTGGGGCAGTCCGTGGCGCCGTGGTAAAGGTGTCTGCCGCCAATGCTGGAGGTGGGAAGTTCGATACCGGGTTCCGGCGTCGGACTTTTCTCCTCTTAGAAGTGTCATCGTTCATTCGGGCGGACCGTCGGGGGTCTTTTTTTCCGGGTACTCTGGCTATTCCTCCCCCGTCTTCCCCCTCCACTTCGGTACCGGTTTCAGGCCAATTTATAAATTTCAAATGCAAGCGTTAAGCAATGCACAACGAACCATCGTTCGTTGTTAGTCGCCGGTCAGGCAACCTCTCTAATGACGAAGAAGTGACGGCCCAGTTTTAACCCTTTGACTCAGAAGCGTGATTCCTGAAGGAATCATCGCGACAAAGACCGCTACCGACATCCAAAGGGTTAAGAGTATGTGCCGTAAGATAGTCTTGCGTAAAATCACGATCAAGTAGACCCTATGAAGCCAAGGACACGCAGTTGCTCCAGTTTCCGTTTAGATCGGTGACATTTGCGCTAGGTACATTTGCACCCATGTTAAGGTGTGGTATACCAACTGACTTGGCGGTGGTGACTGGTGCTGTCAGAGTTGTTTTCTTGTTGTGGTAGTGGTGATGATATTGGTAGTGGCGGCCTTCATATTAACTCGTTCAGCCCGACGCACTTATTTCTCTAATTTTGGCGGCGTTATCTAACGACTATGCACTTGTTGCAGGAGATGGATCGACCATGATAATTCAAGGGTCGTGTCAGATTAGCGTGGCGCTGACAGGCGCCAAGCTAATCCGGCAGTACCCTTGAATTATCATATTCGATCCATCTCCTGCTGTAGTGCGTCAGGGCTGAATGGGTTAAAACAGTTGCTGACTCTGAGTGGTCTGTTTCTGTTCACGTGCAAATCAAAAGCGAGTCTATGGTGTCTAAGTCAATGGCCGTCCGTCCGTCGTCCGTGGTAAACTTTAAAGTTGACATTTTCCCGGAGGCTATTTAAATCACAGTCTTCAAACTTAGCCCAAGAATACTTTGTGGCAAAGACCTGTCTAAACATATCAAATTCAGTAACCCTTCTCAGAGGTCAAGGCAACAGGGGGTGTGAGGGGATGGGGGGGGGGGGGGGGGGGCTAGAAATAGGTCTGAATTAGCCATACTTTGGCGAAAGTTGATTTTCAACTTCAAGCCCAAATTTGGTACAGAGATATCTGATGGTAAGACCTTTCTATGCATAATTTGGATGACCCCTCAAAAAGGTCAGGGTCACAAGAGGTAAGCAAATGATTAAAAATCCTCATTTTGGGGTATAATTTTAGTTTTCATCAGCATTCTTGCAAACTTTTCAATCAAACTTGGCACAGATGTAGCTAATGATAACACCTTACTGAACAGACTAAACTAGTTGACCCCTTGCAAAGAACAAAAGTTCACGGAGGGTGGGAAAGGGGGGTGGGGGGTGGGGTGGGGGGTGGTGTTGGCAAATTAAAAAAAAAAAATGCGTAGATTTTGAGAAAGTGTGGATTTCGCTGGTACAAAGACTTTATGTTAAGACACTTAATCACTTGCTTATTTCAGTGATTTATAGGAAAGGTCAAGGTCACAACGGTCAGACTAATTATGTGGATCGGTCATGCACGTGAGCCATAAAGGCTTTGCTGTTCTTGTTTGTTGTTTTGTTTTGACTCACTTGCGATAGGAAAAGTGAGTCTATGTAATAGGTCCGTCTGGCATCCGACGTCTGTTTTGCGTCCGTCTTTCATTGGAAAACTTTAAGCATTGGCATTTTCTCACCGACTATTTAAGCCATAGACTTCAAACTTGGCACAGAGATACTTTGTGACAAGGCGGCATGTTTCTGTTAAATAGCAACAATAAAGTCACTTGAGTCTTGAATCACCGGTGAGTCGTGAATCTTTGTTAAGTTTGTCGTTGTGTTATTCTTTTTAGGGCATGTTTGTGTTGATCATAGGAAAGATCCGATATTTGAGTTATTTGGGATAAGAATTACGTATCTTTTTAGCATGATTCGGGGGTTTTTTTTGCACGGAGAATTGCGATCAATTTTTGTTGTGACGCGTATTTTCGCTACAATGTTGTAAAGTCTGACCTACATTAGACTGGAAGGTTCGGGAAGGGTCGCGGCTGTTCTAGTGACTTCAAATATGACGTCAAAGTTGTGTAGTAATCGTTGGCAACATTTTGCAAGGATGATACTGGAAATTTGTAGTCAGATCTAGAGTGTTCTTTTTCATGAATATTAATGAGTTTTGGTTACGTTTTCTGTTCAGATTGGTTGAGTTGTGTAGTTTTTGAGGATTGTTCTGGAAATCTGTAATAGTGTAAAAAGGCGTGTTAGAAAATTGTGAGTGTACATTGTATGAGAGACACAGTGTGTCAAACGTGTTGATGCGTTGTACAGGAGACAGTTTATCAGTGTTGGTGCATTGTTTGAGAGACGCAGTGTATCAGAATTGTGGATGCATTGTAGAGAGACAGTGTACCAAAGTGTTTGTGGAGGCATTGTGCTGGGAGTGCATCGTAAGAATAAAAATGGTTGGAACTGTTACAGCGTGGTCTACAACCTTGTGCCACGTGTGACGAGTTGCAGCTGAGTGAAGTTTCTTTACCTACGTGCATGGGTCTGGTGTGATTGTATCATACTACGGCTACCACGTAACAATCTTGTTGTGATAGAGTGGCGGCTGCATCTAGCAAACCGTATGACTTGAAGACCCACACAAACGTTTGCATTGCATTGTATTGTGTTTTGCCAGTGTTGTGTTGTGTTTCGTTTGTGTGTTTGTTTGTTGGTTGTTTCGTTGGTTGTTGTTTTTTTTTTTTGTTGTTTTTTTGTTGTTGTTTTGTTGTTTGTTTGTTGTTGTTTTTTGTGTTTTTTTTTTTTTTTTGGGGGGGGTGTTGGGGGGGGGGGGGAGGTGAGTGCAGACAGACTGTGTTGGCCACCAGCACCGAAAGTGTTGGTAGACTATGTTGTGTTATAGTTCTTTTCTATTCTGTAACAGTTGGGTAGTGTTGTGTTGTATAGTATTGTCTTGTCATTTTTGTATTATACTGTATTTTAATGTTTTGTATTGTATTGTATTGTATGGTAATGTATTGCATATTTTCAACAGAGGCAGAGACATCTGACTGACCACATGAGAACTCACACCAATGAACGCCCGTACGTATGTACTCTGTGCAACAAACGATTCCGCACCAGCAGCAACCTCAGGACTCACGGGTACTGTCACAACACGGCCAAGAACTTCAATTGTACCGAGTGTGACTCGTCTTTCCAGAGTCCAAAGTAGGCTTTTTGTATATTTTGAATTTGTTTTTGGTTGTAGTTCACAATTTTTTAACGGCCGAGTAAAAAAAAAATGACTAGTACCCAACTGCAAGAGGCATAGAACCTCATGAGCCCCTGCAGGTGTCAAACATATTGTGGGGGAAGAGATTTGGTGGGCGGGGGGTTGGGGGGGGGGCGGAGGGGGGGACCAGGTGACAGTCTTACCTCTCGTCTTACCTCCCGATATTTAAACTGGTTGGGCCCCCACCCGGGTCTGCCCTGGGGGACTTGGGTGGGGTTAACTACTTTTTAGTTCCCAGGGTCACCCTGGTCAGCCCCACAGGGTGGGTTTTCCTCTCTATTCTGGGGCATGTGTTTCTGTCTACTCTTTGTCCATTCACCTGTATTTGCCTTTTAAAAACTCTCCCTACTGTCTGCACTGCCTGTAGCTCTTGATATTGGATGTGTGTTGCTAAATGGTCTTAGCTTTATTTAGGCCCCCTGTCTTAGGTTTATTTAACGTATTGGACCGGCTGGCGACATACATTCAATGTTCTGTTGTTTTTTTTTTTTCACAAGCATTGCAGGCACGTCCTGAGAAAGCCTTGTTGCTGTCGGGACGTTTAGCAATGTACAATCAATCAATCAATTAAACTGGTTGGGGGGGGGGGGGGGGGAGATAAGTCGTCCAACCTCGCCCCAAAAAAACTAACATAAAAATGAAAACATGATTTTGTTTTCTCCCAAAATATGCTGGTGGGAGGAGTGGAGTAGAGGAACGAGGGATATTCTACTCCCCCCCTCCCTCTCCTCCGCCCCTTGGTTTTGTTGTTTGTTTTGAGGGGGTGGGTGGGGGGGAAGAATCTCCCCTCCCCCTCCCCGCTTCCTACGCCACTGTATGATCACTCTCACTATTTCTACTTTCATCGTCGTCACCGTCATTGAGATCATTTTGTCGCGATTGTTTGGTTGTTTTTTTGTTTTGCCTGAAAGCTCATCTGGCACTACCCTTGAATTATCATGATCAATCCATCTCCTACAACTGGTACATAGTCGTTAGACAATCAAGAGGGTTAAAGTGACAGTTAATAAGTTGAAGTTATTTAATTGAAACTGTACTAACAAAACGATTTTTTTTCAAATACGGCTTTAGGAGCGTATCATAAGATGCATTGAGTTAAAGGCCCACTACCACCGTAACTGTTCAATGATACACTTCTGTAACAGATGGTTACGAAACGCTGCACACAGATCTAGTCATGGTTTATTTAGACGCACGAGAATCCAGTTCAGCACACTTCGTCTTTACATCAAGTAACGTGACAATGACTCCACTGCGTTCTAGAAATACAACGCTTTCAGTACGAAAAACAGCTAAACATAGACTGACACGCTAACGGTGGCGCAGAATAAATAAGTGCGATTACGCCTGTTTTGTGTGTGTGTGTGTGTGTTTTTTTTTCTTTTCTGCCGGCGTGTCCAAACTGCCGTTAAAGTTCATTAGGCGTGTCGACAAGGCACAACAAAAACAAATGGTGCTGAAATGTGTCTTCAGATTTATGTGTAATGGTGCTTTAATATTTTCTTGGGAAATTAGTCCTGTAAATACAAACTAAAATGCGGGAAGGGGGAGGGGGGAGGTGAATAACAGTGTGTGTGTAACCTTTGTCGTCACCTTTTATTTTACACTGGTTGTCTCCCTCGATTGCTGTGCTGATCAGCACAGCAGTCGATGGAGGCAACCAGTGTGCTCCCTTTGCATATCGATAGCGGTTTTTGTTGCTGTTTGTTTGTTTTTGTTTGTCGCGATGATTCCTGTAGGAATCCTTGCGACAAAAACCGCAACCGACACGCAAAAGGTTAACTCTTTCGAGACGTGCCGCAACCGGATTCGCGGCATAAAAAAAAGCCGCGAATCCGAATGCGATACGTCTCGAATGTGTTAACATTTGTCGTCAACTTCGACCTTTACAGAGCCTTGTTCGTGCACAAGAAAATTCACGCGGGCAGTTCCCGGATGTTCCCTTGTTCCTACTGCGGGGTGACCTTCACGTGTTCCACGGCGCTAGCGGCGCACGTGCACACGCACCTAGGCCTGAAGCCATACGACTGTAAAGTGTGTAAAATGAAATTCACCAGCGCCAGCGGGCTGCACGCCCACATGTACAAGCACAGCACTGACAAAAAATTCAAGTGCGTACAGGTAAGTAACTTGGTTACGCTTCCATTCGCTGTTCTTCGGAATATTCATGAGGTGAGAGGCACAAATCGAAAGCGAGGCTCTTATTAACTGGGGTGTCAACACAGTATGGCGACGAATAATGCGAACTGTACGTTCCAGATAGTGATCATTGTTGTTTAAGCATGTGCCATTCAGACCAGAGTAAAAAATAATCACGCCCTTTATCCGCCCATGTGATACAAGGCTATATCGATCCACTCATGGTGATAAAGCCTGTGCTGTCTCCGCCACACTGTTGACCGTTTCGTTGCACTACCTCATAACGATCAGTCGCTGATGTGGAGACAAGTTAGTAGGGACTCGGTCACGTGGAATCATGTGGCACCGAAGGAAAAAAATCATAGATTCAAGGTAAAAGTACATTTAAAATGTATACTATGCACCAAAAGTTAAGGACCAATTCGATTTTAAGCTATCAATTTTATAAGGTCATAAACTGCTCAGAAAACAAAAGAAAATCATGTTCCAAGAAAGTGTAATCAGGGGGAGAAAATGAGAAAGTGGCATTTGCAGTCATCTGTGAGCATAAATGAACCACAATGAAGCATTACGAAAGGGCCAGCTCTCACAATTTAACCGATTCAGACCGAGAATAGCACTTTTAAAACCCTTTTAGCCCCAAGATCCCATTTCTCAAATTTTGGGTGTTGCCTAACGACTATGTACCAGTTACAGGAGATGGCTTAAGGCATTCTGATGTGACATTTTGGAAAATGTGAGGTGTTTGCGGGTGCGACCGTTTCAAACGGGTATTTGCTTTGGGGCATTTCTGGAAAAATTTGAGATATTTCCCGGAATGACTGTTTCAAACGGATAATTGCCTAGGACATTTTTGTTAATGGGAGGCATTCCCCGGAATGACTTGTTTCAAAACGGGTAGTCTGACGCATTTCTGTAAGATAGGAGGCATTCCCCGCAATGACTGTTTCAAAGGGGTATTTGCCTGGAAAATGGGAAACATTCCCAGGAATGACTACTAGTCAGACGGGTATCTACATGAATGTTAAAAGCAGGTCTTCGTGAGAATTTATATCTCTTGCTCATTTTTTTTTTCATGCCACAAAGTGGGCAGCTCAGTGTTCTAACAGCGATCGACAAAAAGATTTTGGGTTAATGGAAAGTTTGACTTTTCTTATGAAGAATTCTCAGGTGTAACTGCTTCAAACGTGTAGGCCTATTTGCCTGGGGCATTTCTGGAATAAAAGGTGAGGCATCTCCCGGACTGACTGTTTCAAAGGGATATTTGCCTGGGGCATTTCTGTTGAAAGCCCACTTCCGCCGTCACTGCTCACAGATTCACTTTCTATAACAATGTCATATGAAACGCTATACACAGGTCTTGTTATGGTACATTTAGACACAGGACAATCCAGTTCAGCGCACGCCGTCTTTATATCAGGTAACCTGACAATGACTCCACTCCCTTCTAGAAATACAACGAAGTTCAGTACGAGAAACAGCGCTAAAAATAAATTACCACGCTAACGGCAGCGCAAAAAAAAAATAAGTGCGATTACGCGTGTGCTTTTGTTGCGTGTCCAAACTGCTGTCAACGTTTATAAGGTGTGTCGACAAGGCACGACAAACACAAATGGTACAGAAATGTGTCTTCAGATTTATGCGTAATGGTACTTTAATGGGAGGCACGGGGTATCAAACTGCCTTGACCATAGAGCTGTCGTGGATCATGGAGAGATTGTTCACCTCGTAGGTTATTCAGTGCAGGCGGAATGCTCGATGAACCTCGCGTTCCGGGCTCCACCAAATAACGTACTCGGTGAACAATTTTATATTATCCACTCGATCCCTATTGTCTGTTCACTATATTAAATCCTTCACTGTCGAGAAAATGTTAGTTATTGGGGTTTAACGCCGAGCAGGCGACTAAAGCCATCTCAACTCAACGGCGGTGTCGAGAAAATGTGAACGCGATCCAGCTGCAAGAGGCATAGATCTTCATGAGCCCCCGCAACTGCGGGGGCTCATGAAGATCTATGCCTCTTGCTGAGACCACTTTATATCCATCCTAGTCCACTGCTCAATGTTAAACCCAAATACCGAACTAACTTACTTTGTGTCCACGTTCTTTAGACAGCCGTGGCTTTGGATCGTTGAATGAACGAAAATCTCAGAAACAATATGTACCGTACAGTGCCAGGCAAAGTTAATGATAGCGGCTTTGTCTGGTTTCTCTCTCAAGTGTTCCAGAAAGTTCCACAGCCCGCGAGGCCTGAAAGACCACATGCAATCGGCGCACATCGGCGACCCCGATCGGCCACTGCAGTGCCACGTCTGCGACAAACGCTTCCAGCGGAAAAGCCTGCTGAAAGAGCACATGTACATCCACTTCGAG
Organism: Semisulcospira habei; assembly: GCA_036245525.1. Lineage (NCBI taxonomy): Eukaryota > Metazoa > Mollusca > Gastropoda > Semisulcospiridae > Semisulcospira > Semisulcospira habei. The sequence continues at coordinate 116,713,028 of BTPG01000001.1, read as the reverse complement.
GACAAGCCGTACAAATGCCAGTACTGCTCTTACTCCTTCGCCAAGCCCGGCGAGCTGGCAGCTCACCTGAGGAGCCACACCGGCGAACGCCCCTTTAAGTGCAAGTACTGCGACAAGGGGTTCGCGCGGCGCACCAGCCTGGCTCCGCATCTGAGGGCTCACTTGGGGATCCGGCCTTACCGGTGCACCCACGAGACCTGCACGGCTAGCTTCACCAGCATCAGCCATCTGATCCGGCACAAGGTGGTGCACTCGCAGGACAAGGCGTTCAAGTGCAGCCAGTGCGAGAAGGCCTTCTCGTGCCTGAGCGGCCTGACCTATCACGTGCGCAGGCACACCAACTTCAAGCCTCTGAAGTGCCCCCATTGTCCGCTGCGCTTCGTGCACCACACGGACTTGAGGTACCACCAGGAGAGGCACGACCCCAAGAACAAGTACGTGTGCAACGAGTGCGAGCTGAGGTTCCGCAAGCCAGGTACTCTGACGCAGCACATGATACGAGCTCACGGCCAGCCCAGAAAGAGGATTAAGGGGACAACAGTCAGGAGGCGTCATCAGATGAAGACGAAACATGAAGTCCCGGTGACTCTTTTACCCGTCATGCCCGACGGTTGACCGTCCGATGTTGAGGTTTCAACGCCTGAACATCGGACAATCAACCGTCGGGTTCACCTTGACCTCTTCACTGCCGCGAGGGAAAAAAATGTAAACACGATCCATCTGCAAGAGACATAGATCCTCATGAGCCCCCGCGACTGCGGGGGCTCATGAGGATCTATACCTCTTGCTGAGACCCAGTTCTATCCATGTTTCTTGGACGGTGTTGGCCTTTGGTCGTTGAATGAACTAAGATTTCAGAAACACAAATATACGCACAGCGGCGGGGAAGGGGTTAAAGCCTCGACATCGGACGGTCGACTGTCTGGTAAACATTAAAGCCCCAGCATTCGACAGTCGACCTTCGAATACATAATAAAGTCTCAGTATCCGACGGTCGACTGTCTGCTACACATTAAAGCCTCAACATTCGACGATCGACTGGTAAAGATTAAATCCACAGCATCCGACGTTCGACCTTCAGGTAAACGTTACAGCCTCGGCATACGACGGTCGACTGTCTGATACACATTAAAGCCTCAGCATCTGACCGGCGACCTTCAGGTACACGTTAAAGCCTCAGCATCCGACGGTCGACTGTCAGGTGGACGCCGTTACAGCGGCGGCATACGACGGTCGACTGTGGTACACATTAAAGCCTCAGCATCCGACGGTTGACCGTCTGGTAATCATTAAAGCCTCAGCATCCGACGGTTGACAGTCGGGTAAACATTACTGCCTCAACATACGACCGGGTGGACTGTGCGGTAAGCATTACAGCCTCGACGTCCGACGATCGTACGCTGGGTAAGCACAGTGCAGGGCCATGGCCCTTACAGTTTTACAGTTAGTAATCGATTCAGATGCCATGCTGATTGGTTAATTTGGGACTTAAAGACCACCGACGTCCATAGTCAGCCTATAGGGGAACGACTCGGGCTTTCATTTAGTTTGAGGCGTGTTCGTTAACTCATTCTGCACGCGACACACCATACAAGATACGCCTCGACCATGATATGATAGTTCAAGGGTGGTGGCAGAATAGCTTGGCGCCTATAGGCGCCAAGCTATTCTGCCACCACCCTTGAACTATCATGGTCGATCTGTCTCCTGAGTTGTAATGCAGTCCTCAGAGGATAAGTCCAAAATGTGGCTATTTCGTATCTCCAGCACAATGAGTAATTGATGTATTTATTGACTACGAAGAACCGAATTGGTAATGACTACATACCCGATCTCAATCCGGATCGGTGTTTATTGACAACATTCCCAAATCATGAGATCTAACAACCGGATCGCTATTTAGTAACTACAAAGCCAAAGCACAAATAGATCTAAAAATCGAAACAGTATTTACTGACTACATACATAAAGCACAAAGTGGTCTGAACACCGAACAGGTATTTAGTGACCACGTACCCAAAAAGGGAGAGAATTTGGACTGCCATGCGCAAGCTACATTATAGTACTTACGGATAAGGATATAGACCAATGGCTTTAGTAAAAGGGTGGTGCCGGAATAGCTTGGCGCCTAGAGGCGCCAAGCTATTCTGGCACTACCCTTAAACTATTTTAGTCAAACTTATTTCACATACTGGTGTATTTCGAATGATAAGGGTTAATTGACTGCATACCCAAAAACTGGAAAACCGTTTAGTCAAATTTTAGAATCCAAAACGCTTTTTCAGTTTTTAGAGCTGCTTATATTTTCTTGTTTATTTTGTCCCTTAAAACTCGTTTACTATCGCCTCATTGCCGCTGACTGACGTCAGATGATGAACGTGACGGCAACCTTTGAGCAGGTTCATCGTATGATAATGCCTGATTGATACGATGATGGAGTTGTACTTCTACGATGATGACGTTTTACTGACACGATGATGACTTTTATTGAAAAGATGATAGCGTTTTACTCATAAAATGACGTTTTACTGATACAATAATTTTTTTAAAACTGATAATACGATGACGTTTAACTGATGCAGTGATGACTTTTTAATGATCCAGTAAAGACGTTTTATTTACAAGATGATGGCGGTTTGCTGACATAGAGATGACCACTGATGAGATGATGACTTCTAAATAAATAAATAAAGCTTTACTTTTCTAAATGATGAAATTCTCCTGAAAGGACGATATAGCTTTTTCGTTTCCAAGGAATTTTTGTATTAATACGATTGTTTCAACCATCGCTAGATGATTCAAGTGTATACATAGTTTCCTTAAATCCAATTATACTCAACATTTTTCCTCTCTCCTCCTCCACTCCCCCCCCCCACCCCACGCCTCCCCCGGGGGGAGGGGGGGGGGGTATGATAAACTAGACAGATGACATGATACGCTTTTTACCTTTTGTCCAGCTTTTAAAATAAAATGTTGAAAAGTTGTGCTCCTATGATCTCCTGAAAAATGATGATGATGATGATGATTATTTAACGATTTAAACAATTTTGACAGTAAATTAACCTGAGAAGAGAAACAGCATGTAAAGAATAAAATAAATGAACAAAGTTCTAATTTGCAAATTTGAGGATTTTCTGACAAAAGAGATTCTTATATTTAAAATACATGAGTTCAGGCAGTTAGTTTTCACTCGTGTTATACATATAATTACTGTTTTATTGATGTTTATCATTTTTGTCGTTATTTGTCGTTTTGTTAATGGACAACATTGACTGAAGGGCAGTGTAATGTGTTCAGCTTTGTGTTGTTCTGACAAATAAAATGTTTCGCTGCTCTGCTTAGAAAGAAAAAAGCTGTACATACTCTTAATCAGTATTAATTTATGCCATAATTCGTGTTCATGCTGTATGTATTCTGTTTTGTGTATGGTACTCCGATTGTTGCGGTACCAACATGCCTTATCAAAATTGCATTATACACGCCATGCCTCGGTTTGCTTCCGTCTTCTTTGTAACCCCTTCAAAGCCAGTGACTACGTCTGCCGGATGCGATTGGGTCGAGCAAGAGTCTATGCCTCTTGCGTTTAGATGTTAGTCGTTGTGTACTTACGCAAGTCAAGGCTGTAATAATGTGTGATGAGCAGATGAGGCCGCGTCTGGAGTAATTACGTTGATGCTGCTCTCAGGATGTCAATTATACAATCATTCGATCTCGCTTTATATTTTTCACCGTAATTCTTTTTATCGCCATAAATCGTGCCATATTACGAAAGACGCTTTCATTTTGTACATATTTTACACAAGCAGTACTATTGTCATATTTTTTTTGTTGACGTATTTTACACTATTATGTATGTTTGTGTCCGTTTTTCAAAGGCCAGATGGCCTTTGCAAGCTACTCGTTGAAAAATTGTAACTCCCTTCTTCACACAGTCACTGGTACCGTTAACACTGTACAGCTGGCTGCATGCAAGAGGGGGATAATAGCATAACGTCACGTCACGTCACGTCACGTCATGTCGTGTCAAGTTACGTTACGTCACTAAACTTAACGTAACGTAATCTAACTTTTAAAAAAAATTCTGTCAACGAGTTTTGTTTGTTGCGTTTGTCATGTTATATTGTCAGATTTCTCTCTAGATTTTTAAATCCAAGCTTAAAACACACCTTTTGTCAGTTGCATATACTTAAAGACCATTTTGTCTGCCGGCTCATCATGTGTTTGTGCGCGCGCGTGCGCGTGTGTGTGTGTGTGTGTGTGTGTGTGTGTGTGTGTGTGTGTGTGTGTGTGTGTGTGTGTGTGTGAGTGAGAGTTTTCTGCTCCTTGTAAATCAATGTATGTTTGTTGTGTTTCATTACTGTGATTGTAAAGCGCCTAGAGCACCTTAGTGATTAGGCGCTATACAAATTACCTTTATTATTTATTATTATTTATGTTTTCAATCCAGTTGAACTTACTGGTAATATAGAGTTTATAAAGCGTTTTGTTGGTTTTATTTCCTTCGGCTTGTTGTCAAGGCAAAGACGTCAGACCACATCACACCCGTCCCGCGTTTACTCCAATGGTTGCCTATCACATCTAGAGTACAATACAAAGTTCTGTCCATCTCTCATACCTGTTTTTATTTCCTTCTTTTTTACGCGCTTATGTATACGTACATACAGCACGTTTTCCTATACTGGGCATGCACTGCACACATGCATGTCAGTACATTATGGCATGTAGCTTTTTTGTTTACCGCAGAAAGTTACTCTTCGCATGTATTTCTCTTATAACCCTTATCATCCTGATACACCCATTGCTTGAAATGAATTTGACTGATGGTTCATGGTTGGTGCCAGAATAGCCTGGCGCCGGACACAGTACCGGTATTTGCATGAACAAGGGGATTGACTTTTAAATTCCCAGAACTAAAGGACTTCCATTCTATAGCATGGAACTCATTTAGTTCGGGGAGTTTAAGAGTTAATTCGTTTACGTACTAATGAAACCGCAGTGTGATCAATTAGCTTACAAGTATGCCGACATCAAAACCAGTTACTTTTTAAGTTGATTCATATCGATGTGTTCATAGATTAGTTAACCCGCTTGGACATGCTGCCATCGGTACTTTACAGTACCTGGTGGCTGCATGCACAAGGGGGTTAATTATGTAGAGCTTCTACCATATTGCCAACGATTTTACTTGTGTTTAGCTTTGGCTGTTTTGTATCGGTAATGATTGCTGTTACGCAGTTCATATTCCTTTGCAATAATGAACAGGTTTGCTGTTAACGTGTGTGTGTGTAAATTTAACAACTATTATGTATACATTCTGCGTGTGTGTGTGTGTGTGTGTGTGTGTGTGTGTGTGTGTGTGTGTGCATGTGTGTGTGTGTGTGTATGTGTGTGTGTGTTATATGCAATCAATAACTTCTGGATCGCTCCAGAGGGTGCAGAACTCAGCACTGCACGGCTTGCTGTCAAGGCAAAGAAGTCAGACCAGATCACACCCATCCTGCGTTCACTCCATTGGTTGCCTATCACCTCTAGAGTACAATACAAAATTCTGTTCGTCTCTCATACCTGTCTGTCTCCTTGTACAGGCCCTGTCTATCTTTCTGAGCTTCATTTGTGCACACCTTCAAGAGAGCTCCGCCGATCCTCAGCAGACATTAAACTATTACGCTTTCCGACCGCTGTGAGAACGAAGTCTTTTGGCGAGAGGTCTTTCTCATACCAAGGACCATTTCTTTGGAATACACTCCCACAGTCCCTCAGATATGTTGAATCGGCCAATAGTTTCCGGCAGTCTTTAAAGACGCATTTATTCCTTTAAACGTGCATTCGCCGTTATAATTTTTCGTTGTCAGTGAGAGCTGCCTAGTGTATCCGTTATTAGTTTTTATGGTACACGTATATCTTTTGTGTGTGTGAGCATTTCTTGTTGGTGAGTTCACTCTGCTAAGCTTATTTTCCTTGTATATCTTGTTGCGTGAGTGTGTGTGTTAGGGAATATATATGTGTTGTAGGATGCAAGGTGCATGTATACTAATGTCAAAACTTAAGGGCCATTTTTTATCGAAGACGCACCGACAACACCACACAAATAATGTAACAATACTTGGAGTCAGTACTTTGCTAATTTATTCAGTAACAATTTCATTTAAGTTTTGAGTAAATCAAGCAATTGTATCAACAGCAGTACGTTAGAATGTTCGCCCAACCCTCATTTGAAAAGTCACACAAGACTGGTCCAGTCAGTAGCGAGTGTACCCACCGTTTGCAGCCAAGCATTTAATGCAGCGTTGACGCATGGAGTTCACCAGGGTTCGGAGAACATGTGGGATTGTGGGATCGCTTCCCACTCTTGATGCAGGAACTGAGTCAGCTGGGGGACGCCTTGAGGTGGGGCGGGGTGGGGGGGGGGGGGTGGTTGCTGACTACACGTTGCCCCAGCAAATCCCAGAGGTGCTCGATGGGAGCCAGATCAGGTGAACGAGCTGACCACTCCATCCTCATGATGCCCCGTTGCTCAAGGTACTCATCCACCACACGGGCGCGATGAGGTCGAGCGTTGTCGTCCTGCAGAACAGCATTGTCGCCTATGGCTTGGAGAGCTGGCTGGATGAGGGGCTGCACAATCTCGTCCCGATAGCGCAGTCCAGTCAGGGTGCCTCGGATGACGTGGAAGGGGGGTCCTGCCTTCCCTGCTGAAGCCTGCCCAGACCATGACTAGCTTCCTCCGTAGCGATCGATCTCACGCGTCCATCCGTGAATCACTAGCCCTGGCGTCTCCAGACCCTCACCCTGCCGTCGTTGAAGGACACTGAACCGTGACTCATCAGTAAACAGAGCTTGAGTCCACTGGAGTCTGTTCCACCTCGCATGTTGACGACTCCAGGCAACCGGGCTCTGCAATGAGCTAGAGTGAGGGGTATTCTCACTGCTGCTTTGAATGAAGCCAGGCCAATTTCGCGCAGACGTCGGCAGACTGTGCTTCTGCTAACGTTAACGTTTGCAGCTTGCATCAGTTGACGTCGCAGAGTGGTTGACGTGACGATTCGGTCGCGCAGAGCCGCCACACAGAGGTATTTGTCCTACCGTCTGCTGGTGCAGCGCCGGCGTCCTGAGCAGCGTCACGTCGTCATTCTGCTTGCGACGATAAACAATGACACAAAACAGTGGGGTGGCCCTTAAGTTTTGACCTAAGTATATGTTAGTATTTCATTTGTACGGCGCCTAGAGCTTTTCTAACGAACGTATAGGCGCCTTTAAAATATACATTATTATTATTAATACAAAAAGCAATTCGCTAGACTGATTTCTACGGCGTGTGTGTGTGTGTGTGTGTGTGTGTGTGTGTGTGTGTGTGTGTGTGTGTGTGTGTGTGTGTGTGTGTGTGTGTGTGTGTGTGTTTTATGCTTATATAACGGCAGAGAGTCTTACATCAGTGTTTAGTGAGAATCCCACTCGAGTGGTTCTAAAACCTTATCCTACGTGCGAAAGCGAGTATGATAGGGTTTAAAGACCACGAGAGTGAGATTCTCAGTATCACCTAAAAACCGATGTAAGAATCTCTGCCGTTATATAAACATAAAACACACACACACACGCGCGCGCGCGCGCGACCAGTCTCTTTAGCGCAAACCGTACTATGTGACCCTGATACAAAAACCCTTGTAGCGACAACCCCACCCGGGTCTGCCCTGGGGGACTTGGGTGGGGTTAGGTATTTTTTAGTTCTCAGGGTCACCCTGGTCAGCCCCACAGGGTGGGTTTTTCTCTCTATTCTGGGGCATGTGTTTCTGTCTACCCTTTGTCCATTCACCTGTATTTGCCTTTTAAAAACTCTCCCTACTGTCTGCACTGCCTGTAGCTCTTGATATTGGATGTGTGTTGCTAAATGGTCTTAGCTTTATTTAGGCCCCATGTGTTAGGTTTATTTAACGTATTTGACCGGCTGGCGACATACATTCAATGTTCTGTTGTTTTTTTTTCTTTTCACAAGCAGTGCAGGCACGTCCTGAGAAAGCCTTGTTGCTGTCGGGACGTTAAGCAATGTACAATCAATCAATCCTTGTAGCGACAAATGGCGGACTTCTTGTAGCCCTCTTTGTGACGCATCTTGGATGTGAGTTTTGTTCTATAAAAGATCACCAAAACGTTATAAAGTAAAAAGTTATTTAGTGTTGCTCGAAGCAACAAGCACACGCTGTACTGGAGACGGCAACGTCATGAAATATTTTAAATTACGTCATAAGTCTATTATGTATAAATGTATATTCCTTTGACGTCAGTCATGTCTGGCGTGATCCAGGTCGGAAGATGTCTTATTGATTTCTTTTACGAAAATAGTGGAGGAATGAAAACAAATACGTGAAAAATACTTCGGCCTTCGGGGTACAATGATTTCTTTGACCTCCCTCAGGCCTACAAGGGTCCGTGTAGCAAACCCCTGCGACCAATAACATATAATTTCTTACTCACCTTTTTTTGGGCATAATTCAGGGCTATGTGAGTTGGTTTTCGGCTTACGCCAACCACAACACAGGTGCCAGTGTGTCATTTTTGGCAAAGAACATGACGTCATTTACTTTGTAACATGACGTGCATATTTTGGATGTCAGACACATTCCTACATGATGACGTAATAGCGCAAGACATGGCGCCAGAGTGCCACTTGTCACTATGAAGTGCACGTGAGCTGAAAGTAGGTCAAGTTTCAGTATCCTGTGTGCCCGTACCTTTTTGTCAACCAGATTTTTTACAAGACAATATTGTGCACTCGTATCCATTCACGCACCAGTACTGTATCACACACGTGTGATACAGCCAAGTTGGATCACTCGTGTGTGATACAGCTTTTCCGCTCCGGCAAAGGCGGCAAAGAAGGAGGTGTATAATAAAAAAAATATAGAGTCTTACATTGGTGTTTAGGTGATACTGAGAATTCACTCGAGTGGTTTTAAAACATTATCCAACGAGCGAAAGCGAGTAGAATAAGGTTTTAAGTCCAAGAGAGTGAGATTCTCAGTATCACCTAAACACCGATGTGAGAATCTATTTCTTACTCATCTTTTTCTTTGCATAAATCCAATGTGAGTTTGTTTTCGGCACACACCTAGTCACAACACAGCCGCCATTGTGTCTTTCTCAAAGATCTTGACGTAATTTACGAGAAGCAATAAGTGAAGCCACTGTCCTCACTGTGAAATGATGTCATTGCACTTGAGCTGAAATAGGTCAAGTTTCAATATCACGTCGTGTGCCCATAACTTTTTGCTGACCAGACTTTCTGCAGGACAAGGTTGTGCACACTTGGCCGTTCACGTAGCACGGTTGTATCACACACGTGTGATACAGCCAAGCTGTATCACACATGTGTGGTAAAGCCTTTCCGCTCAAAGGCAGCAGAGAGAGGAAATAGGAGAGGCTGTATAACCAAACAAACATCTAGGCTTACATTGGTGTTTAGTGATACTGAGAATTCACTCGATGGTTTTAAACTTATCAACGAGCGAAAGCGAGTAGAATAAGTTTTAAGTCCAAGATAGTGAGATTCTCAGTATCCCTAAATCAGAGTATTTCTTGACTCATCTTCTCTCTCTTTGCATAAATCCATTTGGTTTTTTTCTGCACACACTGTCACATCATAGCGCCATTTGTATTTTAAAGATCTGACGTAATTACGAGAAGCAAAGTGAAGCCATGTCCTCGGCTGTCAACCCGATGTATTCATTAAGCGTGCACCAGTTTACTTACCTTGGCTGCATTATCACGTCGGACGCCAAGCTGGACAAGGAGCTTGACAGCAGGCTGGCAAAAGCGAACAGCGCTTTCGGGCGACTTTTCAAGCGGGTGTGGCACAATCAGCAGCTGAAAACAGGCACCAAGATCAGCGTGTACAGAGCTGTGGTCCTCACCACCCTGCTGTATGGTTCCGAGTCCTGGGCCCTCTACCGCAGCCAACTACGACTCCTCGAACGCTTCCACCAGCGCTGCCTGCGTACCATCCTGGGCATTCACTGGAGTGACTATGTCACCAACGTCGAGGTCCTTGAACGGGCTGAAACTGTGAGCATCGAGGCTTTGCTGCTGCGGACACAGCTCCGCTGGGCGGGGCATGTCTCCAGGATGGAGGATCATCGCCTACCAAAGATCACCCTGTTCGGCGAGCTTGCTACTGGACACCGTGACAGAGGGGCACCAAAGAAGAGATACAAAGACTGTCTCAAGAAGTCACTTAGTGCCTGCCAAATCGACCACCACCAGTGGTCTTCGCTTGCTGCGGACCGTGACACCTGGCGCTCCACCATTTACAAGGCAGCTGTCTCCTTTGAAGACTCTCACAGAGCTAGCCTTAAGGACAAGCGGCTCAGGAGAAAAAACAGAGATGCCGCAGCTCAGAACCCTGGCCATACCTTCCCCTGCAGCCACTGCGGTCGAACCTGCCTGTCTCGGATTGGCCTCCGCAGCCACGAACAAGCCTGCAGACGTCGTGGGCAACTCCTATAAAATCTTCGTTCGCGAAGTCAAGCCAAGAGAGAGACCAACCCGTGATTATTAAGGCACATCCCCTACCCCACCTAAATTATTAATGCCGCATCATTTTTTAAACAAAGGCTAATTAAAATATCAATGCAGTCACAGTGAGATTAATTATAGCATCAAGATTATTATATTACATTATAAAATGAATCAAGACGAATTACTTCTTCGAAGTGATATATGCGCTGTAGAGAATAAAGACTTAGACTCGAAAAAACTGTCTTCTCTCTGTAGTTGTTTCTGGCAAATCAAAAGCTTATCTTGGAAAACAATACATGACAGAAGATATAGAATCTCTCATATAGAATCTGATGAGGTAATTAAACTACATGCTAAATATGAAAATCACATTGGTTCACTAATGACCCATGATTTGAGCTGATCTCTTGTGTGCCTATACACAAAAGCAGTTAGTCACTTCTTGCCTGGCAGTGGGCAGATGTTCACATCTGCACGGGACATAGACGACCCCGCCCTCCACGAGTCGCCTGCTGCCTTGCATGCCTGGCCGCTTGGCTGCGGAAAGACTAAGGGAGGAAACCCCTGACATCAAAGCCCCAGTGTCTCCGGGGAAGGCTTTTGAGCCAGAGACTAGGACAAGGACAGTCTGATATAAAACCTACGACCCGAGGACCTCGATGCCATCGTCCCAGCTTGCTAGGCCATGGCAGATGAACCAAGGGTTTAAAGGGTGGGGCCAGTACTGCGCACACTGCACTCCACCAAAAAGCTCCACCGCGCAAGCTTTAGGAAACGTCCACGGACCATGACACTGACCATTCCAAGTCCTGTAGCGACGGGCGAGGGGCGAAACGGCAGGTGAAAGATGTCACTGGAAGCCGCAGTCTCAAACCTGCATGCAGGCGGTTCAGGATATTGGTCGCCTGATGTTGACCTGGGGATGACAACATCACTCGGCACACCCTGAACGACCAAGCAGCCTTCTCTAGGGACAGCACTGCTTGCTCCACACGGAGAGGGGCCTAGAAAAGGTGGCCTAACCAAAGCTCGTCCCCTCGCAACCCCAGTTGGCTAGCCGCGGTCAACGGGCATCTTCTCCTGCGGTCAAAAAACAAGAAAGAATAACGGATCCACTCTCATGACGACCACGACCGGACTCAACGTAGCATGCTGGAACGTCCGAACCATGCTCGACAAAGCAGACAGCGGACGCCCTGAACGTCGCTCCGCCCTCATTGCCCATGAATTGCGGAGGTTAAACATCGACATTGCCGCGCTCAGCGAAGTACGCCTTCCGGACGAAGGCAGCCTCCAAGAACTTGGTGCTGGGTACACCCTCTACTGGTCAGGCAGGCCTGCATCAGAAAGACGGCTCTCAGGCGTGGGTTTCATGGTCAAGACATCCATTGCGACTAAGCTGGAAAACCTACCAACGGGCCACTCAGACCGCATCATGTCCATGCGCCTCCCACTGAGACACCAGCAACACGTCACCCTTCTCAGTGTGTACTCCCCAACCCTCCTGGCAGAGCCTGCTGAAAAGGACAAGTTTTACACTGACCTGCGCAGCCTCCTACAGAGTACCCCTGCAAACGACAAAGTCATCATCCTTGGTGACTTCAACGCCAGAGTGGGCCAGGACTCTGAAGCCTGGAAAGGAGTCCTCGGCAAGCATGGCGTGGGGAACTGCAATGACAATGGCCGCCTACTGTTGGAGTTCTGTGCGGAGCAGCAACTGGTCATCACCAACACTACTTTTCAGCAAAAGGACAGTCGAAAGACCACCTGGATGCATCCTCGCTCCAAACACTGGCACCTTATCGACTATGTCCTAGTGCGTCAGAGGGACCGCAGTGACGTCCTCCTCACCAGAGTGATGCCCAGCGCAGAGTGCCACACTGACCACCGCCTTGTCCGCTGCAAACTCAGGCTCCACTTCAAGCCAAAACCCAAGAAATGGGGGCCCCCCAAGAAAAAGCTTGATGTTGCCAGCCTTCAGCGTGACGATGTGAAAGCTGCCTTTCAGACAGATTTACAGCGCAGGCTCAAAGACACAGCGGACACAGTAGACTCCTCCCCTGAAACACTTTGGGAACAACTGAAAACTGCTATTACAAAATCCTCTGCAGAAGTCTTGGGTTTCGCCAGAAAGAAGAACAAAGACTGGTTTGACGAAAACGATGTAGAGATCCAGGAACACCTAGCAAAAAAAAGAGCCGCCCATCAGGCCCACCTAGCCCAGCCTTCCTGCCCTGTGAAGAAGTCTGCCTTCCGCCTCGTCTGCAGCAGTCTCCAGCGCAAGCTCAGAGATCTCCAGAATGAGTGGTGGACCAGACTTGCACAGAGGACCCAGCTTTGCGCTGACAATGGTGACTACAGGGGCTTCTACGAAGCACTGAAAGCAGTGTATGGCCCCAGGCACCTGGTACAAAGTCCCCTGTGAAGCGCGAATGGCCAGGCACTCCTCACAGATAATACCTCCATCTTGAACCGCTGGTCGGAATACTTTCAGAGCCTCTTCAGCGCTGAGCGCACTGTTCAAGAAGCAGTCGTCCTACAAATCCCACACCTCCCAGTAAAGGTTGAATTGGACGAACCGCCCACCGCTGAAGAGACCCTCACAGCCATCCACCAGCTCAAGAGTGGCAAAGCAGCAGGCATTGATGGAATACCGCCAGAGATCTGGAAACATGGAGGCACAGCACTGCACAACAAGCTCCATGACCTCTTTCTCTGCTGCTGGGAGGAAGGAACACTACCAAAAGATCTCCGTGATGCAGTCGTTATCACCCTGTACAAGAACAAAGGCGAGAAGTCTGACTGTTCCAACTATCGGGGAATTACCCTGCTGTCCATTGCTGGGAAAATCCTTGCAAGGCTGCTCCTGAATCGGCTGGTACCTGCCATCGCTGAAGACCAACTCCCAGAGGGCCAGTGTGGCTTCAGAGCAAACAGGAGCACCACCGATATGGTCTTTGTGCTGAGACAGCTACAGGAGAAGTGCAGCGAGCAGAACAAAGGGCTGTACGTAACATTTGTCGACCTAACAAAAGCGTTCGACACTGTGAGCAGGCAAGACATGTGGCAGATCCTGGAGCGACTTGGCTGTCCCCCAAAGTTCCTCAACATGATTGTCCAGCTACACGAGGACCAGCAAGGCCAGGTCAGACTCAACAATGACCTCTCAGAACCATTCCCTATTCTCAACGGCGTAAAGCAGGGCTGCGTGCTGGCACTGACCTTCTTCACCATCTTTTTTAGCATGATGTTGAAGCAGGCCACAGTGGACCTCGATGATGACGATGCAGTGTACATCAGGTATCGTCTCGATGGCAGCCTGTTCAACCTCAGACGACTGCAGGCCCACACGAAAACCCTAGACCAACTGATTCGTGAGCTGCTTTTTGCTGATGATGCTGCCCTCGTTGCACACACAGAGAGAGCCCTGCAGCGCATCACGTCTTGCTTCGCAGATGCTGCCCAGCTCTTTGGACTCGAGGTCAGTCTGAAAAAGACAGAGGTCCTCCATCAGCCGGCACCCAAGACAGTGTATCACCCTCCTCACATCACCATTGGCGAGTCTGAACTAAAGTCAGTGCACCAGTTTACTTACCTTGGCTGCATTATCACGTCGGATGCCAAGCTGGACAAGGAGCTTGACAGCAGGCTGGCAAAAGCGAACAGCGCTTTCGGGCGACTTTTCAAGCGGGTGTGGCACAATCAACAGCTGAAAACAGGCACCAAGATCAGCGTGTACAGAGCTGTGGTCCTCACCACCCTGCTGTATGGTTCCGAGTCCTGGGCCCTCTACCGCAGCCAACTACGACTCCTCGAACGCTTCCACCAGCGCTGCCTGCGTACCATCCTGGGCATTCACTGGAGTGACTATGTCTCCAACGTCGAGGTCCTTGAACAGGCTGAAACTGTGAGCATCGAGGCTTTGCTGCTGCGGACACAGCTCCGCTGGGCGGGGCATGTCTCCAGGATGGAGGATCATCGCCTACCAAAGATCACCCTGTTCGGCGAGCTTGCTACTGGACACCGTGACAGAGGGGCACCAAAGAAGAGATACAAAGACTGTCTCAAGAAGTCACTTAGTGCCTGCCAAATCGACCACCACCAGTGGTCTTCGCTTGCTGCGGACCGTGACACCTGGCGCTCCACCATTTACAAGGCAGCTGTCTCCTTTGAGGACTCTCACAGAGCTAGCCTTAAGGACAAGCGGCTCAGGAGAAAAAAACAGAGATGCCGCAGCTCAGAACCCTGGCCATACCTTCCCCTGCAGCCACTGCGGTCGAACCTGCCTGTCTCGGATTGGCCTCCGCAGCCACGAACAAGCCTGCAGACGTCGTGGGCAACTCCTATAAAATCTTCGTTCGCGAAGTCAAGCCAAGAGAGAGCCTGTCGATACTGACAGTCTATCACACGATCTTGAAAGCAACCCTATTGTTTCAAGTTCAATCAGCAAATTAGCGTGCCTTATGTTTTACAAGTTAGGCAATTACCTTGCACCTGTGGTAACCTTGCTCATTACTGGGAGTCATATTGATTTTTCTAAAATAAATTTTAAAGCAGAAGAAAATAGATGACACCCAGACGACTCCACAATTGAGCCCTGTCTTGACGCAGGTTCAAATGGTGTCTAAGACTAAAAGCCCTGGCAGTGTTGAGGCTGGAAAAAATTAGAATGGAAAAGACAAAAAAAAATTACAGCTTCAGGCGTTAACAGAAAAGGCTCATGTAACTGACCCACTACCAACACCCCCCCCCCCCTCCACAAAGTGAGAGACTGACAACTGAGTCTAAACCTGAAATAACAAAATATATAGTTGGCGGATTTGTTGTTGGATTTGGTTACGTAGGTTACCAATTATACAAAAAATACAAACCACAAACTCAAACAGTGTCCAAAAACCAAGATGCTCCAAAAATAAAGCAAGAAGTCTCCACATTACCAGTAGCACCAAAACCTTTTGATCCATTTTTTATGCAGTGAATAAAATTAATATTTTAATTTTTGTAGCATAAGAAAATGAGCGACACACACAAAAAAACCCATAATGAACCTTCTCTATCACTCTGCCATAATAAGCAGACTAGCAGTAGCTTACACTATGCTAGGATGAAGTCTTCTCAAAATGCGTTCCGCAGACTTGGGTAAATTAGATTTCGAAGACCCCCACCCGGGTCTGCCCTGGGGGACCTGGGTGGGGTTAGGTACTTTTTAGTTCCCAGGGTCACCCTGGTCAGCCCCACAGGGTGGGTTTTTCCCTCTATTCTAGGGCATGTGTTTCTGTCTACCCTTGGTCCATTCACCTGTATTTGTCTTTTTACAACTCTCCTAACTGTCTGCACTGCCTGTAGCTCTTGATATTGGATGTGTGTTGCTAAATGGTCTTGGCTTTATTTAGGCCCCATGTCATAGGTTTATTTAACGTATTGGACCGGCTGGCGACATACATTCAATATTCTGTTTATTATTTTTTTCACAAGCAGTGCAGGCACGTCTTGAGTAAGCCTTGTTGCTGTCGGGATGTTAAGCAATGTACAATCAATAGATTTCAAAGACAGTGCTAAGCTAGTAGCAGTTGTCACAGCGTCATTTGCCACAAAAGACTTTCTCGTTAAGCAAGGAATTATTCCAGAAAATGTATCTATGTAAATAAAAAATATGGCAACTTTGGCTGTTATCATTGGCAGCGCTGTTGTTAATGCATTGGCATTTAGTGGGTCAAAATTTTTTTTTTCAAAAGTGAGTAGAGAAAAATCTGCAAAAGAAATGAGATGACACAACAAGGCATCAAAAACATTAGCACAAGCTCAACAAGAGTATGAAAAACAAAGAATTGAAAAACTTGATTTTATCAATAAGAAAACTCAGGCAGGAAGGCCACGCACAGCATATATTTTCAAATGTTGATGCTATCAAAAAATACTACCTTGTTACTGGCGAAGACCTGTCCACCCCACAACCTAAGCGTAGTGATTACTACCAACCCAGTCAGGAACAAAGAAATGGAGAAATAATTTTTGTAATAGTCGGAATGACACTCGTTTATTTTACAGGAGTTTTTATTGCTAGAAAAAATGACCGACGTCAGGGCTAAACTATCAAAAATATATTACTCTCCGATTGGCTACTGGAAAGGAAAAACTGCAATAGAAAAATTGTATGCCACTGTGGGTGGTGATGTCACACTCAACCAAGTAAAACTGTGGGCTACAAAAGCAAGCCATTTGGCAAATTTATTTACCTGGGCCCAGAAAAATATCAAGACCTCATTTTGAGAACACTACCCCTAATGACACGCATCAAATGGATCTTTTGTTCCTTCCACATGATACGATTAGGAAAAAACAATACAAGTATGCACTATCTGTGGTTGACATAGCTCAAGGTACAAGGATGCCGAACCCATAACTGACAAGAACGCTAGTACTGTAGCTGCTGCGTTATCATTGTTTTATAGCCGGGGTCCTCTGAAATACCTGAGGCTTGTTCAAGTCGATGACGGATCTGAATTCAAGGCACCGTTAATCAATTATTTGTGAAGCATGGCGTGTTAGTGCAGCGAGGCATACCAAGCGTGCACAGATCACAGGCAATTGTTGAGAACTTTAAAAAACAATTATCAGAGAGGCTTTTCAGCTGTCAGTACTCTAATAATGCATGACACACGTAACACTGAATTGGTTAACAGATTACCATCTGTGATAAAAGCAATGAATTACAAGGGTCATTTAAAACCTGCTGATGCTATGAAATTAAAAACAATGCCGTCACCGTCAGGGCTAGAGCTAAAAACAACACCGCCTGACACAAGCTTGTTTACAAAACAGGTGAGATATTTGTATCAACCTGGCGAGGCAGAGAATGATGTAAGACGCAGGGCAACTGATCCAATATGGTCTACATCTGTTCACAATATATAAAAAAAATAGTCCCTGGTAACCCATCAATTTATTATCTATATGAGCCTGCCCCTCAGAGGGCATTTGTCAGAGAAGAATTACAGATTATTCCACCAGATACTGTTACTCATTTCATCAACTAATTAATCCATCAGCTTATCAACTAATACACCAGCCATTTCTTCAGATAACTTAAGCCTGTAATGACCGGGTGCATAAGCCTTTTCCTTATTGTGAAACACTTGTTTTGTGCCCCCAACTGCAAGTGCTTTTTATTTGTTTGGATCATTTCTAGATTATGTTTGTTTGATCTCAATGTCTTGTTTGTATAATCAGGCATTAATTCTCCATCTAAAACTTGCTTATAGTGTTTATGTTGAATGTCTTTATTTTGTATCGCTGTTTTTGGGATACCTTTTGCTTTCAACTGACTGCCTTTTTAATGCAGTATGGAATACATTTTTTACCTCAGTCCAAGGTACTCAACTATAGGCACTCCATTTAGTTCATCTTTAAACTTTCCAGGCACTTTCATTTGTTGTGTGATATACAGCGAGTGGTCTTTAGGGTAATCAGACATGTCATAAATATGCAACTCTGTTTCATGTCTTCATAAAGTCTTCAGTAGGCACATTGTTTAAAGTAATCATAGTAGAATTCAGGCATTAATAATTTTGATACCTCAAGTATTGCCATACCAATAAATACTGGCTTGTCCAGTTTAACAATCTTTTTATTTTGAGTGTCACTGCATACAATGACGGATGAAACTCTTTATACCCTGTGTATTGTGGCTTACCTGTAAGGTTAATAGCACTGCATTCAGTTGTGACCAGTCTCACATCTTTGCGGTGATGAGGGTTTTCCATCATCTTACCGAAACAGGCATTGTTCATAAGCTTAAAGAAGTCTTTATCAAATGCAGTCTTACCTTCTCTTGCACAATGAGTTGTGTTTTTCATTATGTAATCTTTCATAAAAGCACACTGCTCAAATTCAATGCCTCTGTGAACTTTCTTTAGTACTAACCCATGTCTGATGTAAAACTGCAGTAAGCGATAGTGACAAACGTAATTAAATTTGTCAATCAAATTTGGCACAAGTTTAGTGTCTTCTTTTTTTTCCATCAAACTCATTTTCTCAACAGCTAATGGATAATCATTGTGGTAATCATGTAGGTGATGTGGGTACTCCAGGTCAACTTCAAAGATACAATCATCTTTCTCACGATCATGAACATGAGTTAAAATAAAGTTTGTTAAGTATGTTATATCATACTGTGACAAATCATGCAGACAAAAGTTTTTCAAGGGCAATAACTCACACATTGCCCACCCATACAATTTATTAGCGTCAAGGTACGTAATTAATGACCTTGACCTTGAGGGGTCAAAGTCAAGGTCACCTTAGCCATCAAGATATTTGTTGTTAGCTTTGGCATAGTTGTTTGCGGCTATACTAATGCCTCCTCTCAATCCGGTTTTCAAAACCATTGTATGATCAGACTATATATATCTTACTGGATTTTAAAAATGCATCCCATGTCATGCCAGGACTAGTTATATAGCAAGCTGGGTCAAGACCATAGTGCAATAAACCCTTTTCAGGTAACTTTCAAATATGTCTGCTAGCAAGCAAACATAAGATTTCAAGTAATGGTCATGGTAGTCGCCAATCGTTTCACACCCTAGTTTACCCCATGCATCAAGAGCATGCTGGTATTCAGAGTCAGAAATACCTTTACCATTTAGTGTAGAGTAAAATGCCTCTTTTTGGAGGCAGTCTCCTTTCCTCAAACACAACCCAGTCACTGATGTACTCATAAGGGTAGAAACCTTTTTTTTTTTAAATTAACTCTGGCTCAAAATATTTGCTTGTTATTGGAAACTCAGTCAGTCCTTCTGCCAGACTAGCAAGTCCTGAGGACAAATGTTGCATGGAGTCAAAAGACTAATTTGTCTAACCTAAAAATCAAGTATTTCTCAGTTGTCTGAGCAATACAACTAATTTTTGGGTAAGACTCATCCACAGCCTGCATGATAATGTGTGAATCATACCCCTTGAGATTGTAAAAAAAAAAAAGATAGGCAACTTATATTTTTTGGGTTCTATTTTTAGTTTTAAGTTACATGCACCATGTGCAATGCCTCTGTAATGCCCAGTTATGTGGTCATGGTCATGAACTTTATCTCCACCCAGGTGTCCTTTACAAATTTAGCATACCTCTGCTGTATTAAAATTTAGTTCATCCTCTTGTGTCATCACTATAGGCATCTGACATGATGCGACATGTTGTACTACGTTACTGTACAGTTGCCTCATTTCTGTTAAAAACACCCCTGCTGCATTTTTTCCTCTGTAGATAACAGGTTCTGTATGTTCCCCATCTGACCTAACAAGAATGTATCCAAAAGAACACACCACTTGGTCACTCAGTTTTACAGTCTTTGGTAATGATTCTGGAACAGGACCCTCATATGGTAATACCAGTGATTCAAAATCAGCATACACTACAAACGGCAGCTTTTGATGATTACCATAGTTCTTAAAATATACCTGACTACCAGGATCTGGATACTTAAGTATTGTTTGAATGTCATCAGCTGATCTACAGACCTGGGCATGTTTGTGTGCTACTTCAATAGAAGAAAACCTTTGTAAAATCTTTTACAAAATTTATGTTTCCCATTGTGTTTTGTTGTATGATCATGAATTAGACGTGACATACTCCTGATAATTGTGTAGTGAAAGTTATCGCCGGAGCTTATTAATAACATGTCAACATGCTTATCTACTGACTGTCTGTAGGCTGGGGCAAGTGGTGATACTCTAATTGGTTCTAACTTGTTAGGAGACTCATTATCCCATACATACGCATTCACAGATATACCAAGATTTGGTTCTTCAAACAAGTCTATATCCTCTACCTTAACAGGGAATTGTATACCACTGAAGTTGAGTTCATTTATAAATTTGATATAGTTAGATACACGCTCAGGTTTTGTTTTATAAAATGCAGTTTGGCAAGCACACACCACATAAAACAACAGTGATCATTGTTCTGAATATTGATGACAGCCCTTTTGTTTTTAACCTCAGTTGGCAGTTCCAACCATGATTTTCCTAATATAGAATGATATCTTGACTGTCCCAGTTGTAGTTCATGTACATACCCTTCATGCCAACCTCTTTTGCTCTGTCAATTGCTTCGAGGAAGTCAGGCAACATTTTGTTTCTAAACACTTTCTCCAGCCCCGGTTCTCCTTTTGAATTAACTGTGTGTTGTCTTGTCAAGATATACGATACAATCACTTCACCGTCTACCCTGCTGAATTTTATTTTAGCAACAACCTGAATCTTTACACTACCTGAAAGAAGATTATCTTGTATTACAAAAAAAATAGTTTCTATTGATTCATGGACATTGTAAGTGTTTAATATAGGAAAGTCTGTTGTGTGAAACACGTTTTGTAAGCTTGAAGGGCTTTGAGCATTGTCCGTCATTTTTAGTTGACCGACAAAATAATAAATAGAAAAATTTACACCTTGCGTAATACCACTTTATTGACTGTAACACCTACAATAAACAGATTTAGTTCGCATAGCTGTCTGAATATTTGTTCACACTGTCTCAAACCAGCCCTGGCAGTTATCATCAATCTCAAAGGTATGTCTCTTAAGATCAACAGGAATGTACTCTACAAATGGTAGCTCCTCAAATATTTCCAAAGTCATATTATATGACATGTATATCATTGTTGGTGTTGATATTGGCATTATGTCCGGTTGTCTAATGTAACGCACGCAGACTTGCCCACAGTCGCACGTACAGACTCTCACGCAACGGACGCATACACCGCCACTGACTCAGACAGGCGCATTCATGCGGTAAAACTCAACACATGGGCTCCCTTTCTAAAGTGACTTTTATACAAGATAAATATACGAAAAAAACGCTCACAACTATCAAGCTATATACATCACTCCTTTCCCCACACCCAGCATCCACATCACATACACATCACACACTATCTCGGCCAGGCTAGGCTTTAGTTTCACACTGTCTCCAACCTGTTTGATGTTATTGCCTGGTTACGTTGGTCCTTCTCACGTCTAGGCGTGAAAGTCCTTCGTTGTACGCTTCTTCCTGCCGTCCTGTCTCTTGGGCACGGATGTCCTCGTACTCGTACTGTAGCGCAGTTCTCGCTTTGACTTGGGTGTCGTGGTCCCGGTCGCTTCACTCCCTGAGTGACGAGCTGGAGGGGTGATGACCTCACGTTAGGTTTGGTGACTCGACGTCTCGGCGTCCGTCGCTCCCTCTTTACAAGCACTCTGAATACGACAACAAAAGTCCCAACGTAACACTTGCTAAACACACAACATAATAATTGGATCAATGAGAAACATCACGTAACCTGGCTGATACAAATAACTCACACGTTCATTCACACACACACACACACACACACGCTTCATAAACTGTCTACTTCCGTAACACCCCCATATCTCTGTCACTATCTTGAAACAGACTACAGCCTAACACTCTTGCTATACACTACTCTATACACTGGAAAAGACTATGCTTAACCAACCACGTACTATCTTCATAGCGGCTTAGACATACACACCTCACATTCCTTTAGTTATCTATCGCGGTAAACAACTGTATACAAAAACACCGGTTACTTCACTGAATTCTAAACCAACATAACTAAACCAAACAGGTCAACACTATACAAGCAAATTACTCTTAGCAACGCATACTGTCTTTAACTAAGCAACTATCAATACTACATATATAGAAACATACCTGAATTCTAGGCTTCAGAGTCTTGGAATACGGGCTAGGTATCTCAAACACATCCGTTCCATACAACAAGACAGCCCGTACTACCGATTTACTGCTCTGCCAGACTGACTTTTGCCTAGAACTCACTATAACAGTACTCTCCAAAACTCCGTGCTAACCATGTCTTACAGATTTCACGTGAGCCTCATGCCACCTGGACTATCGGCACAAACAAACCGTTAACAAAAACCGTACTGTACTAACCCTAATGTATGAGCACTATGCACGAGCATAGAGCTTCATCACATTTAACATCTGTTCTTAACTGATCAAAGTGCTGGATATATCTAAAGCAGTCACGACAACCGACAGGATCTCTTGTGCTTGTCCGTCCATCACTTTTATTGACAGACAAAATAATATATAAAAATATTACTGTATGTGTAATACCACTTTATGGAATGTAACAGCCACAAACCAAACATTAAGTCTGTTTGGTTGTTTGTGTATGTATACACACACTGTATTAAACCAGATATCATCTACTTTTAAAGTTTGTGTCTGAAGAGAAATAATTCTGTGCTCTGTAAATGGTTTTTCATCAGCATATTCTGAAGTCACATTATATGTCACGTATATCACTGCAGGTACTGCTATTTCAGGTTTTATGGCAAGTTGTTGCTCGGAAGGCGTTCTTATGTCTTCAAAGTGCTGAATGACTCTGAAGCAGTCTGTGATATCAATGGTTTGTCTGTCTGTCATTTTTATGACCAAAACAAAAGACTAAATTAATGTACTAATCCATACCCAATGGGCTGATCTGTCTTTAAGATAAGCTTTAGATGCTTAGTTGATTTCAGTTGTTTTTCACGCCATCCTGTTCATGTTTGTTGGGTATTACATCGTTCTCTCTGAGGCAGTCTTCAAAGCTGTCACGATCTTTACAATAAAACAAACAGATAAACTTTAGATGCTCTCGAAAATCTTTCAATACAGCATTATATTTTTGAGTAAGAATTCATACACTGATGTTTGCGTGTCTGTCGCTGAAGGCGAGTTCTGCTAATGTGTTCCTCTTTTTGACAATGTCTTTCTCTGCAGAGCAATCATCAACAATAAACAAAGTTGGCTGCCCCTCAAATTGCTTGTAAAAAGACTGCAGACAGTCATTCAGTTTTTCCTCAGGGTCGACTAAATAAATGTTGTGATCTGTCCAAATAAATAAACGGTTGTGATAAGCTTTGTTGTGTTTGATCGTTAGACAAAATATCACAATGTTTTCAAAATGGTGGATGTATCTTGTTTGTAAGAGATCAAGAACAAATTCAGTTTTCCCACAACCTGTGGCACCACAAAACAAACCACAGTGTGTCCCCACCCGGGTCTGCCCTGGGGGACTTGGGTGGGGTTAGGTATTTTTTAGTTCCCAGGGTCACCCTGGTCAGCCCCACAGGGTGGGTTTTTCTCTCTATTCTGGGGCATGTGTTTCTGTCTACCCTTTGTCCATTCACCTGTATTTTCCTTTTAAAACTCTCCCTACTGTCTGCACTGCCTGTAGCTCTTGATATTGGATGTGTGTTGCTAAATGGTCTTCGCTTTATTTAGGCCCCATGTGTTAGGTTTATTTAATGTATTTGACCGGCTGGCGACATACATTCAATGTTCTGTTTAGTTTTTTTTTCACAGGCAGTGCAGGCACGTCCTGAGAAAGCCTTGTTGCTGTCGGGACGTTAAGCAATGTACAATCAATCAATCAAACCACAGTGTGGGTCGAGTGTCAGCAAGTTCAGTTTAAAACAAAATATAATTTTAATACACGTGACCACTTAGTCTGCTTTCTTGTATGTTTAGTTGAGCGTTATAAATCAGATACAGGTATATATTTATTGCGCCGGCAGTTTCAGGCTTTTTTTTTGTATCTGGATTGTAATTCCGTCTCTGCCGTTTTCGACAGTACAACCTGACCCATCTGTACTACGTAGGTCTAGCCAAAGTGCATACTTGTTTGTCAGGTATTGACCTATTCTTATGTCATACAGATTTAGATCTTTGCATGCCATGTTTGTTGGTTTTTCTCTAATTCTTCCACCCGACCATTTTATGATTTCATCATAGTGATGGTAAGCCATCTTTAGTTCCCAGGGTCACCCTGGTCAGCCCCACAGGTCTCTATTCTGGGGCATGTGTTTCTGTCTACCCTTTGTCCATTCACCTGTATTTGCCTTTTTAAAACTCTCCCTACTGTCTGCACTGCCTGTAGCTCTTGATATTGGATGTGTGTTGCTAAATGGTCTTAGCTTTATTTGGGCCCATGTGTTAGGTTTACTTAATGTATTTGACCGGCTGGCGACATACATTCAATGTTCTGTTTAGTTTTTTTTTCACAAGCAGTGCAGGCACGTCCTGAGAAAGCCTTGTTGCTGTCGGGACGTTAAGCAATGTACAATCAATCAATCAATCCTTCCCGAAGCATACACTTGATTAGGGCGCCCTTCAATAGTGCAGGAAAAATGTGTAATCTTTGGATTGTAGAATTTTTTTGAATCTCTTTTAAATGGACTTCCTGGTTCAACGAACAACATAAGAATGCCTTTCAGTGACCTAGCAGGTGTGTTCAAGTTGATGTTCCACATTGGATCACCTTTGTCTTTGTGCATCAAACTGTGTCTTATCACACAGTCATAATAAATTGGAAGTCTTGCCTGGTACTGATTTTGTATGAGAGTAGCTAGATGAGCATGTGTGACAATTTCATATTCCAAGGAGATGTTAGGGATCTTGTATGTTGCATCGAGATCTGATGATTTTATAACTTTGGAGTAGTCATTGAAGGTTAGTTCAAAGCTTAAACGGTCATTCAGTGCTCCTTAATAATGAGGCAAATGAGCTGTTAGGATTTCAAATTCAAGTGGAATGAAAAATCTTTCTATATGTTTCTGCCAATATAACGTTCTTGACATCTGTTGTTGTTTTGTCTCTTGCATCGATTCTGAGTTTGGCAACGTTATCTGACTGTATGCCTTGGTAAATACGGTCTTCTCGTTCTTCTCTTGTGAGCCACAGATCTTTGTAGCAGTAGAATACATCAGCATCATCCAGACTAAACACTCCATGGCCTTCAAATTTAACTTTAATAGTTCCAATAATTGCTCTGCCAAGGTTGTCAGCTAGTGTTCTGTTTGCATCTGATTCTGATGAAAGTTCGACATTAAAAGCAAGGCAAGCAGTACCAGGAACAATAACATCACTGGGCCCTAGGTTTGAAAACTTGACAGTAAGAGTTTGGTTTTGATCTATGATGCTAGGATTGTTTGTGATAACAATTGATTTCTAAAACCCTTAACACCAAGTTTTCTGTAAAGGGTCTAACTTCTTTCCATAGGACAATGTCATTTTATTATGCAAAAATTAAAAAAATAAAATAAAAACAATGGCAGTGGGAGGATTTGACCATGATATTGAAATGGATGACATGTATGATTTTCATAGTACAACAGATATGACTGGTACAAGGAATACTTCTAGTTGGCAACAGGAACTTTTAGAAGACAAAGTAAACTCATTTTATGATAGTTTCGGTGTCCACCCAGACATTATAGATCCTAATCAGTTTGATTATGATAATGGACACTTATTTATAAATATAGACATAAAAAAGTACATCTAATCCATAAAAACAACCATGCTAAGTTTAGAGCTTTAAGTAAAATCAAAGGTGAAGTAGGTGGTAATGCCGGTTTGGCAAAGTACCTCTGTAATGGGGGTGCCTGGTACCACCTCGACTTGTTAGTGCTCTTCACGACATGCAAACACGATTGCCAACAGGACAAGAAATTGAAATGGCAGAAATAAAAAGCCTGCCAGAAATAGCAAACAAGGTAATATAAGAAACCTCATTACAGAAGGACAAATAAATGAGGCTATGAAAACAATAGACGACCCTCCTTTGACCATGCGGGAAATAATGGGCTTGGATAAAATACTGCAGACAATCAGAGGTGAACTGGTGAATAATGTAGCCAAACTAGGTGAGCTTGATAATCACATAGAAATGGGGGGAAAAAAAACTGGATAAAGCAGACGAGGAGAATTATGACACAGAAATAAAAGAAAGAATACAACACAGATTAAAGATTTGCAGATAGAAAGATCAGCACGGCTAGAAGTAGTTGAAATTGGAAAAGAAAAACTAAAAACACAAATCAACAGGATTAGAGAAACTATTCAGAAAATACTTCACAAAGACACAACTTTAGCTGAGAGATCGAAAAACTTTTCAAAGAGCAGGGTATTACAATTGCAAGTTTAATTACTGCTCTTGGGTTTATTATCAGTACTGTTGTATTAGCTGTCTCTGGGGGTGGTGGTGGTGGTCCGACTCCACTAACTGACCCAAATGACTTACAGACGTGGGTAAAAAAACAACAGTTGTCACATATTTCAGATTTGCTTAAGAAATTGATGGTGAAAGCAATGGATGCTTTGCCTGGCATAATAGGTAGTGTTGTCAGTACTCAGGAAAGGTAGTCAGGTTTATGGCGGAGCATGTGTGGGTCTTTTTGGTGACAGTAGGAGGGTTAATAGCGGGTTATTTAATGAAACAGGTAAAGAAGTAATATCCCTAATCCAGTAAGGCCTATTATCAATACATTTTTCTCTGACTCTGTGTTTACTGGAGGGGCTGGTGTTACTGGCTGTACAGGTGCCGGTATCAGGGCTGGGGCTGTTACTGACTGTACAGGTGATGGCACAAGCTGCGTGACTGGTGTTGCTGGCGTTATTAATGGTTTTAGTGACTGTAGGTGTGTGGTTGTTGGACCTAAGTTTACTGATTGATTGAGTCCTAATTTCTGACCAACACCTGCAACAACTTTCATTATTATAATTTTTTTTGTTCCCATTTGGAGTTGAAGGTCAGATGGCAACATGTATAACCCAATGCCAACTACAAAGTCAACTTTTAATCTGGCATATCTGAGAACGTCTTGGTAGTGTTGTATGCTTGATGGGAGATCTACTACTGAATTGATAGAGTTTTTAGGTTTGCAAGAAATTGTTTTTGTGCTTCAAATTTGCCACTCCTGTTTAAGATATTTGATTTTGTTTGAGCTTGTGCTCCTAGTATACACCACACATACGTTATAGATTCATTTATGCGTTCGACTCCCGCTTGTGTAAACCCGTCACTCCTGTCTAAGACAAATGTGGTCCAGGCATTAGACTGTTTCTGTTTTATTGAGCCTAACCAGACTTCAGATTTTGATGAGAATGAAGAGTAGGGAGGCCTGTAATCTTGAGGGTATTGTCTGTGACTCATAGCGTAATACAATGTACCCATGCCATGGTGATCATCAAGTTTTTGTGCAAAGTCATACTTTGTACTAATGTTAAATTCATTACAGATGCGTTCAATCACTTTCATATCCATGGGGTTGTTATACCTGTTGAAACTGGATTCAGTGGGCAGTGGAACATGGAGTTCTGACAGTATTCTTCTAAGCTGGTAATACGTGTGAAAACGATACCCAGACCTAATCAGTTTGTTTGAGTGATTCAAATTGTCTGTAAAAGAAACACCGCACCCTGTAGTCGAGCATAGTATAGCAAAGTTAAGCTGGTTTTAGAACATCTGTAGGGGGCTTGAGGACCACTTTTTTTTGTTGCAGTTACATCATCTGTTATTGGAGGGTTTAGGTAATGATCATAAGGATTTGGAACCTTTACTTGAAATAAATCTCCTTTGGACACAGCTATATCGAGCTGATTTAGTTGAATTATTTTCTGGTCCAAAAAGTTACCATAGCAAGAGAAGCGACAATAGTATTTGAAATTGTCATGAGATCTTTAGAGGGTGTTAAAGAAGCAAATATCACACAGGGAATCAAACTTACATGGGATAGCTCAGTGTCAGAGTCAGCAAAAGTCTTTATTGCTATTAGAAAAGGAGCAGATGTAGAAAATATTGAGTAGTAACCAAGCTGTTAAAGTAGAAGTTGATAAACAACTTTAGTTTTTCTAAGTTACATAAAGCTAGAACACATAGATCTTGTTTTGTTTTATTACGCCATCAAATTGTATACTACTGAAGAGTTGCAAAATGTAATAGCTGATTAAATAATAATAAAATATTTGCCATAAAAAATGGTACCCCTCTATCTGCAAATAGATGGTGAAAGATTACAGGCAGACTTGTTTTGTTTAATAAATATTACAGACGTGATGAAGTATTTGGAAGGTGAAGGGGCAAAATATTCAATGTGTAAAAGATGGTACTGTATGGTTTTCAATTCTGTACACAACTCAGCTATGGCTGTCAGTGCTGTTTCTGCCGGTTGCTCTGTCGGTGGTTTAGCTCTGTTCACGACGGGAATTGGTAGTATAATTGGGATTGCTATTGAAGGTGTTAGTGTTGCCACATGCCTGGCAAGCTTTAGTTTGGAAGCCCTTAACAAAAGATTTCATAAGAAGCTGCAGAAGCATGAAGCATTGAGTACGCTCGCTGGAGCAAAGCTGAGTAGTATGAAACTTATTATCAGCAAAGCTTTAGAGGTCAATAAAATCGATGATGATCAGTTTAAGAGAGTGCAGGATGATTTGGCCAATTACAAACAACAGAAGTCTGAAATTCAAAATAAGATGGGTAGTCCAGCCGTGAATGTTGAAGAACTGAAGGCATCTTTTTTAGAAGAAGGGAAACAGCTCAGGATAAAAGAGACCACAAAAAAACTACAAGGTCTTCTAAACAAGTAAAGATCAGTTTTGGTACTCGTTCATTATTTCTGTCATACACTTCACAGAGAGATGACACGCCGCTCACACCGCTTATGCCTATTTATCACCATCAGCTCCACCACCAGACTATTACTGAGAAAAAAAAAATTAATTTGTTGTCCATGTAACTTGGCAAATCTGTCTGAGTAAGTTGTTGACTGGAGTCAAGTTCTTGTAAGACACACTTTCTTATGTCAACTAACTTATACCGTTCTATGTCAACTAACTTACAAAAACCTGTAGAGGTAACTTGCAACTTGAAAGTAACATATGTAGTTTATTTAGCAAGTATTGGTTGACACACTTGGCAGTGGGCAGCAAAGGTAAATCAAGTAACAAGTGCTGATTGGCACTCTTGGCGGTAGACAGCAAATGTCTTGCAATGGTAATTAAAGTATCCAATGATTTGTCCCTGCTGAGTTAATACTAGCCTATTGAAAGCAAACACCTTAATAAAACCCTTCCTGGTATTGAAAAGCAGCCACGCATGACACTAAAAAGGAGGGCTTATAGCTCTGATCACCTTATTCAGTCGTATGCCAAAGGGGAAGGAGTGTGTCCCTTTACACCTTATGCACTGCTACATTTTAACCCCTTTCCTCTTGAAGAAGACTTTTTAGTCTTTGAACGTCTTCAACAACAGCGTTGTAGGTTGTTTCTTGTTCTTACAGTTTTTTAACCATGATTCTGATTCTCTCCTGTGTCTTTCTCATGTTCTGAGCACATGTTTCTTTTTTATTTTTTGCTCTCACTAAGTCTATGGGAAGACGTTTTTTTAGAAACAGTCTCTTCTTTTGCCATCGTATCTGAAAAAGCTTGAGTGAATGTACGCCTTCTATCAATCTCCATTTCTTCCACAGTTTTGTTTGCCAGACATTTTATGATCGTCTATTAGCTGTATGTCTTATTTATACCTGGGGTATTACAGACATAGAACATTCTATGCAGTGAGAATGGCTAAGCATATTCTACGTGGCATGAGTGACGTGGCAGATTTGACATGGCGCCTTTTAGGCTACGTGCCTAGGATGACTTAGCTCATTTTAGCAGGTAGAAACAACTCGTCCTGGCTTCAAACTTGCCAGAGGTAAATATCTGTGACGAAAAAGTTTTGATGTGACAAAGTTTGTTTACCTGTGACGGTTTTGAAGCCAGGAGGGGTTGCTCCCCTTGCTAAAATTAACAGTCAAGCCCCGGCAGTCTAACTCGCAGAGGAAGGCCTGACTTAAAAAGACTGTTTATCTGTATTGGAAAGGTGTTACCTACCCTGTTAAAAAACCTAACTAAGGCCAATGACACAGTCAACAGGACAGGTTTTTGTCATACTGTGCCATTATGTGCAGAAGGAAGTATAACAGGGCTATTGAAGTTGAATGGACCTGTCTAGCTTTGTGCGGTATGTGTAGGCAACAACTGTGTTTATTAAAAATGTGTGTGACGTGAGAGAGTGTGATTTGAAAAAGGCTGAATGTACTGGGTAAGGTAAAGGCTGTGGTCACTGTGACTGTTGATATTTTTATTCGCTTTTGTTTAAGAGGCAATGTGGCATTAATAATTTAGGTGGGGTGGGGGATCTGCCTTAATAATCACGGGTTGACAGCCGATCAAAAAACGTTGCTTCAACGATTTTAAAATAAACCTAATGTACTTAGAAAAACAAAGAGGCGATGGGGATGATGGAGGCTGATGGGTCTAAATAGTTAATTAACCACAGACACCTTATGTTTATGAAAGGGGTGGGGTGGGCCTCTCCTATTTCCTCTCTCTGCAGCAAAGCAGGAGGTGTAGATTTTTACATCGGTGTTTAGGTGATACTGACAATCTCACTTGAGTGGTTTTAAAACCTTGATAAGGTTTTAAGACCACGAGAGTGAGATTCTCAGTATCACCTTAACACCGATGTAAGAATCTATTTCTTACTCACCTTTTTCTTGGCATGAATCCGATGTGAGTTGGTTTCTGCACGCGCCTAACTACAACACAGCCGCCGTTGTGTCTTTGGCAAAGAACATGACGTCATTCACTTTGCAATGTAATGTGGATATTTTGGATGTCAGACAAATGCTTCAATATGACGACGTAATAGCGCAATACATGACGCCAGAGTGCCAGCTGTTACTATGAGGGCGTCATTGCGCGTGAGCTGAAAGTAGGTCAAGTTTCAATATCGTGTGTGCCCTACCTTTATTTTGAGCAGATTTTCTACAAGACAATTATGTGTACACGTGTCCGTTCACGCACCAGGGCTTTTTATCACGCTCCGCTCAATGGCAGCAAAGGAGGTGTGTAAGAAATTTACAATCATTACAAAAGCAAATCGCTAGACTGACTCATTTCTACGGTGTGTGTGTGTGTGTGTTTCTGTGTGTGTGTGTGCGTGTTTCTGTGTGTGTGCGTGTTTCTGTGTGTGTGTGTGTGTGTGTGTGTGTGTGTGTGTGTGTGTGTTTCTGTGTGTGTGTGTTTCTCTCTCTCTCTCTCTCTCTCTCTCTCTCTCTCTCTCTCTCTCTCTCTCTCTCTGTGTGTGTGTGTGTGTGTGTGTGTGTGTGTGTTACTACGAAAACCTACCATGGCCACAAACAAAAGAAATATTACAACTGTGTCATGCACTTCATTACAAAACTTTATTCCTTTTATTGTCAACAATACATTTCTATTATCGTACGAAATATAGAAAGTAATTCACATAACAAACATATCCAAATACGAGTATATCTGGCATACTGTAAAGCTATGGAAATACCGGAGACAAACGCATGTTAAGTTGTGCAACACAACGCATTCAACATCTTCCAAAACAAACGCAACCATGGGTTTCTATACAAGAGGCAATTTTGCTGAAATTACAAAGTAAACGGTATACTAGACATCGGAGAAAATGTGTGTATTCACTACCTGCACGTGCAATTTGCTTATCAGTTGACCTCTAACCCTTGGCTGTCGGTAGCAGTTTTTGTCACGATGATTCCTGCCGGAATCATTGCGACAAAAACAGCTACCGACACTCAAAGGGTTAAATCGTTCGAGACATAAGCCACGTATCCGGAGGCGGCGCTTCTCGAACGAGTTAGGATGTACACACTAAAAAAAACCCGCATGTTAACGTCTAAAATAAGCCTGACAGAACTAAGTGCACACACACACACGTTTATCCATTAACCCATTCAGCCCTGACGCACTACAGAAGGAGATGGGTTGACCATGATAATTCAAGGGTAGTGCCAGATTAGCTTGGCGCCTGTCGGCGCCAAGCTAATCTGGCACTGCCCTTGAATTATCATGGTCGATCCATCTCCTGCAACTGATGCATAGTCGGGCTGAATGAGTTAAGCTGGACTGTATTCACTCGTACTATTCGTCGAGTTTCTTTTGGAAGAAATTGTAAACGTGTCGACAAGCCGGCGCCGGAAAAGAGCAATGTGAACGTCATTGATTGATTGATTGTACATTGCTTAACGTCCCGACAGCAACAAGACTTTCTCAGGACGTGCCCGCGCTGCTTGCGAAAAATAAATAAATCAAATAAACAGAACATTGAATGTATGTCGCCAGCCGGTCCAATACGTTAAATAAACCTACGCCGTGGGGCCTAAATAAAGCTAAGACCATTTAGCAACACACATCCAATATCAAGAGCTACATGCAGTGCAGACAGTTGGGAAAGTTTTAAAAAGACAAATACAGGTGAATGGACCAAGGGTAGACAGAAACATGCCCCAGAATAGAGGAAAAAAACCCACCCTGTGGGGCTGACCAGGGTGACCCTGGGAACTAAAAAGTAGTTAACCCCACCCAAGTCCCCCAGGGCAGACCCGGGTGGGGTGAACAATGTCATGTCTAGCTTCGCTCTTCCTCTTCAGGTATCACTTGCAAGTATATTGTTTGTCCATAAAAACAAACGTTGTAGAATTCGTCTACCACTCGAATAAAAATGCGTATAAAAATAGGATAAGTATACTGATAGTCCAAACGCTGTAGAGACATCGGGAACAGACAACAGGTTGTCACATGGGCCAACATTCTGAATGACGTCATCGTAAACGAACTTGGCCATGACTGACGTCAGTCAGAATGCTTTGGCCAATCACCGCACATTTAACGTAGTTGCAACTTTTATGTACATCAATATTTACAGAGTCGAGAGACGCGATACACAAACAAGGTGGGTAAACGGGTCACTGCCGCTGGATGCTACCTTTTTTTTTTCTTTTTTTTTAAATCATTGCAAATTCGGCGTCAAAGATTTCCAGCTGACAAAGAAGCGTAGCGGCAAAGTGGTGTCAGCAAGATGTATAGATCCTCATGAGCCCCCGCAAACTGCGGGGGCTCATGAGGATCTATATTTCTTGCAGTTGTGCGGTGTCCATTTTTTTCTCGGCAATGAAGGGGTCAAACCCGATCCCACTAATAAGTGGGACTGAAGTGGAGTTTCAGGGCAACAGATAAGATCATTTACAACAAATTCACCATCGACCGCCTGTGGTCTAACGTAAGACACACGTACACAACAACAATCAATCTAAAAGTGGAAGTACAAATAGACACCGACTATCTCAGTGACACACACTGGTTGTCTCCTTCGATTCGCTGCGGCAGTGATCGAGGGAGACAACCACTGTGTGTCTGACACTCTGAAAGTAGCTTGAGGTGGCGGTCTGCAGATGTTTTTCAGTATGAAATCAAGTCCAACCGAGATAAACATCCTCCCGTTCTGGTTTCTGGAACCAGACGGCATTTGGCAGAAGTCCTTCAGACAGACCCAACCGGGGAGTACACCACAAGTGCATTTCTACTCATTTCATTTGAGTAGAAATGCACTTGTCATTGAATAGAAATGCCGCCAGAGTACTGAGTGGGTCTATCTGGTGAGTACTCCCGAGCTACACGGCACGGGTGATTTTCTACTGAAAACCTGACGAAGTAATCCAACAGTTCTCTCTGTGTCTCTCTCTCTGTCTGTCTGTCTGTCTCTGTCTCTCTCCGACGCCTCTCTCTCTGTAAAACAAAGAGTCATTATCTTTTACCCGTCCTCGGTAAGTGTCTTCAGTGTGTTCGGGTGGCTATATACACAATAATCGTGTTTCACAGACTGTAGTTTTCGTTTCACCTGTCAGAGTTCGCAAACCAACAAACATCACAATCGGAAAAATATACTAAACATGCGGCAAATTTGTTTTAAAAGGGAGATAATTTGTTGACAGTAAAGGACACTTCATTCTAAAAGGGGGATAATCTATAGTTAACATGTTCGAAAGTGGCATTTATCTAAAAAGTAGATTATTTGTGGACAATACAAGACTCGAAAAGACAAATTAAGTTTTAAAAGGGAGATTTTCTTTTTTATACATACAGTAAAAGACTCTAAAGAGCTATTCATTCTAAAAGGAAGGGAGATAATTTGTCCATAAAAATAAAGGCTCAAAATGGCAAACGCACGAGAGCACACTGGCTGTCCTCTTCTATTTGCGGTAGCGTATCGAGGAAGACGACCAGCGTGGCATGAGCGTAAACCCTGCCGAACCAAAACGCCAGAACGGCATCAAATGCACGAAATGGAACAATACTGAAAAATACTGTAGCTGTATCACCTCTCCAGTAACAACAATAGCAAAAACACATCAACAAAAAATATTGTTGTGTGTTGGGCTGTTATTTTGGACCTTACCGCCTATTGGCCGTAATGTCCAAAATGACAGACCAGCACACATTTTATATGTACACAAAATAAACAACAGTCGTTTTGACAAAATTCATTTCGTGGAGAAAATAAAACAGTTTTGATTCTGTCAAGATTCAATATCCACAGTGCAATATTTTGCCGACACTGACCAATATGACTCTGTGCTGGTTTGTGATGTTGGACCTTACGGCTCAGGGACGCAAGGTCCAAACTCACAGACCAAAACACTATTAGCATAAAGACTCATGCACATGTATGTAGAGTATCAAATACGAGATCTAAGAATACTCATGTTAAAAAAAAAAGAAGTCTGGTTTATAGAGATAGTTCAATAAAGGGTCATAATTATTTTTTATTTTTCATTTATTTATTTGTGTGTGGTCACTCAGTATTTATGCATAAAGTAAAATACATAAAAATGTTCAAAAGTTCGTATTTTATTTTATTTAATTTTTTTAAATAAAGTGCAAATAATGTAGATAAAAACAAAGTGTCATGATTTGTATTTAGTTGTCTTGCCAAAGACACAAAGCAAAATGTGTGTCTTAATGCTGACAAAGACAGACCGCATTTTTTTGTAAATGAAAACGAAAAAACAAAACCAACAACAACAACATACTGACATGATTAGCGATGGCAGATGACCATTTACTTTTTTTAACTTAAAAAAATTGTTTCGAAAACACATTTGTTACATGGTCAAAACTGCACTCGTCAACAGCTAGCTTACTGTACATTATTAACAAGCGTATCATAACTATACTGATCAACAAAAGAAACGCGAATTTTTCACCATAGTGCTTCTCTTTGTAAATATGTTTTAAACCGGGTTATTTTGACGTTATTTATTAGAAAATGTTATGAGGAGTGTCTTATGTCGTGTGCAACTAGAAAGTTTAGTCTTAAAAAATCGCACATCGATGAGTTATGATGTCATCAGTGACACTACCATCACAGAATATTGAAAGTGAAATGTGAATCATCTGCAGAGGACACAGCTGAAAGCCAAACAATGTGCAGTGTCACTAAGGTCCGTGTGCATGAAAATCCGGCCTGTTTGGTCTTGACCTACTTTTCGTTTGTCAAAGGCACCTAAATAATCAACATGACCTACAAACATGAAATCAAAAAGTTCTTTATTTTTGGTTTAGTGGCCATGTTTACCTGATCAGATGGATATGGGTGTGTTCTTTATCTCTGCATCAGTCACTGGCGTATAAAAAATGGTGTGAAAGTAATTCACATTAAATCAAATAAGATTTATTAAGAAAATAATGTGCACCGGAAGTTCTGGTTCTCTAATGAATTTGTCAAGTCAAATTTCATTTGAGGCAGTTAATAACACCATAAGCAATCCACACAACATGTGTGTTAAAACATATCACAGAAAACTTTCTTCACAGAGTGTGTCCAGCTTTGATTATTTTCACCGGCTACTAATAAAACCCTGTGTCCTCCAAGGTAGCCATGGGCGATAATTCATCGAATTTTTGTGTGAAGGTAGCTCAGACAGTAGGCTGAACATCTGAAGTAAGCAACAAATAAAATGTTCTTGTTTTACTGTCAGGGTGGCTCTTGTTTGAGGGTACACTTACAAACACTTTACGCGTTTTTAAATGAAGTCAGTATAGATTCAAGTGTCACAATATATTTCTTCCGGAGCTGGGGGCAAAGGGGCAAGGAGGGGGGGGGGGAGGAGTGGGACAGGTGGTGAGTTGGAAGACATGGGGTGTTAGACTACAATGGGAAAGAAAACAGGAATCGGATGGGCTGAAAGAAGGAAAGAAAATACACCTACAACACACGATTTCCGGAAATAAGAGGTAGGTCAAAACTGCACGTGTTTTATATGCCCGAAAACAGTGGATTAAAAAGCCCCGGACAAACATGCGATATCGCATGTTTGTCCGGGCTTTTTAATCCACCGTTTTCGTCGAAACACGCGCAATTTCGACCTACTTCTGATTTCCGAGCAACGTCTACTGTCGGTATAAAATAACGCCACACATTTTTCTAGGGAAGACCGATTCACCAAGAAGTGTATTGTCACCCCTTTACTGCCTGATCGCGTTTCTGAAATGTTAACTCATTCGAGACATGCCGCCTCCGGATACGCGGCAAGCCGCGTATCCGGAGGCGGCACGTCTTGAATGAGTTAATTTAACGCAAAAAGGGCCATCGGCATCCGCCCAAGAAACATGGACATAAAGTAGTGTCTGCCTGAGGCACAGATCCTTATAGATTCTTATAAGCCCCCGCAACTGCAGCTGAATCGTGTTTGGACTTCATTTTCGTGCTTGTCTGTCATTATTGGAATACTGTAGACCGCTGCATAGTTTCGCCGCCATGATGGATTTCGTGCATGCGCATCGCGCTACTCCGAAAATTTCAAGTCTTCAAATAGTGACTGTATAGTGAGTGACATAGAATAGCTGTCAATCACCAAATTACGCTTCTGGAGCCTAGATATACTACTGAAAAAGCCATACCACGCCGTGCTGACACTAGTGACAGCCTCGAATTTTACTCGAAAAAAGTCTCAGCCAAGCCAATGGCATTCAAAAACGCAATCACGTGGCTTTCCTTCATATTCTTAGTAAAACACACAACTCTGCAGCAGTGTATTACGGCCGGGGGTAAGGTGACATCCTGAGCAGCAGACCAGTTCTGTCTTGTGCTAGGCACAAGATCATGAGAAGTTTTTGTGTGAAAAGCAATATGAGCCTGTGACAAAACGTCGTGCGCATAACAACCGACATACTTTTAGTCAAGAGAACCGCACTACAACAGGAAATTTGTGCTTTTTGTGATTCCCCTATGAAGATATTGTTGTTGGAATGCTTACATTTCTCTCATAGTTTCCTTTCTACCAAAATGGACTAATCTAAGATGATTTGCATGTGTATGTCCAACACAGTGTGACAACAACCTTTTTTCTCTCTCTAAAAACTGAGTGACAGACATATATTTGTATTTCTGTTATCTCATCTAAGGATAATGACTGAAGAATTTTGGGGGGTAAACAGTGGTAATCAAATAATTTTTTGTGTTGTAATTTAAATTGACTAAGTTCACAGTAACAACCAACAGTGATAGCAAAAGTAAACTTAATTTCAAAAGGAATAAAATATGTTTCTTATTTATATCTCAGAGAACAGGTTATAACATTAATTTCTTGTGAAAGAGAATAATCAAAAAAGAAAAGCTGACTTGTTATGATCATATTTATCACCGTATCTCCACCATAACGACCAACATTTTCAGAAAGGGTCAGATTTAAGTATATTTTATTATTGTGTGCTGGAAATTATCTGTTTCTGCATTCACAAGTCTTTAATTTCACACGCCCACATGCCAGATACATCAAAACTAGCCAGTGCCTAAAAATAAGCCTATTTTAAAGACATCTCTGTTGGTTGTTACTTTGGACATTTCTGTTGGTTGCCACTTTTGGTACAAACGACCTTTCGCTACAGGCTCATACTGTATTTGTATAACAATGAAAACATCGCTTTCCACAAAAAAGGACTTGCTGTGTTTTGCATTCCCACTGCAGCTCATATCAGAAGATACCGGTTACACGGAGGAAACGTGAATAACTCGGAGCATGGCAACACACATGACTCTGTACAGTCTACTCCGCTTATAACAAGGTGGGATATAACACAAGTCGGATATAGCGGCCACACTTTGTCAAAGGTCCCAACAGCAGTTTTTCAACGTGAATTACTTCGCTTATAACAAACATCGGATATAACAACAACAAAAATTGGGCCCCCCTGGCGATTTGTTATGATGAGGAGTTAACTGTACTTTTAACTCATTCGAGACGTGCCGCCTCCGGATACGCGGCATAAGCCGCGTATCCGGAGGCGGCACGTCTCGAATGAGTAAAATGGTACTCGTGTGGTCTTCAGATCTTCTGCCTTGCGAAAGGCAAAAGACGGGAAGTTCATTTGTGTGAAAAGCAAGATTTTCATTGTATTACAATGAAAATCTCGTTTTTTCACACAAAAAAGCTGACTGGCTATCTTTTGCCTTCACAGGAAAGCAAGCGTAAAGCTTTAGGTATGTTGAAATCCAGACCAAGAAGGTGACTGCCAAGCGTGAAAATGCAACCGAGAACATTCAAATGAAGAAAAAGAACATGCTTAGAAAAACTAATTACAACACAATTTAAGCTTTACTTTGAATAACTGCCAGCGTTTGATGCCTTAGTTGTAGTTCGGGCAATCTTCCTTGTTTAGACTGAATGTTAATAAGAATAGAATATATTATTATGTATGCATTGTTGTTTAGTTTAATGTAAAATTGGTGTGTTCGGGTATTGTGTTTTGTTTGTTATGTGCATATGTCATTGTATTTTTATTTTTGTGTACAGATTGTAAAGCACTTAGAGCTTTTGATTAATATTAAGCGCGATATAAATACTCATTATTATTATTATTATTTATTATTTCGGGTTTTAAAAAAAAATCAGAATAGACATACAAACAAGTACACAATTTGCTAGTTATCTTTTCGTGATCGGAAGTTGACACTTTCGATCACGAAAAGATAAGTAGCAAATTGTGTACTTGTTAGTGTGTCTAGTTCAACTTGAAACTTGTAATTGTGTTGTAATAGTCTTTATTAAGCGCGTTTCTTTCGGATGGTTAAAACCTCTCCTGGTGTGTTGGCCTGTGCTTTTGGATCTCACAGACTCGAGCAGACTGGTCCAAAATCACAGACCAGCATACGTTAATTGCCAGATCTACAGCGCATACAAGCCATGGACCCACGTGGTCTCGTACGATTGCAAGCGTTAGCACTGAGATTCTGCCCAAGAAAGCCAGTCACGGTAATATACAAAGTCCCACCTGAAGTGTTTAAAACACGTGTTCAAAATCTCAGATCTTCAGCTGTGATACATGACCGCGTCGCCGTCAAAAAGGACGAGTCCACGGAGCTTGAAACTGAAAATAATCTCATGGGTCACTTAACCCTTTCCATCCGGACGCACCTTTGCATGAAATTAATTTAATTACGATAGTTCAAGGGTGGTGCCAGAATAGCTTGGCGCCCACCCTTGAACTAAAATAGTTGATCTATATCATAATCTGAAAAAAAATGTAAAAATAATTCAGCATCACAGGGATGGGCTCAACAAACTGAGAATCTTAAAAGTTAAACGGAAGAAGATAAGATGCGAGCATAAAAGATAAAAAAAAACATTGGTTCAACAGATCATGTCTAAAAAAAATGTTAGTTGCCTTACTTTCATATTCAAACGTGTATGTACAGTATAGTAAAACAGTACCCAACCTTAACTCACTTACTACGAAAAGAGGTGGATCGACTACTGTGGTTCAAGAGCCGTGCCTGATATGATTGGCGCTTCTACGGCGCAAAGATAATCTGGCATGACCCTTGGACGATGATAGCCGCCTGGAATGACGCCATGCTAAAAAGGCACTCTTCTTCAGCTATCACGGTCAATAAATCTACCAGTACCAGTACACAGATTTACTTCGTAAGCCGTGCGAGTACCTTTTGCTTGAATACGAAACAGCACCCCCCCCCCCCCCCCCCACCCCCACCATCATTTAATAACTCAGGTGGGCGAAATGGGACGATCGTGATTCTTCAAGGGTAGTGCCCGTTTAGCTTGGGTGCCTTCCTCGACTGGCACTACCCTTGAACTACCGAGGTAGATTACGATACCGTCCTGGTGAGCCAGAGCTCATTTGAAAACCCAGCGGGGTTACGAACCCAAGGCCAGTCAATTTATGCACAGTTCGTTGCTTGTTTGTTTGTTGTTGTTTTTTTCGGGTTTATAATCCCTCAGTAGTAAGATTTCGTTTGAAACGAACGACAACGAACGAGATCCAAGTCAGGGCAAGCACAGACAACACTCCCAACATCTCCAAGAGACATAGATCCTCGTAATCCCAAAGGAGGGGGCATCATGAGGATCTATGCCTCTTGGAGATGTTCAGACCGTTGTCTGTGCTCTGCACAAGCTGTTTAATCGCCGTGACTTGGCTCTCGTTGGTTGTTGTGAGTCGTTCATTGCAAACAGAACCTCATCAATCACCCTCATCACGAGGACCAATGCCGGTTTAAACAGCCAGAGAGAAATGACGATAGGTTGCGCCTGTTCATAGTCAGGACTAAGGGTGCCTTGTCGCTGGATCGCCTCAATCACTGCGGCACACGTCCTCACAGCCACAGCAGTCGCACTGTTAACCGTACAAGCACCTCAAATTGTGACCCGGTTTCAATGAGGCGACTCCTTGCGTGTAATATGCCAGTATTCTCATAAACCCAGGCTGCAGATGCTCATGAGAATATTATACACCCTTGCAGATGGATCGAGCAGGCTGGCTGGATCCGCGAAATGTTGGAAGTCCATGCAAGGCTTGACCTACTTCTGATCTAGGGATAACTCCTACTGTCTTGGTTTGCTCCTGCGTTGACTTGTTCACCCGGCTTTGCGTGTCGGTAGCGGTTTTCGTCGCGATGATTCCTGTCGGAATCATCGCGAAAAAAACCGCTGCCGACACGCAAAGGGTTATTTTTTTGTCTGCGCTTCTGTTCTTGTCTTCGTTTTACCGCTCCCCCTTGACTTCCTTGCTGGACTCGCTGTCGCTGTCGGTCCCTTTTTCGCTCATGTCCACCGATACCGTCTCTTTAAACTGATGGTCTGGGCGCTCGTGCAGCATCTTGGCTTTCAGGACTTCAGCCACGTCGTGCTTTTTGAACCGGATCGCGTCGTCCAGGGCTGTGAAACCCCATCTGAAAAAAAACAACAACAAATGTTACTGACGGCTTTATTCTTTATTAAATTTTCTATCATTGTTTGTGATTTTGAATGTGATAAGAATGTATTGTATTCGGTTTGTATTGTATACTAGGAGCAGACTTGAAGTTTCCCCTCGCGAGATAATAAAATATTAGTTTTTTTTTTTTTTTTTTTTTTTGTATCTTATCTTATCTTCAGATTCAGCCGGACAACTTTATTATCCAAACGAAAATTATTGCGTGGTGGTCATTGTAAATAGATCAATAACAGGTAAAAGAGAGAAACAATATCACAAATTTAAAGTGCTACAATAAGATATAATAAATACTAGCTCTCTCTACTATAACATAATCACGCACGCGAGCACACGCACTCTCTCTCTCTCTCTCTCACACACACACACACACACAAACACCTGCGCTAATTGCATGTTAAAACTGTACATCTTATCTTAGCTTTGCTTAGCTTTTCGTATCTCGTCTCATCACATCGCCTGTACCTTAAAATTAAACCCGACTGACGGATTCAGAAGACTTCTTTCATCATTCATGACAAGAAACAGTTTTAGTTGAGACTAGTACGATCTTTGTCAGACACGAATAACACGCACGCACGCACGCAGGCACACAGACACAGAAACACACACACACACGCACACACACACACACACACACACCAGAATATCTGCCCTTTTCACGCAAAAAAAAAAAAAAAAAAAAAAAAATTGCAGTGATTGCAGTGCATCGGAAGCAACGTGCAACTGAACCCTCATGTCTTTTCTCTACCAAGCTGACTACAAGCAGTCCGCAAAACGTGCAACTGAACCCTCATGTCTTTTCTCTACCAAGCCGACTACAAGCAGTCAGCAAAACGTCCGCGGACCGACGTCGATGAGTGATCAGGGTTGTTCTGTAAAGACATAGTGGGTGTCTCAGTAAGCAAAAGGCTCTAAGCCCTTTTAGCCCCAAGGTCCCATGTCTCAAATTTGGGAGCTGTTGCCTAACGACTAAGTACCAGTTGCAGGAGATG
Organism: Semisulcospira habei; assembly: GCA_036245525.1. Classification (NCBI taxonomy): domain Eukaryota; kingdom Metazoa; phylum Mollusca; class Gastropoda; family Semisulcospiridae; genus Semisulcospira; species Semisulcospira habei. The sequence goes on along the minus strand of BTPG01000001.1, from coordinate 116,670,575 downwards.
GCTTGACCATGATAATTCAAGGGTAGTGCCAGATTAGCTTGGCGCCTTCAGGCGCCAAGCTAATCTGGCACTACCCTTGAATTATCATGGTCAAGTCATCTCCTGCTGTAGGGATCCGGGGCTAAAAGGGTTAAACCTTTCGCCGCCACTGATCACGAATTGCGCGCCAGGCTGAAAGGACTGCACAATGACCGCCGTCCGCGTGAAGAACTACACAAAATTAACATGGACCCCAAAAACATAGTTATAAAGAACGACAGGACTAACAAGAGACATAAATCTTCATGAGCCCCAGCGACTGCGGGGACTCACGAAGATGTATGTCTCTTGCAGCTCTGAGCAGCGTTCGCTTTGCCCCGGTAGTGATGGGGTTAAGAGGACGTCTGCCTTTTCTTTTGCGCGCTGCGCTATCGCATACCTGTCGACGAGGAAAGGCGAGCACTTGCACTTGTCCAGCAAGAACTGAACCACGTGCATGTGGCCCTCTGCCGAGGCGACATGCAGCGCCGTTCGTCCGTCGTAATCAGGCTGGTTCATGTCTAGCCCGCTCAGAGCGCACCTAGAGGAAAGAAAACAAATAAATAAATAGAGAGAAATGAAATGAAATGAAACTTTATTTCTGAACGGAAGAAGCAGTTAGCACATGTGCCATTTTTCACGCTTGCCGTTGCTAAAATACAAAGGTACAAATCTGCTAAAGGTACAAAGCTACTAAGATACAACAGTACACAGCTACTAACATGAAAGTGCATATAATATAACAAGTCGTTCAAAAAGAGATGGATAAGGCAAAATGGAGGGCACCAATTATGATTACTAACAATGTGAACGGGGAAAAAAAAAGAAAAAAGATAGTCTTTTAAAATTCCTTCTTTCACTGAAATCAAACACGCGCGCACGCTCGCGCCGCATGCTCACACACACACACACACACACACACGGCACACACACACACACACGCGCGCGCGCACACACACCCATATACACGCACGTGCGCGCGGAGGTTAATATCAAGTCTTTAGGCGATGGAGATACCCGAACCAGTGAATGAGCTGTTAGATAGCAGGTACTTGAAGAGGCTTTCCTTGAAAGAGGGGAGTGAACCAGTGTGTGTTATGTGCGCTGGCAGTTTATTCCAAAACGAGGCGCCCGAGAAAGCAAGGGTGGTTGTAAATAAATCTATCCTCGGGCGTGGTGTGATGAAGTTTCGCCTTGATGTTGAATAGCCTGAAGCTACCTTGGTGAAGAGATTACATAAGTATTCTGGGTGGATTTCATTCCAGATTTTATACATGACTACCCCTTTGTTAAAGAGATGGTGCTTGTCAAGAGGAAGCATTTTTAGTTTTTCAAATTTTTGGTCAGTAGAAAGAGCTGGATCAGGCAGGATCTGCTTCACTGCCCTGCGATGCAAGGAGTTAAGCCTCTTCATGTGTATGTCACCACTGCCGTCCCATGTCGTGGAGGCATAATCGATGTGGGATTTGACATGGGCATTGTAAAATAGTTTGCAAGTGTCGACATCAATAAGATATTTTAGCTTAGACAGCATAAACACATTTCTAGACACAGTTTTACAGACACCATTGATGTGAGATTGCCATTTCATCTGGTTATCAACAATAACTCCAAGTAGGCGATGTTCAGTTACTTGTGTAATGGTGTGGTCTTGGATTTCCAGGCTAAGCGAAAGTGGCTTGAGCTGATGCTTCTCAGGACGGGTTGCTATCGTCATACATTCAGTTTTGGTGGGATTAAGGATCATTGCATTATTATCACACCATTTGGAAATTTCACTCAGTCCCTGTTGCAAACGATCATTTAAAGACTCGAGACACTTATCGGGGGTGTGGATTGTTGCGTCATCGGCAAACAAGTCACATTCAATTCTGTCATTCGTGAAATGTAGTGGCAGGTCATTGATAAATATGCAAAAGAGAAGAGGTCCCAGGACAGAGCCCTGGGGCACTCCTCTTGTTACTAAACCACTTGAAGAGTAAGATCCATTGGCTATCACGCGCTGCTGTCTGTCTGTAAGATAGGAAGCGAAAAACGAGGTTGTTTTAAAGGAATGAATAGATGCCTGAGAACTGCCGTCTGATGTATGAAAACAGTTACTTGAAAATGAACCATCCAAATATATGCTGAGCTTGGAAAGGAGAATTTCATGATCTACCATGTCGAAAGCTTTCCGAAGGTCTATGAAAACAGCACCTGTGAATTCGCCTTTGTTCATTGAACTTAGCCACGTGTCAGTAAGTCGCGATAAGGCTGTATGACAACTATGCTTCGGGCGAAAACCTGACTGGAGGGGGTGGATTAATTTGCGTTTTCCCAGGTATTCTAACAGATGCTTATGAATGTGTCGTTCAAGGGGTTTACTTAAGACAAACAAAGGTGAAATGGGGCGATAATTGTTAACATCGGACAGATCTTTTGTTTTAGGTAGGGGAATAACTTTAGCTTTTTTTAGTTCTTTTGGGAAAACATTTTTCTGTATGCATAAATTGTAGACATAAGTTATTGTTTCTACAACATAGGGAAGTGATAGTTTCAGTATTTTGGGGCTTATTTCATCTGGCCCGGAAGATTTTTTATTATTCATGGAACTTATTGTCTTACCAACCTCGTGAATTGCCAGAGGTGGAATAGCAAAAGGATGAAATCTCGCAGTTCGCTTTCTACAGAAATCAATCAGGGTGTCAGGACAGGTATAAGGCCGAAAATTTGTTTTAGAGGGGACCAGGGACTCGGCAATTGAAAGGAAATGATCGTTAAAATTATCGGCAGTCAGAGTAGTCGGGATTACAGGGGATTTCCTACTCTTGCCTCCAGTCACTACGGCCATAGCGCGCCAGAGCATGGACATATCTTTGTCTTGTTTAATCAAACGATCAATAAAAGATTTTTTAGCCTGCCGCACTAAACATTTGACACGATTGCGCTCACATTTAAATTCAGCAAAACACTTCTGTTTTCTCAGATCATCTCTCACCCTCATGGCCTGAATGATGTCTTGAGTCAGCCACGGCGGGAGTGAAGCGTGTTTGACTCGCCTCCGCCGCACAGGCGCGTGTTTATTTAAAATAGTAAGAAAAATGCTATACCAGACAGACAGAGCGCTGTCAGGGTCAGTTTCACTAAGCACTTCCTCAAAAGGTGCGTTATTAAGGTCAGATAAAAAGTCGCTCTCACTAAATTTTTTAAAAGAACGATAGGTGATATACGTATGACATCCTTTCTTTGCTTTTGGGAACTTAGTGGACCACGTACAGCTGATGGGAAAGTGATCACTGATGCCAAGGTTACCGACAGACACATTATAGACAGACTCCGGCTTTGTGGCATAGATGTGGTCTATGAGTGTAGATGTTATTGGTGTTATTCGTGTCGGCGAAGTGACTAACTGTTTATGACCCAGCAACGTCATCGTAGAGTCCCATGCATGATGAGACCTTAACATGTCAATATTAAAATCTCCCATAAGTATGACATTAGAATTAGGTTTACAGGCTTTATCAAACATACTAAGAAAATTATCGTACCACTCAAAGTTTGCAGCAGAGAGAAAGAGAGAGAGAGAGAGAGAGAGAGAGAGAGAGAGAGAGAGAGAGAGAGAGAGAGAGAGAGAGAGAGAGAGAGAGAGAGAGAGAGAGAGAGAGAGAGAGAGAGAGAGAGAGAGAGAGAGAGAGAGAGAGAAATGAAATGAAACTTTATTTCTGAACGGAAGAAGCAGTTAGCACATGTGCCATTTTTCACGCTTGCTGCTAATCTTACAAAGGTACAACTCTGCTAAAGGTACTAAGCAACTAACATACAAAGGTACAAAGCTACTAACGTACAAAGGTACAAAGCTACTAATATACAAAGGTATAAAGCTACTAACATACAAGTACACATAATATAACAAGTCGTTCCAAAAAAAAGATGAATAAGGCAAAATGAAGGACACCGATTATGATGGGTAATAATATGAATGGCAAAAACAAAGAAGAAGATATTCTTTAAAATTCCTTTTTGTATCTTATCTTATCTTAGAGAGAGAGAGGAAGGTAGGTAGGTAGGTGGGTGGGTTGGATGGATGGATGGATGGATGGATGGATAGATGGATGGATGGATGGATGGATGGATGGATGGATGGATGGATGGATGGATGGATGGATGGATGGATAGATAGATGTTAAGGTCATGAATTAAGGTCAACTATTTAATTGTTAATCTATAATTAATAGATTAATTCATTTGGCATATCGCCGCATTGATTGACTGACTGACTGACTGATTTGTGCCCAGCTGTGAATACGGGTCTAAAAAAAGACTTAACTCATTCTACCCCAACACCGAAATCCCCAAATTTTGCCGTCGTCCTCTGAAGACTGCAATGGAGTGCAGGACACAGATCGACCAGGATTGTTCAAGGGTGATGCCAGAATAGCTTGGCGCCCATAGGCGCCAAGCTATTCTGGCATCACCCTTGAACTTTCATGGTCGATCCATATATTGCTGTGGTGTGTCTGGGGTAGAATGGGTTAAGGTAGAAAATCGCAGACCAGCACACACATTTACGGCGGTCTGAGTAGACAAGATTGGCTCTACACTGATTGTCTCCCTTGAATCAAAGGAGACAAGCAGTTTGTGTTGGTTCATACAACGTGCACCGAGAACGATGAGCATGTTGTGGCTTGGTAGTGTGAGGTTGGACCCAACGGCATGACGTGACAATAACGATTTCTTTCACCAAGTAGAGCATAAATGTGTCAAATGCTTCATCGGAACTTATCATCTGATAGCAGTGACGTGTCACTTATTACAATAATTACTACTACTGCCTTTACAATAGTATACTACGTCAGCAAAACTCACCGTCTAATAGGAGTGACGTCGCGCATAACCACAAAATACTACTAGTACGTCACGAAAACTCACCGTCTGATAGGAGTGACGTCGCATATATTACCACAATATGCTGCTATACGTCATCAAAACTCACCGTCTGATAGCTGTGACGTCGCCGTTGTATGCGGAGAAGAGCAAGTCGACGATTTTGTTGGCCTGAAGCTCGACGTGGCGGACACAGGGGTCGCTCTTGCGTTCCGTGAAGCGAATGTTGTCATAGTTGTGGAAGTTGAACACTTGGACAAGGTCCTAGAGAACAGATGATCAGGCCACATTAGTGGTAAGCTGAACCCTTGCAGGTTTGAACAATCCATACAGACTGATTCAGTGACTGACATAACTAATACTGCCTACCCATTACGAAAATAACTCACGAGTGCATAAGTTGACAACCTGAGCATGAGCTACGTAATGGGTAGGTCAGTTATGATTTAATCTATGTATACATCGGAACATAACAGATTAAGACAACTGCAGGAGAAATGTATAGGCAGGAAATGCCACACTTCAGCGCCTTCCTAGATCTGCACGGCCAAGGCGTTTGACCTTGTCAGCAGGAATGACCTTTTCAAGATCTTGGCTAAGCTTCTGAGCAGTACGGTCCTTTCAGAACATGAACTTGAAGGCACCGTCGTGCAGTTTGATGGCCCAACATCCGATGCATTTGACATCCGTAGCGGGGGGGGGGGGGGGGGGGGGGGGGGGGTCAAACAGGGACGCGTCCTGGCTCCCACCCTATTCTGCATCTTCTTTGCTGGCGCTACTCCATGGTCTCTCGAGACGGACGGATGCTTATTGACTCAGATTTCAGTTTCAATCGAGATCCTAGTCCGAATTTCTCACAGAATGGAGTCCAACATATTTGTGTTTGGTTTCCGACTGAACATTTGTTTCGAAATCATTTTTTGCAGTTGTATTCTTTTATTGTTGAAAATTTGCGACAATTCATGGATTCGTGGCTTGCAGTGACGTGAAACTCAAAATAACGTCACATTTCCTGTAATGTTTACAAACCGCACCCATCTCCGCCTCTGCTTGCCGTCATGTGGTTGAACCACAAAGTGATCTGCTGCCTCGGCGGAGACATACGCCTTTATCATCACACTGACGTGAATTGAGATGGGATAAAGTCATACACCACTGAAAAGGGCGAGAGCTGTGTAAAACAAAATATAGCTATGGGCTAAAATCGCCCATAGAGCAGACCCCTAGCTAGAAACTCAGAGGGGCAGGGCGCTGGCCAGGTCAAAAAGGGCATCCGCTCACCGGAAAGGCACTTCACACTTTAAAATGGGCACCCCCAGCCCCCCCCCCCCCCCCCAAAAAAAAAAAAAAAAAAAAAAAAATATATATATATATATATATATATATATATATATATATATATATATATATATATATATATATATATATATATATATATATATTTTAATTTAAAAAGGGAGCTAATCAATCTATTAACTCATTTGTGTCAATGATTGTGTCCCTTGACACGGACATCTTTATGTATTTCTTTCTGTTTCTGTATGTGCGTATATAAAATCAAGGGCAAAATAAAAACATTCACTATCCCGCCTCTCAACACTCACTCTTTCTTCTTCAATTAGTTTTCGAAAGAAACAACAAGCAAACGTGCACATCTTTCCGTTCCATCTATTCATCATGTATACAACAGCTGAGACAACGTTCTTAAGAGGCAACTGAAAAAGTCCTGACATTTAGCTAAAGGATTTTATGAGCCAGAGAAGACGAATCACATCTCAAATCCACAAGGTACTGTTACGCTGTTTAGACGCCTATGTCTTCTATTCAATTTGGGTTGAACGTCCTACGGCACTTTGTGTGATCAAGGCCCAATATCGCAACAATCGGCATCTATTATCAGACTCTTGAGACCCTGCGGCCGTAGGAGCGCAGCGGAACGAATCTATTCTTGCAAGCGATTTACACTGTAATGAGCCCCTGTGACTGTCGTGGTGTATGATAATCTATGTCTCTTGCAAAAGGGAGGGACTGACTGCGGGATTGTTCGTTGTCTATACCATACGGACCTATAATAAAGAGACCCCGCCAACTCTGTTTACACAACGCACTAATGATCCAAGCTACCTGCGTCCCGGGGCGATAACAGCCGCTAATTGCTCTTGTGTGTTGTGGAGAGACATTAGGCCAGGTGTCTGTTTAGTCAGCTGCCATTACCTATCGCCTCTTTTGTTACCTTGTTAGTAAAAACAGCTTGTCACTCTCTCAAGACTCAGCGGGTATATAGCAGCAAAAGACATAGATTGTCATGAGCCTCTTTAGTCCAGCTGTACTGTGACTTCTTATGCGCAGGTGTCAAGCGCACATGAGAATCTATGCCTCTAGCAGACTTAGTGTGGTGGTGTGGAGATGCAGGCGCCAAAAAGGCGGACCAGGCGGTCAGTGGTCAGCTTTACAGTGAATGACAGGCTTAATTTTGGTCAGCGCACTTTTGTTTATCAAGCCCCAGTGTTATGGAATACACTTCCTCTTGAGGTCAGAAACAGTGAGTCTGTCTCTGACTTCATGAGGTCGTTGAAAACTCACCTCTTCAAGCTTTACTTTGAATAACTGCAAATGTTTGATGCCTTAGTTGTAGTTCTGCAATCCGCCTCCTTGTTTAGACTGAATGTTAATTAGAATATAAATTATTATGTATGTATTGTTGTTTAGTTTATTGTAAAAGTGGTGTGTTCGGGCATTGTGATTTGTTTGTTATGTGCATATATGTCATTATATTTTTAGTCTTGTGTACACTACATATTGTAAAGCGCTTAGAGCTTTTGAGTAAGATTAAGCGCTATATAAATAATCATTATTATTAATGCTGACGAGGGGAGACACCGCAGTGTCAGGGCGGTAAGGAGGCCGAGAGGGAGGGCAGCACGGCGGGCAGCGGGTCAGGCAGCGGACAGACAGCAGGACGGGCAGCGAACAAACAGCAGGCGGGCAGCGTGGCGGGGAAACTGAAGGGGGAGGCGGGGCACCCGACATTCACGCCACGCTGAAACGTGCTAGCTAGGGGTCTGTAGAACACAATAACCTTCATATCAAACCTTGCAGAACTGAATGCCTCTGACACTGTTGCCGTATTCGTCTAACGACGGCGACCACATGACGATCCCCATGACGTTTGGCACGACCAGCATGATTCCGCCTGCTACTCCAGATTTGGCGGGAAGACCAACCTGAAAACGATTGGCAGTTTAACTATAAAATTTATTATGAAATTGCCTCCCTTCTGCATGCACCCACCGCAAATCATCTGAAATACACTGGACATTGACAATTGTGATTACTGATTAAATTAACCCCCTCATGCGCGTAAACAGTACCGGATTAAACAGACATTCTAAAAACTAATACAAAATAATAATCTTTAAAAAAAAATCCGAATTTTGGTTGGTTTTATTTTTTTGGTTCACACCGAAACAAAAATTCAGCTCAGAATGTCCATCAGTAGTACGTAGTTTGTGCGCGATGTATGCCCACCGACAATGACACTCAAGCCTGATTACCTTCCCAGTGTGGGCGGTCTGTCACAGTATTGATAATTTTTTTTTTTTTATAAATATGAAGTGCAACACAAGTCGCAAACATTATCCCCAACTGACGTAGACTGCATTTTCGAAATCGTTATTCATTCAAATTCAAAGATACCCGGCCGTCACAGGGGCACGGATAAACAGTGATAACAGCAAGAGGCCTATAGAACCTCATGAACCGGCGCAACTTGGGGGCTCATGAGGATATAATTATACCTCTTGGAATTGGGTAGTATTCAGCTTTCCTCGGCAGAAATGGGGTTAACTTGACAAGAATACGACATCAGTTACGAGAAAGAAGGGATAAACGGTCAAATAAAGCCCGGTAAAGGCCCCGCCACACGAGCCGGTTGTGCCCCGATTTTGAAGCCGATTCCGATCCGATTGCGATCAGATAACGTCAATTATCCGATCCGGTCCCAATCGGCTGGGAATCGGGTGTCTAGAACCTGCTCTATTTTCCCGATCCGAATCGGCCCCGGTTGTAAGCTTCAACCAATCAGAGCGCGTCTCGCAAAGCATGTCGTAGTTTGCAAATGGCGGAACACGCCTGTTGTGATCAGTACCAGCCACCGCCGTTGCTGAAGTTTCGCACGCCTCTTCCCGAATATGATGCAAAACTGCTGATAATGCAAGCACATCATCATCACTGTCAAAACTAGCAGCCATTTTGCAGAACAGGTACGACTTTGATCTTCGATTCAAACCGGTCGGCTGAAACAAGTCGGGACTGAAATGCCGTGTGGCAGTGCACACTTTAGTCCGGCCCGATCACCCCTCGACTTCGAAACTGATCGGGAATCGGCCTCAAAACCGGGCATGTGTAGCGGGGCCTTTAAGAGCTGCCAAAAAAACGATACTATCAGTTTATTTTTCTTGCTTCCTTTTCAAAGACAGTCTCAGTTAGTCTCTCTTGAACCCCGGTGAAGCTATCCCAGAGACTGAACATCTTCCTACCCACACTGGTTGTCTCCCTCGATTCGCTGCGCTGACCAGCGCAGCGACTTGCAATCGAGGGAGACAACCAGGGTGCTTCTTACCTTGAAAGCGAACTGTCCCGAGTAATCGTACATTCCGCAAGAAAGCATGAGGGACAGCGTGTCGCGGATGCAGTGGGGCTCCAACACTTTATCGTCAGTGATGGGGCAGATACCGCCGTTAGCCAACGTGGCTGCTATCACAGCCGCCGAGTCGCACGTCACCTCCACAGAACACAGCTGCAGAGGCCAAGAAAAACACAATTTTAACCCTGTTCATCCTGATACACCCATTGCTTGGAAAAAGGTTGCCTGATAGTTCAAGGGTGGTGCCAGAATAGCGAGGCGCCAAGCTATTCTGGCACCGCCCTTGAACTAAAACAGTTGATCTGTTCCTTAATCTGTAATGCAGCCTTCATAGGGCATTAAGCACATTTTTACAAAATCAGCCTCAGGTTGAAATGGGTTAATTATTAGATAGTGCATTTGCATGTTAATTTGTTTGGTTGGCTGACTTTGTTAAGTCCCTTCTATTTATAGAAGGGACTTTTTAAGACGGGTCGCGGTGGGGCGAATTTAATAGCATGTCCATAATGTCAAAGGCGGGCAGGCTAAACCTCTAACAATTGAAGTAACAAGATAAAAAGTATGTCATGTCTAGCCGTTAGGCTAACCTCGCTGCTGAACGTACATTTGGCGCGAAGCGCCGTATGTGCGTATGTATGTATGTATGTGTGTGCGTTTGTATGTAAACAAGAGAATCTCCTATATTTCTGTACACACAAGCTTGAAACTTGGCGAAATACTTTCTTTGCTAAGAGAGCCTCCGAGCATATTGTAATTGAATGTCTCATTGAAGACATAAACAACCGTTTCAGAAAGTCGGTTGACCCAGATTAGAGTCCGTAATTTTTGTTATATTTACTTGAACTTTTGCATGTAGCTAGTTTGGAAAAAGACATTGGATGAGTTCGTTAGCCAGCTTTGTATCCTTTCAACTTCTAAAGTAAAAATTAATTCTTTTCAGGAAAGAATTAAAACACTAAAAAAAACTTTACTTCTACAGAAAGTCAGACAGTGGCGGTGAGGTAAAAGAGGCAACTCCGTCACCACTCAGACACTAATACTCTAAATATGACGTCATTCTCTCTCTCTCGCGCGCGGCTCTCTCTCTCGCTCTCACACAAACATGCGCTGCGCGCATCTCCAGGAGGAATAGCTCCTCATGCGCCCTCCATGCGCATGAGGATCTATGCCTCTTGGAGATGTTTGGAGTGCGCGCGCACGCAGGCAACACACATCGACGCGCTTTCAGAAGAGCATGCAGGTGGCCCATGTACTTAGTATATCATGTAGCTAGGTAAAGTCAACCTGCTTTCACACAAATTATAGCAAGACTTAAATTGTACCGTGAAGTTCTAGTTTTGTCACCATTTTCTCAAGCCTATGAAGCGAAAGTGAAACTCATATCACGTAACATATAAAATTACGTAAAAACTAAAACCTACGTCATGACAAATGACGTTTGACAAATCAATAAAGGGGTATGTCCTGCGCCCCTTATCGAACTCAGTCACTGACGCATTGGCAGATCTGCGAGACTTTTTCAATGGGAGATAATTCAACATCAGAATCAGGTCAAAGACAAAAGGCAGAGACCATTGACAGCGAGGGCAGCTCTGATATAGAAGGGACTTTGTGGGTTATGGTTCATCCCATCTTGTTTTTGTTTGGTTTAGGTTTGGGCTAAATAGTGCAAGAGCAGCAGATAACATCCCGCTGAAAATGCTCAGAAGGTGACGTTGTTTTCAATGCAGAATAATACAAATGCAGTTATGTTGTATTTACCTACTCATAGGGGCCCGATGATAGTAGCTTTGACTAATGCAAATCCGCTGCGCCACCGTGTGCGCGCCACTGCCTATTAAGCTTAAGTCAGAATACAAGGGAGGAAACGACAGGCACACAAATCGACGAAGCACTGTGATTCCGGACCAGTTTTCAACCCTCAAAGCAACCATCCGTCTAAAACCTCGAACTGAACAGACTCGGTAGATATTTTGCCATAAATCTATACCAACCTAGTCCTCCGATTAAAACTGATAGTTTAGTAACAAGGCTTTTTGCACTGTCAAGCATCATTCATAGCAGACGTCGAGTTGTAGGTTTTAGATGTGGCCGGAAATACGCCCCATGCTCATTTTTTTTTCCATTGGTTTATGTAAATTAGCATATCCAATAAAATTAAAACAAGAGTGCGTCTTACTGTCGACTGACATGAACTTGTGACCCGCAGTAGCAGTCGCTTTAGGTACCTATTTTCCCCAGCCCGAAAAGGTCTACTGTAATGGAGTCTGGTTTAAACACTGCTCAGTGTGGGTCAAATGGTTGTTGTGATGCGTCTAGTGTGGTAGTGTAGCGTCTGTGCTTGTCGCTCTCGCTTTCAGCTCCCACCGCTGGCTAGCAGTTTTGCGAAAAGGGGAGCAGAACATGTCAGTCTCTCCCTGCCAGTACACAGCCTCTCCAACAACAAGCCTCATGTAGTGCCTCCTCGTGGTGACTCATGGTAACCGAGCACCTTACGGACTCGGGCTGAACTACAGAGGACTCGGAGGAGATCTGGCCCCCAGACATGCGGCATGCAGGCCCATCGATGTGTGGACAAGCCCTGATGCCCATGAACCAGATCCCCAGCTATGGGTAAATAGCCCCACTGCCTTGTGGGTGCCTTGGGAGAGGCAAAGGCTAGGGGAGTAAACCCTATACAAATCCGGGCAGGGATGCTCGATAGCCTTGGTTGGCAGATCTCCTTCGAGAAGGAAAACTCCGAGGAAAAACCTGAGTAGATGGGACCCATAAGCCTTGGTCGGCAATCCATCTAGGAGAAGGATACTCCAAAACTAAACCATCCTGTGCTCCCAGGAAAGGCCTTTTGACCAGGAGCTAAGGGTGAGGTAACCCCGACAGAAACCCCGAGTGCTGAAGACGGAGGTACTGGGCTGCACAGCGCACTCTAATAAACCACAGTACCATGCATATACAGCCATATGACACTTGGAGATGGATTCAAGAGGAATGGTGCTCGCCCTGTGGAGTCTCACCAGGCAGGTGCAGTACCGGGCTCTGCGCCTCTTCAGAGCCCACCCCCAGCGACTGGAGGACCTTCCCGACTGTCTCGAGGAGCCAGGGGACTGGGAAGTAGAGCGACTGGCCAGCGAAAAAACAAGACCAGAGACAAAGAAAAAGCCAATGTGAACATCATGCACTGGAATGCCGAAGGGGTTACCAACAAGAAAACAGAACTAGAGCACTTTCTGCATGAAAACAGCATAAACATCTGCTGTATACAAGACACACCTGCAAGAAGGGAAACCCTTTAAGGTCAGAGGATATCAGGTCTTCCGAAGTGATCGCCAAGGGAGGAAGAAAGGGGGGGTTATGACCCTAGTTAGAAACAACCTGAATGCCAGCGAAACCAGGAGATTCATGGAAGAGGCAGAATACATTCAGGTCAAGGTAACCACCAGTGACAGCACCCTTGACCTTGTCAACTACTACTGCCCTAATGATAAGTTGCTGTCCCTCGACACTATCCAGGTCCCGGACAGTGGATTCCTCATCACTGGTGACTTCAACAGCCAGTCCCAGAGTTGGGCATATGACACACTGGACAAGAGAGGAGAAGACATTGAGGAGTGGCAAGATGAAAACCACCTGATACTTGCCAATGACCCTGAGGACCAACCTACCTTCTACTCTCGCCGCTGGCACACCACCACTACACCAGACCTGGCGCTTTGCACTGAAGATGTTCATAAGTGCCTCAGCAGAACAGTAGGACCACAGCTAGGAGGAAGTGACCACCGCCCTATCCTCCTAACCCTAAAAGGATGCACAGCAGCTAGCTCGCCACACCGGCCAAGATGGAACTACCGAAAGGCAGACTGGCGCTTGTTCAGTATCCGAACAAATGAGCTAATGCAAGACCTCGCTGTGTCGGGAAGGAACATCAACAATGTGGTCAGAGAGTTTAATGACATTATCAGTAAGGCAGCCAAGGAATCCATACCTCGAGGGGTCCGGAAAAACTACACCCCATACTGGACCGCAGATCTTCAGAAAGCACATGACAACCTCACTAGGGCCAGAGAAGACGCTGAAACCAACCCCAGCCAAGAAAACAACATCAAGCTACAACACAGTAAGGCCCAGTATCTGAAGATGAAGTTGGAGTGCACAAGAAGAAGTTGGAGAGAGAAGACTGCAAGACTAAACATGGACAGGGACACCACGAAGTTGTGGAGACTGACCAAGGCGTTGAACAATGAGGGCACCAGGGAACAGAAGATCACCTTGGAAGAAGAAGGGAAAGCACTGACTGGTAGGAAAGCTGCAAACATGTTTGCACAGATCTATGCGAAAGAAAGTGACATCACTGTCCCACGAATGCTTGCGAAAGAAATCAGACAGGAAGAAAGAGAGAGAACAAGAGATGTGAACATCCATGATGCAATGAAGAAGGACATCACCCTTCCAGAACTGAAGATGGCCATCAAACAGCTGAAGAAGAAAAAATCTCCAGGTCCAGACAGCATCTCAAACGAGATGTTACAACACCTTGGCAACACTGCCTTAATGAAGCTACTGGACATCTTTAACCACAGCTGGAGAGGAGGACAGGTACCCCAGTGCTGGAAGGAAGCCAGGATGATCCCAATTTTGAAGAAAGGGAAGAATAAGTCCAAAGCCCTGAGTTATCGCCCCATCAGCCTGACAAGTTGTGTGTGCAAGACCATGGAGCGCATCATCAACAAGCGCCTGCAGTGGTACCTGGACTCTGAGAGCATTATCGTGCCAGAGCAAGCTGGCTTCAGAAGCTACAAGAGTACAGAAGACCAGACAACACACCTTGCACAGGTCATAGAAGATGCCTTTCAAGATCAGAAGGTGACATTAGCTGCCTTCATTGACCTACAGAAGGCTTTCGACAAGGTGTGGAAGGATGGTCTCCTTGTGAAACTCCTTCGCAGTGGCATCCAAGGGAATATGTACCGGTGGACCAAGTCATACCTGCACAATCGCAGAGCCCGTGTGACAGTGGATGGGTACTGTGGCCAAAAAGTGCTGTTGCGTCAGGGGGTGCCACAGGGGGGAGTCCTGTCACCGACACTGTTCATACTTTTCATCAACGACCTTGTGCCAGAGCTACCAAAAGGAGTACACGCAGCCCTGTACGCAGACGACCTGGTACTCTGGTGCACAGAAGAGTATGCAACAACTGCTACATACAGGGTGCAGCTAGCCCTGGACAGGCTGACAGACTGGACCAACAACTGGTGTGTGACCATCAACACAGAAAAATCATCAGCCACACTCTTCTCTCTCTCCAACAAGGCAAAGGCTGGCAACCTAACACTGGGCAACACCCCGCTGCGGTATGAAGACCAACAGACATACCTGGGAGTCACCCTTGACAAGAGGCTGACGTGGAAGCCGCACATTTGGAATGCAGAAGCGAAAGCTAGAAGAAAGCTGAACATCATGAGAAAACTGGCTGGAACACAATGGGGAGCCAATGAAAAGATCCTCAAAAATGTATATCAAGGCACAGTGAGACCACACCTTGAGTACGGATCTAATGCATGGTTGACGGCAGCCCAGTCACACCAGCAGACCATTGACAGAGTTCAGAACCAGGCACTGCGTATCATCACCGGCGCAATGAGATCCACACCAATTGAAAAGATGGAAGAGACAACGGGCATCCCACCCCTGCGCATGAGAAGAGATTGCAAAGCCTTGATACAGTCCACAAAGGTCAAGTCTTCCAAAGACCATCCTATGAACGCTAGGATGAAACAACCAACCTCAGGGAGACTGAAAAGATCAAGCTTTGTGAAGGAGACGAGAGCACTGCAGAGAAAACACCAGGCAAAGCTGCCTGCGCAGGTAGAGGCTCTGAATCCTGCTAGCGACCTTCCACCTTGGGAAAGTAAGCCAGAAAACATCACCATCTCTTCCACGGTACCCTACATCACCACCAGAGATGAGCACAGCACTGTGAGCAAGAAAGCCCTGACACTGGCCATGCTCGAAGAAAAGTATCCCCAGGAAGCATGGATACGGGCATACACCGATGGATCAGCCACAGATGCAGTTCAGGATGGAGGGGCTGGGGTGTACATTCAGTACCCAAACGGAAAATGGCAGGCAGAGGCAGTACCAACAGGCCTTCACTGCACAAATTACAGAGCTGAGGTGGAAGCCCTAGTCCGCGCAGCTAACACCCTTAGTGGCACTGCAGACCCTGATGCCCAGATTGTCTTCCTTACTGATGCCATGTCTGTCCTTGAGGCAGCAACAGCAAGCAAACTGCCACGTCTACAAGAGGCACTGCAAAACATCAAGTGCACCAGACTGGTGCTGCAGTGGATCCCTTCACACTGTGGCATCTACGGCAATGAAGAAGCTGACAGAATGGCAAAAGTGGGCGCAGAGAAAGAACAAGATGAAAATGGAGTCAGCTTCACAGAGATGAAGACCATCATTAAGTCTGTGTACAGACCACCACAACGGCCCCTAGACAGTTACCATCAGCTGTCCAGACAAGAGCAGGTGACCATCTTTCGTCTGAGGACCGGGCACAACCGACTCAATTTCCACCTGCACAGACGCTTCCACCTCGTGCCATCTCCCCTGTGCCCTTGTGGAGAAGCAGAGCAGACCGCAGAGTACATCCTCCAGGACTGTGGGAACCACCAGCCGCTGAGGGACTGAGGAGATATGGCAGAAGCCCGCCACTCTACAAGAGAAACTGTACGGGCCTGTGGAGGCGCTACAGAAGACCACAGATTTCATTTTGAGAGCCAAACTCCAAGTGTGACGGCGTTCGAGAAGAAGAAGAAGAAGAACACTGCTCAGTTGTCAATATCTTTTCCAGTAATTCCCTTCGACTTTAGAGTAAACACGGCAGAAAACAATGGATGCACTGCAGTGCACAGAGGCCACTTTCAAGGCACTCTACTAAAAGGTTTAACGTTCAACTCTAGATGTTTGAGAAAGAGGTCCGGGATACTTCCGGCCACAGCTAAAATTTCGCGCGTGCGGTCCGTTTCCACCCTTGTATTCTGCCTTGAGCTTAGTAGGCGGTGGTGCGCACGCGGTGGCGCAGCGGATTTGCATTAGTCAAAGCCGCTACTATCATCGGGCCCCTATGTACCAACTCGTTTATTACGGATTCTTTAAAGGTCTGTTTGCAAAACAAAACAAAAGCGTAAACCACATTACTGATAATGAGATGTCATTACCTGAAAGTAAAAGTCCATCACCTCCAGCAAATTTGTGCCTTTCGGGAAACACTGAAAACCGAAAGAAACAATTCAAATACTTGTGCCTTCATGCATGTATTCACAAGCGTATGCTACAGGTTTCATACTATGCTGCATTTGCAGGCCAGCATTTAAGCGTTGCTTCTGCAGCATTTCATCAAGTGCAGTACCTTGGGTTATCATTTGATATGTTCTGCATCTGGATACATGACATAAGATACACATCTGGACACAGCACATCTCAAATGAGTTAA
Organism: Semisulcospira habei; assembly: GCA_036245525.1. Classification (NCBI taxonomy): domain Eukaryota; kingdom Metazoa; phylum Mollusca; class Gastropoda; family Semisulcospiridae; genus Semisulcospira; species Semisulcospira habei. The sequence continues at coordinate 116,653,554 of BTPG01000001.1, read as the reverse complement.
CTCAAGGTACTGAGAGACAGCTGAAGCTTGATAAAATGAGCAGGATAAAATGCTGTGAAAAACAGAGCTTGAATGCTAGCCTGTGATTTTATACTTCACCACCTACTAACGTAAGGTAAGAAGTCACATACCAACACATTTTTCTTTAAGATAATTATAATACAGGAGTATTAACTATTTTTTACCTGGTTTTCTTTGAGGTAGTATGCAATAGCAAAATTTCTGTCGGCTGTTTCCCGCTCTGACAGGAATCTGAAACAAATGGAAGATCAACAATATAAAAATAAACTGTATAGATGGAAACAAATATTCTGAAAAAACACGCCCCCCCCAAAAAAAAAAAACAAACAAACAAAAAAACAACAACAACAACAAAAAACAACAACAAAAACAAACAAACAACAAAAACAAGAAACAACATTTGCAGACTTCAGTATAGCATAACCTGTTTTGAGAGAGCACTCTTACTGTAGATCACCTGTCCTTAAGAACCATCATTTAGGTGGCTGTAGACATTTAAATGGTGGCCTTTAATAATAGGAAATACCTTTTGCCCCCCAAGAAATCTCTTGAGAAAGCCCAGGTCTGTATTTTAAAAAAGGGTTCTATGTTATTGCAGTTCTGTTCTTAATGTGAACACTCGGCTGAATATATCGTTTTGCACCCGAAAATGACCAGAACAAGGTGAACACCACATAATACCACTGCAAGAGGCATAGATCCTCATGAGCCTCTGAATCTGTGGGGGTTCACGAGAATTTATGCATCTTGATGGCAGACTTTACAAATGTGCCTCACAAGGCAGACATGCATTACGTATTACTACAAAAATTAGTGAATCTGTGATCTTTATCTTAGCGTCTTCAAGAGAAGTCAAATTTTTGTTGTTGATTCTTTTCGATGTTCTTTTTCGGAACTGCAGACCTTTAACACTGAATAGCATCTGACTAATTTAACTCTTAAACTTCCAGAACTAAATGACTTCCATTCTATAGAATGGAAGTCATTTAGTTCTGGGAGTTTAAGAGTTAATATTCAATCGCGCAGCTGCAGCTGGGAATTATTTGTCTAAATGTGTTTTCTTTTTTTTCTTCAGTCTTGTTACTTACACTGAGTTGTTAAAACTGACGAACTCGTCCCCGGCTAGCCTTTTCAGCATCTTGAGCGTCTGTGAAAACCACAATACATGTACGCTCATTTAACAGTCATATAGTTACACAGTCGTGATCGTCAATGATTCTTAACCCCTTAATTGCCAGTGGACGCAGACTGAAGTTTTGAAATCATTGTAAATTCACTTCAAAGATTCGCCGTTGTCAAAGGAACATGGTTTCAGCAAGAGGCACAGATCCTCATGAGCCCCCGCAACTGCGGGGGCTCATGGGGATCAATGCCTCTTGCAGTTGGGTGGAAGTCAAGGGGTTAAACATGAAACAAAAACAAACAGATAAAAGCATCAGAAGCTGAGCGTGGAAAATCGAATGTATCCTACAAATCGACAAAAATATATACTTAGCATTCGTAGTGTTTCTGTTGTGTCTCTCTGTCTCTCTTTACATCTGATATGAACCAGACACTAAGGATCCAAAAACGAACAAGACTGTTGTATAACATACCGATACCTATGAATAAATATGAAGATTAAGGAGCGTATGTTAAACCTTCACTAATCTTCATCTTTATTCATATTCAACCCGCCTGCGACGCTTTAAGTACACAGTAATTTTCTAGAAGCTGTATGCATAATCTCTTTGTTAATTTCCTGCCATGGCCCACTTCATCCCATTCTGCTCGACTGTTGCGAGGAAAACGAAAATGGAGCCGATATGTTCCATATTCAGGGGGTATTTTTAGTCTAGGCCGAAAAGGGGGCCTATACCCAGCTCATAATGCAAACAATTCCCAACAAAGAAAGAAGCACTTAGACAGGACAAGCACAACACAAATGATTAAACGTGTGTGTGTGTTTGCGCGTGCAAACGTGGGTGCGGGCGTTTATTATTACTATTTTTGATGTAACATTCATCAATTTCAAGCACAAATCCAAGGAAACCAAAGCGGCTTTTATGCTGGGTATAAAACCTATGATCCAGGGAACAAAACTCGTGTGGACGCCATTAATCCTTTCCGATAGCATCCTGATACACGATTGCTTGAAATAAATCTGACTGATAGTTCAAGGGTGGTGCCAGAATAGCTTGGCACCTGAGGCTAAACCCTTGAACCACAATGGTGGGGAGATCTATCTCCTAATCTGTAATAGAGCTTTCATAGGACAATAAGCACAAAATAATCAGGCTCAGGATGTAATGGGTTAACCAAAGACTACAACTGCAGCACACATACTGACACGCGAGCGAAATGTCGCATTTCTTTGTTTTGTCAACAGGGCCTATAGAATACATCTGTAATATCACCTCAAATGTTCCAGTTAGTTTTGATTCTGGCGACTTACGTGATCAAATCTGTCAGCAGAGTTGAGTTCTGGCCTCAGCATGGATGCAGTCACCACGGCTCCAGCGTTCACCATGGGGTTGTGCGGAATATCTGTAATATATCACACAACAATTTCCATTGGAAGGGGGCAGGGGTACCCTCCAGGGGCCTGATACCCCCTACCCCCTTCGTCTTGCAGATATAGCGTGTTGGATGAGTCCACTTAACCCATTTAGCCCCGAGTCCCTACAGCAGGAGATGAATTGACCATAAGAAGGCGCCAAGCTAATCTGGCACTATCCTTGAATCATCATGGTCAATCCATCCCTGCAACTGGTACAGTCATTAGGTAACAACTCCAAAATTTGAGAAATGGGACCTTGGGGCTAAAAGGGTTAATACATAAAGTCCGTATAAGTTTTGACCTAGTTCTGGTTTACGGATGCCCGCTATTCTGGCAAAACCCTGACGAGCTGAATCCATTACGAAATAAGGTTTGTCCCTATATAATTTCCCCTCATCCCCCCCCCCCCCCCCCCCCCCCTCCCCCATCCATCAGCTTCTGCAATGAAAGCAGTTTTGTTGATCTTAGAATGTGCACAGTGACCTAGCATATCGTATACTACAGACTTATCCAACAAAAATATGAACTATAATCACTTTGTGCATTCAGACTGATGACGTTGAAGCGCTGACCGCTGGGTTCCTGGCCCACATACTGATGAACTACATCCGGGTCAACCTCGTTCAGAACTAGCGAATAGGTCAAAGGCTTGCTGACGGACTGCAGGCAAAACGGTGTCATCGCGTCTCCCAGAGCATATCTGAAAACAGGGTAGAAAGCAGTTTAACCTTTTCATCCTGATACACTATTGCAAGAAATAAATGTGACTATGATAGTTCAATGGTGGTGTCAGAATAGCTTGGCGCCTAAGGAGCCAAGCTATTCTGGCACCACCCTTGATCTATCACCTAATGTGTAATGTAGCCTTCCTAGGAAATAAGCAAATTTAAAGAAAATAGCATCAGGATGTAATGGGTTAACTAACCACTAAGACGGACTTCTGTTGGCTGCCAAGGCGACTCCTTTGCGGAACTTGTAAATTTGGTCGGAATTTGTTCATTGAATGAAAAAATGGGTGAACATTCACTTTAGCTTGTTAAACGAATATATAAGAAAATGAAAAGTCAATGGTCGAATTACATTATTAATTTATTTTTTACCATTGTCTGTTCATTTTATCACTATTTAAAAAAAATTATCATATACAATTTTAAAATATATAAAAAGAAACCTGCCTTTGTCCGTCCACTGTACAGACAGCCAGGCCCCAGTGTTCAGGACTGGCACGTGCTAACTGAGGGATGTAACTGGCCGGCTGAAACAATACGAAAATTAAATGCACGCATGAGCACAAATAGAATAAAAGATGCGCGGGCATGAGTGTGATTTGAAGAAAATGAAGAAAATGAAGAAAATCAGTAGAACCAGTTAAATGGGCAGAAGGCATAGGGGAAAAAAATACAAACAAAAAACCCCGAAACAAACAAACACTGAAGAAGGAAAGAAATAATGAATGACGAAAGAACATTCAAGAAATAAAGAATGATCGAATGACCTGCCGACAACAAGGATGACGTTTCGATTCCCGAAAGTGACAGACAGAGAGGGACAAATATTCAAACGTTAACTGCGGGGGCACTGCGAACGCTAAACGGCCATATGCAAGAGACATAACTCCTCATGAGCCCCCGCGAAAGCGGGCGCTCATGAGGATTTATGTCTCTTGCTAGTCCTAAGTTCTTTATGCCTATTTTTGTCCCATTTATATTTGTGTTCTTCACGCGAATTCCGGTCATCGTGCAGTCGCTTCAGACGCGAATTTCGTGATCACTGCTAACCAAGGGGTTAACGTCTTTTGGCCACCACGAAGGTGATTTCAAAAACGGTGCACCGAATATACCCCACAATTACGATCAAAAGTTTAAAAAACAATAATTTAAAAAAAAAACCAACCCGCATTCCAGACAAAAAGGTGACTGCCACGCGTGTAAAATGCAAAGAAGAACCCAACGGAGAAAGAAACACGCTTAGAAAAGACCGATACAAGACATATTAATATTTCGGGTAAACCCCTTTTTTTTTTCAAAATAGACAAGCAAACAAATATAGAGATCAGTCGCGACTTATCTTCATTATCGCAGAAGGAATGTGACAACTCAAAGTCTGACGCTCTATACCACGCACTGCGCCATCCTGGGTCATAGTCAGACAGACAGACAGACAGACAGACAGACAGACAGACTAACAAACGGTCAGTAATAAGTGTAAACCGACCTGTCCTGCTTGGTTTGGCTTGGCACTCCAGTACAGTTCGTCCGTCTGCTGACAAAACTTCTGGAACTCTGGGATGATGAACTGTCTGCGAAACGCCTTGCTTATCAAGACGATGTTCTCCGCGACGCATCTGTGGCATGAAGGCACACACAATGTCATCAAATCAACCTATAAAGCCCTGAGAGACTACGACAGGATGTGGATCGACCATGATATTTGAAGGTTGGTGTCAGAATAGCTTGGCGCCTGCAGGCGCCAAGCTATTCTGACACCAACCTTCAAATATCATGGTCGATCTGTCTCCCGAACTGTGATGAAGACCTCAGAAGATACCTACAAAAATTTGATAATTTCGTCCTTAGGGCGTAAGGAGTTTTAAAAAAAATTATTAAAAAAAATCAACTATTACGTTTTGTGCTAGTACTTAACAGGGGGGGAAAGGGAAGGTGCCTAGCTATTCTGCCCAAATTCAGCGACATTTCAACGAAAATCTCGCTTTTCACAAAAATGGACTTACTTTCTTTTGCCTCTGCAGGGCAATACTCTGTATTACTCGTCAACAGTCACGGTTGAACCTTCTCCAACAGCTTGTACAGTCGTTGTCAACGTTCTCTACCGCTTGACTAGAGTATCATTCAAAACTAATATCATGGGTGGGACCGAAAACAAGTTGAATCCTGAAGCGGGGGTCTTGGGGCACTTTTTAAGTGAGAAATTTATTTTATTTTATTTTTGAATCAGGATATCCGGCTGTAGCCGGAAAAGTCCCACCTATGTAATATGAAGACCCATCTTTTCATGGTAGCTTATCAGGAATAACTTAGTCTTGATGGGGTCACAGGAAGGGTTGGACCAAGGTCAGCTGGTGATATATGTGCGGGCGTGTGTGTGTGGGGATTGTTGTGTGTGTAATTAATGTACCTTCTTAGTGAAAGCTATTGCATACCTTTTAGAGTAAGTGGGTATATTTATTTACAGGTATTTATTATGTATTATGTATTTATGTATGGGCGCTAAATAAATGTTAGTTGATTAGATCCACAACACAATTTTGGCTTTTGTCACATCGAGACTGTCACTACAATAAAAGAAACACGCAGCGTTGTGTTATTCGCTAAAGTAGAGACGTGACCAAAAGCCAATTTGTATCACGAATCTAAAGAACTACCACAATTCAATATAAGCGCAGCGATGTTATTTAGAAACTGCACTTTCTTGTGAGATCCACGATTGTGTGCATACATCTGCTCACAGGGACAATTAAAAAATGAGAACGCATAATTTCATCAAAATCACATGATCTGACGTCATACCAATCCAAACAATTTCATCGATGTGATGCTATCGCGAAGAGGTGCATGTCTGTCGGGTGACGCTATTATCACTGACGACGCTGAAAAACTGTTTCCACGAGACCTGATTTTTTATTTCGATGTGCCTTCCTTGTGACGTTCTGATAGAGCCAAAACTCTGTATCATCATCATCATTATCATATCATCATCATCATCACTGTAGTAATAAAACCATCAACCAGCGATCGCCAAACACCCTATCCTACGACCAAACACACAAACACTCACGCTTTAAAAGTCTGTTTGTCCAGAAAGATGTTCTGTGCTCCTTCGAATTCAGCAATGTTGTTCCCAAAATGTCGCATAGACTCTGAGAGCCGCGGATCCGTCACACGAAGACCCGTCTCTTTCAACGCCTGAAAAGCACAATATCAAGTGTTTCCTGAACAGATCTGGCTCGTGAATTCATTTTTAAACCTTTCAATGCCGAGAAAAAAAATCTCAACCACCCAACTGCAAGAGGTATAGATCCTCATAATAATAATAATAATTACGGTATTTATAATGCGCTTATCTTATAATAATTATAACTCTAAGCGCGCACTCACAACTAGCGTACGCATGCGCACGCTTTAGACAACGACTCACGTACCACAAATACATTACGACAGTCAGCTTAGGGAGGGAAGTGTGGTGATTAGTGCTAGAACTGTTGAAAGAGGTGAGTTTTGAGGGCGGACTGGAAGGAGGAGAGAGAGTGTTTCTGACGGAGAGAGAGTGGGAGAGTGTTCCAGGTGGATGGACCATATACAGAAAAGGAGCGGGGGCCGAAAGCGCTGAGTTTGGTGCGGGGAATGTGGAGGCGGAGCGGAGGGAGCGGGGAGGAGTGTAGGGGTGAAGTAAGTTGGAGAGATAGGCAGGAGCGTAGTTGTTCAGAGATTTGTAGCAGAGAGACAAAATCTTGTATTGGATGGGGAGCCAGTGAAGGAGTTTGAGCAGGGGAGTGATGTGGTCGGATTTTTTCTTTCTGAGGACGAGGCGGGCAGCATTGTTCTGGACGCGCTGGAGAGTGAAAGTGGTGGAGCGAGGGAGGCCGGAAAGGAGAGAGTTGCAGTAGTCGATGCGAGATAGGATAGGAGAGACAGCAAATTTGGTGGCAGCTTCGGTAGTGAGGTATTTTCTGATCTGACTGAAGCGGCGGAGGTGGAAATAGCATGCCTGGGCCGTGGCGGAGACGAAGGTCATGGAAAGAGAGGAATCGAGGATAACGCCGAGGTTTTTGGCCGAGTCAGAGAGGGAGATGGGGGTGCAGTTGCGGGGGCTCATGAGGATCTATGCCTCTTGCTGACACCACTTTAAAATGTAAAAAAAAAAGAAGTGGTTATTTGTATACAGCGCATTAACCCCTTTAGCCCCAAGGTCCCATTTCTCAAATTTTGGAGGTGTTGCCGAACGACTATGTACCAGTTGTAGCAGATGGATTGATCATGATAATTCAAGGGTAGTGCCAGATGAGCTTGGCGCCTGAAGGCGCCAAGCTCATCTGGCACTACCCTTGAATTATCATGATCAGTCCATCTCCTGCTGCAGGGTCCCTGGGCCAAAAGGGTTAAAGAAACACACCCAAACCTGAAATTACCTCATCGTGAAATATTCTTTCCCAGCGACCAACACACTTTATAGGTCCTTATACACAACAAAATACAAAACGCAGTAACCAGTACTCAATGGTCACGAGAACTCACTAAAGCCATTTTAAATTCCAAAATTTATTTACAGTTTGGGTTTATTAATTTAACCATATGAAGGGATTAAAATCCGATATACATTTTAACCACACAGTGTTTCATTGCTTGACATAAACCATCCTACGATATCGCTGCTCAGTGGAAAGAGTTATTCCATGTTAATGAGATTTTTTTTTCTACAGTGGGTTGAGACCGGTCTTTCCAAAGGTATTAAAGTTTTGGTCGTTACTGCAATCGCCAACCGAGGAAACATCGATGGTTAAAGGATGTCAATGGTATCGAAAATATCACGATTTCTTAAATGTATGATATGCGCATAGTTAAAAATGTAATATGGATTAACCATAATTTATTTTTATACTGTACAACTATGTGTGGGTCGAACAATCTACGTGAACGTGTGCGACCATGACCTTTTTATGAATTACTCTTATTCACTACCCCCTAAAGTAGCACTATGTATACCAACAGTCGCTTAACAACATCTTACGTGGTTTACGTGCATATTTACACCTGTGGCCTTGATCTTGTCCACCTATGTCCTGACCTTTCCACTTTTGACCTTAACCTTCGGTCATGCAGTGCTATCATCACCATGATGCTAATTACGGCACATTTAGTTTTAGTGACTGACGATTTTGAATCACTGCGCCATTCTTGAGATTCAAGTACAGTAAAAGTTTGTATTAAGAATTTATCGAGCATTTTCTTTTTGTAAACTGTATTGTCAGTTGTTTCAACTGTTAGAAAATATAAAAAATATAAAAAAAATTTCCATTTAAAAAAAAGGCAACAGACAGGCAGCTGAATCCCTAAAAATGAACAAAGCAAATATTTCAACGCAAACCAAAAAGTCTATAAATAATAAATTATTTATGGCGTTTAATGTTCTGTGAAACATCAAAATAATTTTGAATTGTCTAAACGCTAATTTTCTTCTAAAGAAAGGCTCGTGTAATGAATGCTCATTAAGAAAGCCCTTTTTCTCTTCCTATTGTCGTCGCTCACAAACAAACTTAAAAGAAAACTTGAAAAACAAACTTGTAAATGGTTGATAATGCACAACACTAATAATTCAGTCTGCTGTGTAACCGCTGCACAATTTACAGACCCTTTAAAGTGATTCCTCCGTTGCTCCATGATGTCGAATTGATAATTTTTAGCATCTACGTCATGTACGTCACTGATTTACCCAGTGTGCAAAGGTCATCGGGCCGATGTCTGCCGCCGTTGGCCGGTGCACGGCCAGGCTGTGCGCGGCCCAACGGCGGCCGACGTCGGCCCGGTGGTCTTTTGCGTATTGGGATATAACCTTAAGATACCTTACGATATCTTGAAATAGGTATTTCACACTCCAGTCTAAGTCTCAGTCACAAATGTCAAAAACAACAACAACAACAACATGTACACACACACACACACACACACACACACACACACACACACACACACACACACACACACACACACACACACAAATAATAAGTAAGTTTAAAAATAATTAATTAAAAAATATATAATAAATAAATAGACAAATAAATAAATAAATAAATAGGTTCGACGACTATCAGAGGAAAAGTAAATAAACGAACAGATATGCAGATAAATACTAAATAAATAAATAAATAATAGTTAAAGGGGCACGACGACATGAACAACACAATTCAGGTGACTGCCAAGCGTGTAAAATGCAGACAAGAACCCAACGGAGAAAGAAACACGTTTAGAAAGGACAGTTACAACATAATTTATTGTGTTGTGACTGTCTTTCTAAGCGTTGTTTGTCTCTCCTTTGGGTCCTTCTCGACGTGAACTACAATGGCATCGTCGAGCTTTACCCCAAGAAATTTCCCCAGGGGCAATTTGTCGTTGTTATCCGCGAGGTAGTCAAACAGCATGCCCTCCACATCTTGAAATGTGAATCGCTTGTCCCTGAAACACAATGGAATTAAACAAGATGTGAATATATTGCCTGTACTGCCCCATGAAAAATACATGGTCACATTTAGACCAGAAAGGTGACCAAATGGGAAAAAAGAAGAAAAACATGTGCTTAGAAAGCAAAATATTTTTTCTTTCTTTTTTTTTAAACGATTTATTTACAATGCACTACTTATCTTTCCCAGTGCGCAATGCCATCGGGCCGACGTCGGCCGCCGTTGACCCGCGCACGCCCGTGCGCGGGTCAACGGCGGCCAACATCGGCCCGATGGCTTTTGCCATCATTGGGAGATTTCTCAGGCGAGAGGCACAACATTTCGCCTAAGAAAGATGAGCATGCCTTGTATTCTTGTGCGTATAGTCATTTTGAAAGTTTAATAAACCGCGTTGTTGTTATCCTTTCCAAGCGTGTTTCTTTCTATGTTGGGATTTCCTTCGATGCACGTCAGTTGCATGCATCGTAGGTCTCGTGCGCAAACCACTGTAAACTGTAACACAAACAATATATCCGGGCGTAGGGTTAATTCACTTGTAGACAGAAATACCGAGTCAGAAAGTAAAAAGAAAATAGTATTCGAATCAGTAATTATCCTAGTTTTTGTAAATTATATATATCGTAGGTGTACCCAGTTCTCTACACGGTGACTAAAAATTAAAAAAAAAAGACTGTCTGACTTCTGTCACGCTAAAAGGAAACATTTATAAATGCAGAACGGGAAAAGTTGACTGCCAAGCGCATAAAATGTAAAGAAAAACCCAACAAAGAAAGAAGCACGTTTAGAGAGGAAGAGTACAATTCACAAAGTGTGTTGTAGGCCTACTTGCCATATCTTGGCGTGTTTCTTTCTTTGATGGAATTTTCTTTACAAATCTACCAGTTCATACGTCCGCCAAACTCCTCATCCCAGCTTCCGATCAGGTTCGTCCGTTTATCCTTTCGTCCAAAACTGAGAAAGAAAAAGGCGGGCGAAAATCCTGCATGCTTACATTGACGGCGGACAGAACAAAAACACACATGCCACAGACGACGAAACATCGCCAACATATGGATACATGCTTGTAGAAAAGACAGTAGAAACGCGTCAGTGCACGTGCAGCTCAGGGTGTCTGGAGAAAATGACGCAACAAAAATAAATGGTTGCAACCTTCCGATAAAAATCTATGACAACATTTGAGAAAGTTGATAAAGTCTAGGTGCCCGTAATAAAACAAAAGTATGGACTGCAAAACGTGTTCTATCACTTCTTGATTGCGATATTTTTGGAGAAAATCATACATTCTTACGAAGGAATAAGATAGCCAGTGGATCAATAGCCCGAGCAGCAAAATGACGTCATTTTCGGCTTCATGTCATGTTATTCGCACGATGCCGTGTGCACAGTGATAGGATTGTGAGTACGTTGTGTATGTAGGGCGTTGTACAAATAACATTGCCATGACGCAAATTCGGCCACAATGTCGTCTTTTATTCCTCGTGCAGTACACGTGCTACAAGTATTTTGTTCCACAACATGGCTGAGGACAATGGATTCCTTTATAAATATGTATATTTTCCCAAAAAATTCATTAATTCTCCAGTGGAGGCTTCCCTATAATTATGCTTTTGTGATCACAAGTACAGGTAGGCATTTGTCTCAGGACCATACAAGTCAACTTTCTCAAGATTTGCCAAACTTGTTTCCATTGTGTATCTATAGCAAGGGAGCGAAGCCTGTGGCATCCTGCTGAAACATATAGACTAATAGATCTAGCGTCTCGTTCGGCATGTGAGGACGGAGTGACGGAACTTAAGGTCACGTTATACATTTAAATTCAGGCAGTTGAGGCAGTGCAAGGACCGGTGTTTTTAAAAATAATTTTTGCCTTGTTTGAAAATTTGTAGTAGGGCTAAATGTTGAAATTTGCTGGAAATTTCTAGTTAGATGAGAGGAGACATGTTTGGTGCTTTGATTCATACCATCCTGAGCTTATTCAGTAGATACTCACAAACCAGATAGGTGAGGCTAGCGCTGGCAGAATTGTACTCAAACCAAGGGGAATCACAGCGCTGGACAGACAAACAGTTAGATCCCCTGCCCCCGCCTATCAGGCACCCAATCGCCAGCCCACAGAGAAATACGCAGGTATAGAACAAGACGATCATTTCCATCCTCAAAAAGAATGGATCAGGTCTATATATATTATTCAGTAGAGAATTGTGGACCTCTGTTGAGTCAGTTGCCGTTGACGTAGTGATTTGAGGGGCACGCTGATTTCAGCTGTGCTTGGGTCAGTGTTGGGTTGGTAAGAAGACTGGCACACGCTACCACAAACACCTATTGCCGGGCGCAATTTTGTGGCGGCAATGTTGCCGCCTCAATTAGGTGCGCCTACAATATTGCCGCCACAAATTGCGACCCGATACAAACCGAGTCTATTCATTTGTGGTAGCCGGCAAGGCTCGAGCAATGTTGCCGCCTCTCAGCCAATCAGCGGTGTTCTTGCGCCACTTCCCGTTTCTTCATCTTCCGGCGAGCCGGAAAAAATGGCGGAGAAGCTGAGCGACGGCCGACGGCTTTGAGACTGTAATATTTATTGGAGACGCGCCGCATGTGGAAACGCTGCAAATAGCTGCGTATTTGTATGCGGCACGTCTCCAGTGAGTAAATTGATCAACCTTGTCCGAGAGTTCCCATGCATATGGGACTCCTGCAGCTCCGAATATTTCAACCGGGCGCGCCGTGAGAGCTGTTCCATATTATAGTAATGGCAGGTCAGTCAGTACAACACATTGCGCGCACATTGATACGTGTGCCAGGAAGCCGATGTGGAAGGTGGCAAATTGTTGCTTACCACACATTACTAGTGGCAAATTTTGGTAGCGTGTGCCGAGCTTCTAAGGAATCAGGTTCCTAGCCAAGAAATGAGACTGTCAATGTGCTGTTTTTATTGTTATTTTGTGCATGGCAAATGTGCAGCTGGTGGGCGGTAGTGTTTTTTTTTAGGTGATTGAAATATTAGGGGATGCCTGGGACTGACTATGGCTAAGAGACTGGACTACGGAAACGCGACTGTGTACCGTGGCCTTAATCAACCGGACGAGCCTATGGTAGAGTCCCAGTCATACCGTGCCAAAACCACAGCCCTTGTTCAGCCGTCAGCAGCTGTGAAGCTTACGAGGAAACGGTCTCCGAGTGCAAGCCCCGAGTACTACTCCCTTCCACCTGTGAGAAGGATAGATTCCCATAAGTTCCAGGCCAGTGGTGCGTGCCTGCGTGCGTGTAACAAGTTCAACCGGCCGCGCAAATAATGGTGAAACGACCCAGATAGTCACGTACTTGGCTAATTAAAAAAGGTATGTCTGATAATACTGCCGGGGGCCCTTCAGTATCTTCCAAAGACATGCAAAGTTAACCAGGCACAGCCCTTGATGTGGCCTATCGAGAGGACTGGCCGACTCAGTATCACCATATGTACAAGCCGGGGAAGGGAGGGGGGATCACTTGCAAGAGGCACAACTGAATTCTCAGGAGTCCCTGCAGAGGCAGGGGCTCATGGGAATCTCTGCCACGCTGACAAACTGAGATTGTTCTAAAAGTAACATTTACATATCCATGTCTGGTACTATGATAGTAATACACTTATGACATCCTATTCAGAAGGATCACCGGCACGTGTAAACACGGTGTACAATGACCTGGCGAGCATGCAAGACCAAGGCCGGTGCAACTGACTAGCACCGCGGAGCCTCTATACTCTTTGACTAGCATAAGCAGGACCAATGATGCCCAGTTTATGTAAACAGGCTCAAAGGGTAGAGTTCGAAAGTGCATTATTCTACGCTGATGTATTCGCTCATGAAATGTTAACCCCCATGTACACGCTGCCACCGATACTGTAAACATTACCGGTGGCTGCATGCACAAGGGGTTACTAGCATATTGTTAAACATCAGTAACGGCGAATAAAAAGATATCATAAGCACATATCCATTTGCCCTACTCAGCTTGAAATGAATTACAAAAGGAAGACGTACAAACCACTAAAACCCATCAAACTTGACCCCTTGAGCTCCTCTGAAAGGTATCGGCAGTGACAGTTGTGTAATTAGTACTTCAGGTAGGTATTTGGTCAGTATTGCTATAGACACGCTTACACAAACGCCCCTCCCCACCCCCTTCTTGTACATTTACTCTGTGATTGACATCAAAGTTGTGTGGGGAAGCCAATCTTACCGAACGTGAAAGAAAGAGAAGATGCACGTCGTGTCAACGCACAAGCGAGTGTACGGTTATGAAAGAAAAGCTAGTCAAGCGGAACAAACACTAACTGACGTCAATTTTAAATTTAAACCCTGTTAAGTAACACACCAAGCCATTTAGCCCCGACGTCATCACAGAAGGAGATGGATCGACCATGATATTCAAGGGTAGTGCCAGATTAGCTTGCCGCCTGATGGCTCCAAGCTAATCTGGCACTACCCTTAAATTATCATGGTCGATCGTGGCCTTGCAGTTAAATGGGTTATTTAACCATCCTGTTATGAAGACACTCAGTGATAGTCCAGAACTAACAAACAGTCGGGTGTAAAGTACAGTAGGCCTACGGCATCCGAGAACAGACAACGACACAGCACTGTAAACGTGAAGCTGTGTATACATGTACCATGCATGATACCTCCGTTTACGGCCGCCCATGACTCACATGCAGCTCTATGCTCTTAGACACCATGAAGACCTATAGGTTTTAACTCATTCGAGACGTGTCGCATCCGGATACGCGGCGTTAAGCCGCGTATCCGGATGCAGCACGTCTCGAATGTGTTAAAGACGTTAGGCCCGACTTCATCGCCGCCATCACCAAAACTGACATTTCAAGCAACACGCAGAAGAAGACGAAGAAGAAGAGGAAGAAGATTTAACACATTCATGCCAGCTGACGCAGACTGTTTCTACAATATAAAGTGGTGTCAGCAAGAGGTATAGAGCCTCATGAGCCCCCGCAGCGGCTATACCTCTTGCATCTGCGTGGTATTCATTTTTTCTCGGCACTGAACTGGTTAACATCAGATGCCTGTGTTGTGTGCCTCCTGTTCACTCAACCGCGACGGCCTTTAATGGAGGAACAGGTTAGTTTCGTAACCGTCGTATCACCATAATCACGAGCACTCAAAAGACACTTGTGCCCCAGGTATCTGTACGGTAATCCTACCCGTGGGGTCTCTGTCAGTGGAGATACCCAGTAAGCAGAAGTCCTCGGGCCCACGACGACCGCAGTGGGCCCGCGCACGGCTGTGCGCGGGCGCACTGCGGCCGTCGCAGGGCCGAAGACGTTTTGCTACTGGGGTATTCCTCTTGGTCGTCCACTCCACGGCGAACAGCGTCAAGTGTTTCCAACAGTAGCTCTTTGT
This sequence comes from Semisulcospira habei, assembly GCA_036245525.1. NCBI lineage: Eukaryota > Metazoa > Mollusca > Gastropoda > Semisulcospiridae > Semisulcospira > Semisulcospira habei. The sequence goes on along the minus strand of BTPG01000001.1, from coordinate 116,638,409 downwards.
CAACAAGCGTCGGCAATGCGGCAATGGGAGAGAGCTCAACAATGACAATGGCCCTGCCCTGTTAGCTTGGCGCTCAAAGACACATAGACTGCCGACCCACAGCGGCTCTCACTAGTACGGACACGCATGTCGAGGTGACCACCTGTACCAGGCGACCACCTGTCTAAGGAGACCACTCATTTTAGGTCTCTTGATCTTCTTGCTGTTACGTAAACTAACTATGCGACCGCGGTGACCATACAAACCTGTTACGTTGATTTCCGGGCATAACTACATATTTGACTCACAGACATATTAATTAAGACACCTGACCGTGATATAACTCCACAAAGTCCGTTATGTTAGATCGCCAGCTACTTTCTGTTTTCGGCTCATGAACCAGGAGTTGTGCTATAAATAACTTTTACCTCGGCTCTGACGCCGGCTAGTGGAACTGAGCGGCGCATACGTTTCAGCGGCAAAATGGACACAAAGTGATATAATCACGCAGTTACGAACGAAGTAACAACCGTAGCCACTCGTTAGGAGGCATCGCAACACATTATATATATATATATATATATATATATATCATATATATATATATATACATATATATATTATATATATATATATATATATGATATATATATAGTATATATATATATATATATGTTGAGACCGCTCCGGAAGCGCTTTACAGTGCCTTTAAAAGTTTAATTCCAGAAATTAATTATCCATAACAAGATATTTATCTTACATGACCTTGCATAGAGTGACCACCTGTCTAACACGACCATTTTTCAAAGCCTTTTGGATCGTCGCCCGACAGTCTTGAAACGCCAAGTGCAGATGATGGATCGACGATGACAGTTCAAGGGTAGTACCCGATTAGCTTGGCGTGCCAAGCTAATCGGGCACTACCCTTGAACTTCAATGGTTGGGGCGCCCTACTTTTGTCCTACTTCAGAGTCAGGAATAGCACTGTCCTGCGTGACTAGTACAGCTGCACAAAACATTGTAATTCTACCCAGATGTAAGGGGTCATGGCGGTGGTATATTGGGGTATACAGTTTGGCCATAGGTACAACGGCGAGGTGTTCGGATATAACTTTTAATAAAAGGAGAAAGACAGCGAGAGCGAGACACCCCTCCCCCACCTCGCCCCCACCCCCTTAGCACACACACGCACACACTGTAATATAATATGCTTACTACGTCAACACTGACATACATAATGATACGGTACAACCAATAAAAAGCCACTTGATGACTGTCCCAAAATAGCCAAAATAAAATACCATAAACAGTTGTGGCGAAGAGTCAACAACACCGGAAAAATAAAAACATTTTCACAAATGGGACACAAGGGCATCATATTTTATTGTATTATCGCCCCATACCCATGTTGGCGTGGAAATTATAAACGACATAAGAACTAAAGAAGGTATAATATAATGTCTTTGCGTCTTTCGCTTTTTTCTGGGATGCAAACAATGGTAACGACGCTGACTTAACTCATTCGAGACGTGCCGCCTCCGGATACGCGGCATAAGCCGCGTATCCGGAGGCGGCGCGTCTCGAATGAGTTAAGGACCCATTCGTTCCCGTTGTTGTAGCATATTATGCTCGTTTCAAAGCGAAGTGATATATGCAGCAAATGTGTGGTCAGGACTTCTAAAACTCCAGCGTTGTTGTATCCGAATTTAGTTATACCCGACCTCGATATACGCTTATTCGACAAGTTCGATGCTGTTCGCATGCAACCTCATAATTGACATCTTGGCCCCAAATATCATGTTTTGTAGTTGATGCAGCTGCCTCATTTGATTGGTCCCCCATTTTCTAACGAAATCTGGGACCTAGAGCTCAGCAGGAAATGCTCATAACCGCCTTGTGAAAGCATCGGATCACAATTCAGACCAAAATGTAAACTTTTATTTTTCCGTCTTTCTCGAGAACACAAAACTGTTACTTACGAAGTTGCACGTGAACGCAGTCGATATAATATTATACGTATGGACACATAAATGAGAGATGGCACTTGTATCCAAGATCACTTTACCAATTAAGATCACTTGGACGAAAAAGATCACTTGTACCGACCCGTAGACCCCACCTAGGGATGGTTCTTTCTGACACTTAAAAATGACGACGCGCTCTTGACCGTGACAATGTGCACACTACTTGACCCTGACAATGTGCTAACTGAATACTGGACGACTCTCAAGGTTAAGTGGCGTGTTTACTTCTTATTTAATTCCCTTCCAACCCCAGCCTAGGAAGCTGAGGCTGTACGACCCTCACAGCTATTTACAAGTCGCTGCAGATGGACCGACCGTGACTTGTCAAGGGTAGTGCCGGATTAGCTGACGCCTCTGGCGCCAAGCTAATCCAGCACTGCTCTTGACAAAAATCACCATCTTGACAGACAATTTCGATTTCTGTCTTTGACTCAGAACGACTGACGAAAGGTCATATATCGCTTTAAATTACTTGTGTTATGTTCACCTAGTTTTACGTGTCACTTGCGAAATTGGTGGCCTTGAACAGTGCATTGTTCTAATATTGCAACAAAAAACAAACAAATAAAAAAACAACCGAGGTGAATCCAGACCTTGGAAAGCGAAGTCTCCCTCTCTCCTCCCCCACTCCTTCTTACGGTGGCAGGAGTTGGTACATAACACCTCGCTACTTCACTGCCGCAGCCGAGAAAACGCGAACACGGTCCAGTTGCCCAGACTGATCCTCGCAGTAGCGGGTGCTCATGATGCTCTATGTCTCTTGCAGACACTACTTTGTGAATATGTTCCTTAGATGGCTGGGGGAAATCTGGCGCTGAATTAAAACATTCTAGCCCTAGACTGAAAGTGAAACCCCCAAATTTTGAAGTTGCCCTCTTAAGAGTGAATTACAGTTCTAGAGGCAGATCGAGCATGATAGTTCAAGGGTGGTGCCAGAATAGCTTGGCGCCTGTGGGCGCCAAGCTATTCTGGCACCACCCTTGAACTATCATGCTCGATCCATGTCTTGCTTTGGTGTGTCGGGGCTGAATTAGTTAACAAAGACTTTAAAAACACATTCTGCGTCCACTGAGGGGCCGTGGTGGATGAGATGTGAACAGAGTGGTTCTGCGGATGTAACAGAATCCGCTCGCAAACCCCGACACTCACCTCAGCCCCTCTCCCACCTTCACCCAATCCACAACCCCCCTCCCCCCCCAAAAAAAAAAAAAAATAAAAAAATAAATAAATAAATAAAAATAAAAAAGGTTACAGATGAGTGTCACAAAAATCGACATACTGACTCGACACCTTATACGCATCACACCACCCGACTTTTATTTGGGAAAAGACGAGTAGGGTGAATGAACGTTGCATGGCCCAGAAGCATAAGCAGGAATCACCTCGACAAACAGATATGGCGCTACCAACAGCCAAATGGGAAATGAGGCTTATTTTTTACTGACAATTCAGTAAGAGGTTTTTATTCTCTTAAGCCACATCCAGCCGCATAAGGTCATGAGAAATGTCTTAAGTGTACCTCGGAACCCCCCTTGTAGATGGTGCGAGCTGGTTGAATTCTCTGGCAGCGAATCTTCGGTGAGAACACCGTGCATTTTCTGACCTACTTCAGCAGCTATTTTTACAGCCACCAACGGGCGCCGTGCAGATGATGGCTGTCCTCTGCAGGCAAAAGACAGCAAAGTCCATTTGTGTGAACAGCAACATTTTCATTATATTCCAATGAAAATCTCGCAATGAAATCTCGCATTCACAAAAATGGATTTACATATTGGTTGTCTCCCTCGATTCGCTGCGCTGATTAGCGCAGCGAATCGAGGGAGACAACCAGTGTGACTGGACTTACTGTCTTTGGCATTCACAGAGCGGATGGCTCCTGCCCCAGATCCTCATGGGAGGAACTTGAACGGCCATCATCATGGCCGGCAAAATACATGTAGTAAACATGATTTGTCCTTGAACTCTGCCGCCTATGGCCCGCTTCTTAACGCCCCTCCCCCTCCTCCACCGTGTGGCAGTGAAGCAGTCTCTGGCCTTGCCAAGCCAAGTGCTGTGTCTATGTCTAATAAATGCATCAGAGCCTCAGGAGATTAAGCCGGAGTGTGAGATGTGAACAACAAAACACTGAAAAAGAAATGGACCAGATTCCATCAGGGCTAAATTGGTTGGGGGAACAGTTGCTTATGGCCTTGACTGACATGGAAGCTAGGAACGGAATATGATTCTTGCACAACCCCACCACTACAGCCTCCACAACCCCACCCCTACAGCCCCCATCCCAAGGACTATTTATGGGCTTGGCCATGTCCAATGTCCCGTATATGGTCCAATGGTTTCGTAGATAAAAGCCATAACAAAACGACCGGCAAAGAAAACGACGTAGTGTTCGGATACTGTGTCCTTGGCGGTAGAATGGCTGGCAACTGCGCAGCTCAAGTGGTAGGGTTTTCGGCTCTCGTCGAAAAGGTTGCGGGTTTGAATCCCGGCAGTTGGGGTCAATATTTGTACAGACCCTATTCGGTGTCTCGTCTTGGAAATCACTTTTGTGGTGGACGAAAGACTTTAATCCCCAAATGCTTACCCCATTGGCTGTCGGTAGCGGTTTTTGTCGCGATGATTCCTGTAGGAATCATCGCAACAAAAACAGCTACCGACAGCCAAAGGGTTAACGTTTTAACGTGTTTGACCTTAAACGGGGGGATGGGATGTCATTTGGAGGGAAATTTTCATTGACAATTTTTTTTTCTCTTCACAACGAAAATGTACGGGCAGTATTTTCATCTCATTCCCAACGCTACACCACGGCAGCTACAAGATCCTCGTTCACGATACTTTCAGCAGGAAGAGCTCATGAGAATCTATGTTTCTGGTTGTTGATGTGAACTGCCTTTTGGGCTGTTCAACTGTATGCGCTGGTTTAGTTCACCTCGGTATCCTGCTGCGCGGTCGAAAGGCCGCCGAAACAGACGACAGCAGCTACACGATCCTCCTTCACGATACTTTCAGCAGAAGCTCATGGGAATCTATGTTTCTGGTTGTTTCTGGTTGTTGATGTGGACTACCTTTTGGACTGTTCAACTGTATGCGCTGGCCTAGTTCGCCTATCCTGCTGCGCGGTCGAAAGGCGGCCGCCCTAAGAGCACGACAACATTACCCGAACAAAAGAAGAAACAAAACAAGAAAATACTGACGTCAGTGACACTCTTAGGCGTGTAATTATGATCCCCATGAGTACCTGTACCACGCGCGACATGTATACGTACACTTTGTTAACGCACATATTCACACGTACCGAGAATACACAGCTTAAATTATGGCCACCGGCTGGTGCCACACGCCTGAGTGAGTGACCCCTGCGCAAGATCGACTCGGGCGCCGGATGGTTAGTTAATTAGTTCGGGGATTAACCCTTTGGGTGTGAGTAGCGGTTTTAGTCGCGATGATTCCTACAGGAATCATCGCGACTAAAAACGCTACCGACACCCAAAGGGTTAATGTTCATGGCACAGTAGTGATAATGGACGGCCCTAACAGGAGGGCTATAGGGGACAGAGACATCTATTGTCTATTAAGTACGACCTGAACACTGATCAATTCAAGCGCACTGCAACTGTGTCACTTTGATTTACCACGACCTTTCTACGCACATAATAATAATAATAATACCGTTATTATATAGGCGCTTTTTCTCAATTTTGGGGAAATCGACTCAAAGCGCCGCGCCTGAAACCCAACACACACACTCACGAAACAGACACGGATTTACGCCATTTAAGACAAACACAGTACAAGACAAACGAAGGGCCAGTCAGCTACTGAAGTTACAGAGATTTTTGATCGCTTGTATTTGAAATTTGTAAAGTGGCCTGAGACCGGTACCAAAGTGGGGGGGGGGGGGGGTGGAAGAACCGGAGTACCCGGAGAAAGAACCCCCGACGGTCCGCCCGAATTAACGGTGACACTTACCAGAGGAGAAAAGTCCAACGCCGGAACCCGGCATCGAACCGCGCACCTTTGGCATTGGTGGCAGGCGCCTTAACCACTGCGCCACGGACCGCCCCACATGTTATTGAACAATCCGGAACCCCCGATTAACACGATGTCACGAAACTAGGAGAAGCGCACCAAAATGTCTCTCACTCTAGTTCGACCCGGGGTCATTTTGGCATAAGCCAAAATGACCCCGGGTCAAACTGGCGTGAGAGTAATTTTGACGTGTTACAACGGGATCCAGAGCCTTCATCCAGTCCACTTTTTACAATACCGTGAATTAACAGACTTATAACAATACTGCGTCAACCCTAAACGTGACCCTCTTCTGTATGCAGCCGCCTCCAGTCCTGCAGGCAGCAATGGTTGGCTCCAAGCACTGATGGTCAAGTCGAAGTACATGGACCTGAGCAATGTCCTCCATTTCTTCCCCGCCCTGTCTGGTCAAACCCCATCAAAACAGACAGACAGACAGCCAGCAATATTCTCTTGCCACAAAAAGTTAACTTGTCCATTGTATGTATATTTCTGTCCGTATGTCTACTTTGAAAACGGGATTTCACCCGAAAACTAAAATTAAAGGACTGTGTTATACCTGTTTTTTCTATGCGTGTTTTTAACTTTCTCAGTTTCTTTGCAGTTTGCACGACGTTCGGCAGTCACCTTTTTGGTCTGGATTTGACCAAACGGCATGTAATCACGGTCTTTGACTTGGCAGAGATCGGCCCCACATCAATCAAGCCGTGCCAACACTGAGATTCATGGTCCACTGCAAGAAATTCAAGTCCCATTCAAGAAATGTCCTCCCCTATTTATCCCTAATCACTCTGGGGTGGGGTTTGATCTACAGTCAAAGACTGACCAAGGACTACAGGTCAGCCCAAGTACTACGCGCATCATAACGCGAAATCTGATATAACGCGATCAAGTCAGTGGCCCCCAAGTAGATCCAAAATGAGCAAAAGTCCTCTGGCCTACTCCAGCCTTAGTCGGCCCGCGCACAAAAGTGCGCGGGCCGACTAAGGCTGGAGTCGGCCAGAAGACTTTTGCTTGTGTTGGTTTCTCTTCATAAACATACAAGTTTAGCACGACCTCAACGCGAACGCCAATAAGGCGATGTGGCTTTCTGGCTCACAGGTATCACAATATAATGAGCCTGACCAGTATTTAGTATAACTGGCCATGGAATTGGCAAGGAACGAGCCTCAAAATCACTGATCTGGAATGCGTCGCCCTCTTCCAGTTGAAGGAGTAACGGTTTTGAGCATTCGGCAGGCAATTTCTGGGGAAAGGCCTGCGAGGAAGTAAACGGATGACTGATTCAGATAAATACGTTGTCCTTGTGCCAGGTGCATATCAGTCAAGGGCAGTTTACGACGGTAAGAGTACTCTTAAAATGTGTCTCGAACATTCAATCGTTACGTCCACACACACACACACACACACACACACACACACACACACACACACACATACCCACGCACGCACGCCGGCACACACTGACACACACACACACACACACGTAAATCAGAAGTAGGTCAGACCCCGCTACGGTTCAAACATTGGGGGGGGGGGGGGGAGGAGAGGGGGAGAGAGAGAGAGAGAGAGAGAGAGAGAGAGAGAGAGAGAGAGAGAGAGAGAGAGAGAGAGAGAGAGAGAGAGAGAGAGACGTTGTGAGCAAACGAAAGGGTGTGCGGGCGGGCAAAAGTGTCTGCACGCGCGTGCATGTCGCGCGAAGAATGCCACTGGCAAATTTCTACAGCATCTTTTACAGTGTATGGTTCTGTACTGGACTGGGAGCAAGTCTCAACATATATCGTTCGCCTTAACTCCCGTGTGCATCAAGCCAACGGCACTGTTTACAGTCGCATGCACAAGGGGGCTAACCAAGCCATACTTCTCAGCGCAGTCATCGATAAGCGACAGCTATGAGTACTCACAGGCATGAGGTGATTGTCACGTAATCGATTACAGGATCAGTCTTCGATCACCTCTGCAACCGGTAAGCGGAAAACAGAAGTACACTGGCGAGCAAAAAAAAAAAAAAAAAAAAATGCGACATGATTCCAGGAAAGTGGCATTCAAGTTCTTTTGCTCGTCAGTATGTAATTCTATTTCCCACTCGCTGATGCTGTTGTTGATTATGCAACAATCACCCCATACCTGCGTCTCTGAGGTCCGATAGTTTGGGCGTCCTCGTAAAGGCTGGCTTCAAGCTAATAAAGCACTACCCAAACAGCCTCTCTTTCTATCCATCTCCCTCAGCTGGCGCTGGTTGTATAATGGGTGTGTTGATGCCTTTCCGTACCTGGCATTGCAACCGAATACCACTGCTCAGCTCGGGTAGAGGCTAAGAATATACTGCTTACGCACAAACTGACATCACTACACCAGTAGCAACTTGAAACGTCTTGGGGCCCACAACAGCCGCCGCAGTGCGCCCGCGCACATTCGTGCGCGGGCCCACTGCAGCCGTCGTGGGGACGAGGACCTTTTCTTACTGGACAGACACTAGTGTCAAGTTCACATTAACAGTCGTGAATGACTTTCTCAGTCAAAGGGCATATTGCGCCGATCTCTGAAAGAAAGAAATACTGAAGTAAAGATTTACATGAACCCCTGCATCTGCAAGGGCCTATGAGAATCTATGTCCCGCATGCAAATGCTGTCTGGCTGAGGACGGATTGGTAAATTAATTGTTGAAAGAGAATGTGAATACAGCCAACCCACTGGCACGCGCACACACACACACACACGTACGCAAGCACGCACGCACACACACACACATATGACACGAACGCCGGACACTCACAAATATGCTTACAACGCGAAGACCTTGCAAAAGCACACGATACACACGCTAGGATAGAGAACTGAGTTTACACAACGTGTATCATAGTGCACTATTTATTTGTTCTGTTTGCTGAACATGTAGACCCACTGAACCGCAGAAATAAATACGATACAATGACTTCTCTGTCGCATACACACTGAATGCCGTTGTCAGCTTTGCTTTTCTTATTTTGGCACAAACTGGCGCATGTGCCCATTGATCATTCAGACAGGTCTCACTCTAATGACAGATTATGCAGGTCGACCAGTCCAACGTGTCTTTGATTTACTGCTGGTGATATTTTGCAGGCGATTAATTAAATCCAATAAAGGAGAGGTATACAACATGTGCGCGTCTTTTGACACAAACGGTGGATAAAAAGCCCGGACAACCATGCGATATCGCATGTTTGTCCGGGCTTTTAATCCACTGTCTTCGTCAGTTGAAACGCCGTGCATTTTTGACCTACTTCAGAACTCCGAAAAAAATCCATTGAAAAAAAACACCCGACCTGTCAAATCATCACTGCACTTTATTCATAGCTAGCGACGCTAAACGTGAAAAGAGTCTCATAATGCTCGCAGTCAACACTGACAGAAAATATGACGCATGCCAAACGTCTTGACAGCACGCAGACATTAACACCTGTTCTTGCCAATATCAAACCAAGCTCTTCTGCAGGCATAGGGGCATGGCGAGTGGTGCTTTGACTAAGCGCAAATCCGCTGCCCCACCGCGTGCGCGCCGCACCGCGCAACTAGCTCAAGTCAGAATACAAGGGAGGAAACGAAAGGTACGCGCGAAATTATAGCTGTGGCAGGAAGTATCCCGGACCTCTTTCTCAAAATCTAGAGTTTAACGTTAAACCCTTTAGTAGAGTCTGAGTGCTATGTTTTCTGCAGTGTTCACTCTAAAGTCGAAGCGAATTACTCCAGAAGATATTGACAACTGAGCAGTGTTTAAACCAGACTCTATTAAAGTAGAGCTTTTCGGGCTGGGGGAAATACGTACCTAAAGCGATTACTGCGTGCACGTTCATGTCATGTGGACAGTAAGATGCACCCTTGTTGTAATTTCATTGGATATGCTAATTTACATAAGCCAATGAAAAATGAGCTTGAGGCGTAATTCCGGCCATATCTAAAACCTAAGAAATGGACGTCTGCTAAAATGATGCTTGACTGTGCAAAAAGCCTTGATACTAAACTATCACTAGATTTTGATCAGCGGCCAAGGTTGGCCGTATAGACTTGTTGCAAAATATCTACTGAGTTTGTTCAGTGCGAGGTCTTAGGCGGATGGTTGTTTTGAGGGTTGAAAACTGCTCTGGAATCGCAGTGCATCGCAGCTTCGCGTGCCTTTCGTTTCCTCCCTTGTATATTCTGACTTTAAGCTAGTTACGCAGTGCGGCGCGCACGCGGTGGCGCAGCGGATTTGCATTTAGTCAAAGCACCACTCGTCAGGCCCCTATGTCTGTAGGCGAGTCCAGGCTGAACCTGGGGGTAAAATCACATTTTTCCTTACGGGAGCATCTGGTGCTGAGCTCGGTCTGCAAGAGGCATAGATTCTCATGAGCCCCTGCTACTGCAGGGGCTCATGAGAATCTATGCCTCTTGCAGATGGATTTGCTCAGTCTGGATAAACGACTGTTCGTACATTCCGTAGCACTCACAACAGTTGCGGTGCCCCATGTAACCTGTTCTGACGCAGACAGTGTTTTCACAGGCAACCTTCGTTAATTCAAGATCAGAAAAAAGAAAAATGTCCCAGGAACATGGATTCAAAATGGTGTCAGCAAGAGGTATAGATCCTCATGAGCCCCCGCCGTGGCGGGGGCTCATGAGGATCTATACCTCTTGCAGTTGAGTGTTGTTCAAATTTTCTTGGTTCTGAACGGGTTTTAAGGCGATACTCTCCAGGGCGGGCTTTTGATTGCTGAATAATTATTTTGTTGATAGAGCACCGCGGGTTTTCAATGTTCTCCTAGTGCCTCAATTAAGAATTGTCTACCCTTCTTTCCACAATCCATGTGAGTAATTACGCGTAAAGGAAGTCAAGTTCCTACGGCCGCCCTGGTGCGAGTCGGTGGATGGAACTCTTCTTCGTACTGACATACAAAGAAGAGGAAAAGCAGAGAGTCTTACATTGTTCGACATTCAGACTTCGAGAACAATCATAGGAATTATATTGCTAACTATTAATCCGCTCAATGCCGAGTAAATATGAACACCACCCAACTGAACGAGGCCGTACGCAAAAGGTATAGAGGTATGCATGGAGAATAGATCAGTTGCGGGGGCTCATGAGGATCTATGCCTCTTGCTGACACCACTGCCGAGTGAATATGAGCACCACGCCTCTTCAGGGGCGAATCAGTGACCTCGAGGGAGGGGGGGGGGTTTCAACTTCATTGTTTGGGACCGTCAGATACAAAAGGCCTCCCCGACGGTAGACCTTGCTAGAGAGTCCGAAATAGCTCAGGCGGTTAAACGTCGGAGCAGGAGAGCGAAGGGAATTGCCGGGTCGTGGGTTCGAATCCCGTCCCGGCCCCGGTAGCTGGACTCACAATCCAGGGGGAAAAACGGATTTGTTCAATAGCATGTCCGTTGAAAGGCCGGTCCTGGTAAATCAAAGTGGCACAGTTGGAGTGCGCCTGAGTTGATCAGTGTTCAGGTCGTACTCATAGGCAATAGATTTCCCTGTCCCCCATAACCCGTGGCCCGTCAGGGCCGTCCATGATCACCTCGGTGCTGTGGACGTTAAATCCGAACTAACCAACCTAGACCTTGCTTCCAGGGGCCGAAAAATCGAAAAGCGGGTGGAGGGGTTGACATTTCAGTTGTGGCAGTTGTTTGACCGGAGTGTGGTATACCTATTTCAAGATAGTGTAGTATCTAATGGTCACATCCCAATGCGCAAAAGACCATCGGGCCGACTTTTGCACATTGGGATATGGACGCACGACACAAGAGCTATGCCCCGATTCAGTCTCCCCTGCTTTTGCTGACACCACTCAGAATTCATGAGTATTCTAAGGAGTGTGTGTGTGTGTGTGTGTGTGTGTGTGTGTGTGTGTGTGTGTGTGTGTGTGTGTGTGTGTGTGTGTGTGTGTGTGTGTGTGTGTGCTGAATTAACGCACATTGCAGAAACACAATCCGATCAACTGGCACTGGACGGGTTAATAATTTCTTGGAGCAGATCCTTGGAACTGACGGCATACACTGATGCACCCGTTACTATTTTGTTTCTACGTAGTTTAGAAAGCCCATCGGGCTATACTCAATTTTGAGCTGCTATGCAGGTGAAATGGTCTTTCGATTTTGGCGATGGGAGTGAAAGTGACACATTTCCTCGTAGCTACTCAGCTGTTCTGCCTGCCAGAACAGGTGTGTGGAGAAATCTCTCTCTTAATCTGTGAGGAATCTCTCTCTTTTAGTCTTATGATGATGTGGCAGGTAAAGATATGATCTAGGAGCAAGGGTTTCCCGTATGTCATTTCCCCCTGATTTAGTAGCGTAGGAACTGGGGAGAGGCGGGGGCCGTATATTTGCAGAAAAAATATTTCTGTTAAGGAAAATTTATAGGAGAAAAAATCCTCCCCCCCCCTCTCCCAACACACACACACACACACACACACACACACACACACACACACACACACACACACACACACCGACACACACACACACACACACACACACACACACACACACACACACACACACACACACACAGAAAACAGAGAGAGAGAGAGAGAGAGAGAGAAGGAGGGGGGGGGGGGGCAAAGTACCTGTTGGGTCCCAACCTCGATGGATAATCACTGATATAATCGTTGTTATACCCATTCTGAAAACTTGCATTAATTCAATCTGAAAAGTTAATGCACCTTACTATATGTCACTCTGGCCGAGGTTGGGTCGACGCCGAGGTTGGGACCCAACAGTACGCCCCGCCCACCCACAACCCACCTAAATATTTTTGGAGACAATATTTTTGTTAACGAAAACATATAGGGAAAAAAATCTCAATCAAAGTTGTATGTCTTACGCTAAAGTTGGACAAAAGAGCTAACAGGCCACACAGGGCAATTGCTTCCGGTGCATGTAGTAACTTTTCCGCCAGAAATAGTTAAAAAAAAAATTCCTCCCTTTTTGCCATTTTTTTAGGGTGTAAAACTTCAATTGTGTGCCTTTTTTGGCGTTTTGAGCAACAAAAGGCATGACAGGTGGTGTGAAAAAGAGCAAAATCTGGGTAATTTTAGTCGACCTAGTGTGTTCATGGGAGCCTAATTGGGGCATGTACACGGTTGTATGCAGGCTTGCAGACGACAGTTTTGTCATGGGGTACTTAATGCATTTGAGTGTTGTGAAAAACGCTAACTCTTAATTTTTTTAAGAATTGCTGAAATAGCTTCTCCTGTGATGTGCTCCGCGTGGATTTTTTGTTTTGGCAGAAAAGTTCTTCGTTCATAGTTTTATGCTGCAAGAGGCTAACAGATAACAGTGTGTGAAAAGGGGGCATAACCTAATTGCCCTGTGTGGCCTGTAAAGGCAGAGTGAATTTTTCTACTATTGGCGTTTGGAAGGAGATTGTGCCCAAAAATCGACATTTTTTGCTTTTTATGCTGATATCAGGTGTTTTTAGGCCATGTTGGCACTTTTGATGCCATACAAATAGCTTTATTTAGATGTATAAGGATTATAGAGGCAAAATGGTGCATATTTGTGCGAAGGGGAAAGAAAAGACTAGAAAACACACAGGAACAATCCCAGGTCACATTTTCTGTCATAGTAGTCATTCAAAAACCCTTCTGACAAGGTAACTGTCATTACGGTGTCATCTAGATGAAATTTAGTTAAATTTGATTTTTGTCGGTTGGCCGATTTTTTTGCTTTTGTTTTGACTGCATTCAAAATACCCGTTTATCCTGCACAGTGTATTTTGGGCTTTGTGAGGGTCATCTTAGTGAAAACATGCTGTAAACTGCAAACCTCAGTGTGGTGACACCAAAACATGTTGTTTTGACTGGTTTCTGAGATGGTGTGGTGCGGTGAAAAGGCACGGTTGTCATAAATATTATCGAGAAATTAGTGTGTGAGAAATCTCTTCACATTTTTCAAACACAAATCATCCTGCTGTATCCTGAGCATATCTATTATGCCTAAAAATCCATGCCACACATTTCCACCCACCCACCACCCACCCCAAACACCACCTTCTTGCCCCCATGCCCCCCCCCCCCCCCCCAAATATCCCTCACCCCCAACCCTCAGTCATGGTAAGCCTAACGTTACTATGCTAACTCAGATCCCAAAACTATGTTAACCCTAATCCTAACTCTACTATGCTTACCCTAATAATACTAACCCAAAGCATTAACACGCACACCTCCCCCCCCCCCTTCCCCCCCCCACCTCCCTCCCCCCCCCCTCTCCCGAATGAACGCACGCGTTCACGTGGAATTTTTGCTACTTTTTCAAGCATTTTACACTATTTAAAGCATTCTGCTGCTTTGCCATGCAAAGTAGTCAAAGTCAGAGAAGCACCTTGGTCCCTTGAGTTGGCTGGTACAAGGATTTGTAGCTGTTTGCAAGAAAAAGCATGTTGGCTGGTGATTCATTTTCAGAAAAAGTGCGGAACGTAGCTTCAGTTGCCTTCAGTATCTTAAGCCTTGTTTAAAGCTGGAAGGAGGGAATAAAAGAAATGACACCTCATGCAGACTAGTTGTGGTTAGGCAGTTTGCTGAATTTTTTTAAACAGTGCAAGGGCTTTTCTATGTTGTCCAGTTGGGTTCAAAGTTGAATAAACTGTCAAAATGGTTCTTGCTTGGGGGGGTAGTATAGCAAATAAATTGCCCAAAAATAACCAACTGTTGAAAATTGTACTTGCTGGTTGTTTTGAATGCGTAACATGTGTGTCTGCTTGTCTGCAAAATATAGGGTTGCTAGCTTGAACATAAGTCTTTCTTTTTGGATCTTTACATGTGTGGTGCTGACAGTCAGCCGCAGGAGCGAATGGTACTCCGGGCACCAAGGGGTGCAGGTAGTAATTTTGGTGCAGCTTTAAAACCATCAGCCATTCATGTCTGAAACTTGGCAGTGTATCTTCTTATAGGGTACGGTTATCAGCGATAAAGTTTTGATTGCAGCTGACAACTTTTTTTGTTTCATTACAGGCCACACAGGGCAATTGCTTCCGGTGCATGTAGTAACTTTTCCGCCAGAAATAGTTCAAAAAATTTCCTCCCTTTTTGCCATTTTTTTAGGGTGTAAAACTTCAATTGTGTGCCTTTTTTTGGCGTTTTGAGCAACAAAAGGCATGACAGGTGGTGTGAAAAAGAGCAAAATCTGGGTAATTTTAGTCGACCTAGTGTGTTCATGGGAGCCTAATTGGGGCATGTGCACGGTTGTATGCAGGCTTGCAGACGACAGTTTTGTCATGGGGTACTTAATGCATTTGAGTGTTGTGAAAAACGCTAACTCTTAATTTTTTTAAGAATTGCTGAAATAGCTTCTCCTGTGATGTGCTCCGCGTGGATTTTTTGTTTTGGCAGAAAAGTTCTTCGTTCATAGTTTTATGCTGCAAGAGGCTAACAGATAACAGTGTGTGAAAAGGGGGCATAACCTAATTGCCCTGTGTGGCCACATAACATAATCATGGAGTTTAAATATATGCTCTTCTTCTCTTGTCTACGTAGGAGAGCTCCACCGACTCGTGCCAGGAGCAGACAAAAACTATGGGTTGTGGAGAAAAGGGGCAGAAAACTCTTAGTTGAGGCAACCCGCTGCTTTAGCTGATTTCAGCAAAATAGGTGCACGACACAGCGAAGCTAGTGTATTCCGGCCTTACTGATGTACTGTTAACTCATTCGAGAGGTGCCGCCTCCGGATACGCGGCATAAGCCGCGTATCCGGAGGCGGCACGCATTGAATGAGTTAAAATGTGTTGTGTTGAATTGTGTCCATGTACTTGTTTAGGACAATTAATTATGTATTCGAGAAAGCTCGGAAATATATATATATAAGAAAGAAAACAACAGTAACAAAACAACACCAGAATACTTCGAGAAGAAAAGAAGTCAGTTTCTAAATTTCCCTTTCTCTCACACATAAATTGAATTTCTTTTAAATGTTCGCTTGCATAAAACAACTTAACAATAGCGGACAATTATACGCTTTTCTTATTCTGCTTCGGCGAAAACGTATACCTGCAATATGATCCTCACAAATCCGCTAACCTACTGTCCTTAAAAAAAAAAAAAAAAAAAAAATCGCATTGTTTATCACAGTGACGCAAAAGAGCACCTTCGGGGTCGGTTGTCAGCAATGGGTTTAATGACGCAGACCTTTAGTCATACCCGCATGGTTTACAAGCATTTCTATAGGCTTAATCCGAAGAAAAAGAAATACAACAAAAGTAGAACCACAGAAGCAGATTGGTCAGCAAAAGACACAGATCCTCACGACTGAGGGGCTCGTGAGGATAATATGTCTTTTTGCAGATGGAATAAGTGTGTAGAGTACTACGTTACTTGATTTACGGTCAGTTATATGCCTAATCCGCAATAACCCCTCTAATCTAGGAACAGCTGACCACATCTTGGTCACTAAAAAGCATAGGTTCTCTGCTCAGTTCCGGGCTCATGAGGATCTATGACTCTTGCAGGCGAAGAGGGGGTTTAAGGTGAAAGAAGATACTAGATCTGTTAATAATAAATCAATTAAGTGTTACAGTATACGCACGGATATGTGCTGTATACGGTCGGGTGATATTTTTTAACTGAACAAAAATATGAGCTAACCGTGTGCAGTGTGACATGCAAAGGAAGAGCGTGGATATCGTCGTCCGAAACGGCTGTTTATGAAGCTGTTTATAAAGTTATTAATGTGCAGAAAGGTTTGACATAAGAGGCACAAGTCTTTCACATTGTAAATGTCTACAGTCTGCGTCACAGTTTTGGAGACAGATCGACCATGATAGTTCAAGGGTGGTGTCGGAAAAGCTTGGCGCCTGTAGGCGCCAAGCTATTCCGCCACCACCCTTGAACTATCATGGGCGATCCACATCCGCATCTTGTCGTAGCATGTCAGGGTTTCTGGGTTAAAATGTACTCCATGAAGAATGGACATCATTTCTACTTCAAACTGGGGGAAGGGAAAAACAGCAAACTGGTAATCACACAATGCAAGAGAATTCAATGGTGCAATACAAGAACGATTTAACTGATCTACACGGGCAGAAGACAACGGCATTTTACAATGGACATTCTTCCGAAATAAGAAATAGGATATTGGAGTCCACGTTGCAACGACGACAGTAAATAATAATCCCGGACCACATGTTTGTCCGGACTTGTAATGAACTGTTTGTTTAAATAAAACACAAAAAACTCGCAGTTTACAGAAATCGTTTATTACCATGGCTGGACTTACACAACTTGAACGGTCATGTATGTGACAACAGGCAAATTCTGGAATACAAATCTGTAATGCTCGTTGAGGTACGCAATCCTTATTTTCTTTGCAGCAGAGTAAAAAAACAACGGCGTGTTGGTTACACAACGCAAAGATCACAGGCCTGCAATACAATACACTTAAAATTCTTCAGTAGATCATGCTTTCAGAAATAAAGTGCGTTTCCGCCCGCCAACGATACAAATGAAGAGGTTCACTGACTTGTCTAGTATACCTGCGAGCACATAGAGAATTATGTGTTAATTTCAGAGTAAGACGTCGTAATAGAGTTTATTCTGAAGGACAAATGTCACAGGTGTTATTTTGCTGAATCACCGACGTCACTCAGGTTATATTACAGTAAAACGATCGTCTAACGCAAGCGCGAGTGTACGCACGCGCGCGCGCGCGCGCACACACACACACACACACACACACACACACACACACACACACACACACACACACACACACACACACACCTGCACCGCAGTCTAAAGATTCAGTCTTTCGATTTGGCACTCTGTTACAAGATTCAGAACCACACAGGCTCGAACCTGCAACCTATCATCCGAAAGTCCCGTGACCTGCTATTTCGGAGTCGAGAAGACGTGAACACAATCCAGCTGCAAGAGACATAGATCCTCATGAGCCCCCGCAACTGCGGGGGTTCATGAGGATCTATGTCTCTTGTTGAGACCAATTTGTATCCATGTTGCTTTGATGGTTTCGGCTTTTGGACGTTGATTGAACTGACAAAGATTTCATAAACAAAATGTGCGTCCGGTGGCAGTTAAGGGGTTAACAAAGCCTGGTATACAATAACCAATGATCGGTCACCGCAGATGGACTGATCAAGACAACTCAAGAATACTACCTGATTAGCCTGCAATAAACTAACCAATAAATAGCCATTTTGAGGACACAGCAGGTTTGTTAACTGCTTGCTTTTGTTATTTTAAAGTCGTCTTTTTTTTTCAAATGAAAAGTTGCTTATGTTATTGCATTTTAACTCATCTAATTTGATCTGCGTGTCTTAGAACTGGCCTGTCATCTCTTCCTCATGCATTAGTTAACCTTGATATACCACGACGTGTCCCATCTCGGGACATCAGTAGGCATTAGCTCATAGGATCACGCGGTCGCGGTCGACATCTCTCATTCAAGGCATACAGCGAATCCAGCACCACTAATGCGGTATCACGTTCGATCCAATTAATGGGAAATGGCACTGGAACTGAAAGGACAGTTCCCAAGACTGTCAAGGGCAGGTAAACAGGAAAACCAAGGACAGGTAAACTAAAGGCATATAAACAGGTAAATGGGTGGCGCACGAGTAAGGATATTTACAACTCCAGCTATTTTTTTAAACAAATATTTCAATCTGATGCAGCAATTTCCATGTGCATAAGGCATAGATTCTCATGAGCTCCTGCAGCCGCAGGAGCTCATGAGAATCTATTGCCTTCTGCTGGCTTAGAGAGCGGTCCAATTTATATCCAGAAATTGAAGCATGGGAAATGGCCCTACGCACGAGTGAAGAGCTTTATCACAACAATTTCAGTTCTCTTCTGTGTACAATACAGAATATTTCGGTCTGTCAGCCATCACATTCCACGTTGAGAGGCATACATAGATTCTCATGAGCCCCCGCAGCTACGCCTCATGCTGACAGAGATAAGCCCATGTTATGTACATAAAACAGTACCGAGATTAACCCTTTGGCTGTCGGCCAGAGGCTTAAGGAAACCATCCCTTGTGACATGAATACGCATCTCTGTGCGCAGCTCCATGCACTTTGTCCGCCTGTCTAGAAGAGAGCGTGTACAGGGAAGTGAACGCAGCTTGCCCCTCCTCAGCAGGGAAAAAGAGTGGGCTGTACATAGAGGTGTACAGCATAGGCATCTAACCAACTCAATGCGTGTTAATATGCGAGTCAGCCCCCTCGCGCGCGCAGTGTAATACTCATTCTACTATTACGCGGACCGCCGTGAGATGGTCTTAGTCGTCTGATCAGCGTTAAACCCCAATAACTAACTAACTAATAACTAACTAACTAACTAACTAACTAACTAACTAACTAACTAACTAACTAACTAACTAACTCTATTAGTACGTAATTGCTGAGTTAGGACAGATGGGGCTGATGATCACGCTCTGGGCTTGTCAGGCGTCTATGGTGTACATTTTTTGTTTATGTCTCTGTCAAGTCAGATTTACTGCGGTGCGGAGGACTGCGGTTTTATTTTAAACCCTCAAGTTCAGAAAATGGGTAGAGGTTATGGTGCACTAGCTGGCAACAGTTAAAAGGACATGACATGACCGTGCTCTACTGACATTGTTGGCGTACATTTACCTAGTTGTGTGTGCCCTTTGGGTCAGATTTCTTCAAAGAAATAAGGTTTACCTAATCTCAAATCAGTTCACACTCTGGTTATATTGGAGGAAACGATTAAAGCCTTCCGACCTTTTTTTATTGAACATTTTTTCCCGGCCCACGACGTTTCTGGACCAGAGACCTGCCCAGATCTGAAGACAATTAACCCCTACACTGCCGAGAAAAACGGAACACACGCAACTGCAAGAGACATAGATCCTCATGGGCCCCCGCTATTGCGGGGGCCCATGAGGATCTATATCTCTTACTAAGGTCAATTTACATCTACTTTCCTTGGAAATGTGTGACGTCTAGTCGTTGAATAAATAAATATTTCAGAAATACAATACGTATATTGTATTTAGTGGCAGGGAAGGGGTCAAAGCCATCTGCTCCAAAGCAGGCTTGGTTGCTAAAATTCGCCAATGCATCGCGTTATATAAATCAATGTTGTCTTGCCTCAGACAATACAATACAATACAATACAATACAATACAATACAATACAATACAATACAATACAATACAAGCAGTGCAGTGCAATGCAATGCAATGAATTATACAATACAGTACAATACAGTACAATATACTGTATGGTCCATGAGATGGAAATTTTCCGTCGGCTTCGACATTACAACACACATAAGAACGTACGTGCAAATATGATAAATCTTGTACATGCTCACACGCGCACACGCTCGAACGCACATACACACACACGCACGCAAACACTGTCATCCATGGACAATTATGTCGCATACTTCACTGCGATGAAAAGTTACTGTGCAGAGTTATTATGCTCAAAATATTACTGGTCATATGGCCCAGCAGTTACATGATGGAATTCAGCAAGACTTTTTCTACGCTCCTTTTCACAATCCATGCGCGCAGGCACGTGTACCAGAGGTTTTCCACTGTCTTTTGAACGTAACGAAAGGAACTCTTCTGTGTACAAAGAAAAAAAAAGAGTAGGCAAATCCTTCATTCTAGGACATATAAACTTAATAAATTATAAGTCCCTTTAATCTTGAATTATTGCAAGACATACTATGAGCATTAACCATGTTAGCCCCAAGGTCCCTTTTCTCAAAGTGTGGAGGTGTTGCCCAACGACTATGGACCAGTTGCAGGAGATGGCTTGACCATGATAATTCAAGGGTAGTGCCCTACCCTTGAATTATCATGGTCAAGCCATCTCCTGCTGTAGGGATCCGGGGCTAAAAGGGTTAATAAAGGAGATATTTCGAACTATTAACCCTTAGTGTCTGGAGTAGTGCTTTAGCGGCTCGCGGCATAATTAATGGCAACAGTTTTATCTTTTTCTATTGCCGAGGTCTTTATTAACTCTTTCGGTGGCTGTCGAGACGTGCCGCATCCGGATACGCGGGAAACATTTCTATCTGTACCGTACATCCGAGTTTCTTACATCCGTACAACACAATATCAACGGTCTGGAGAACTTCAATGAACTGGTCAATTGTGGTTCTGGGCTATTGTCGAGCGTCTTCCGGAAAGGAAGGTTGAGTGTGTTATTCAGCAGGTTTCAAATTTAACCCGTCCACTACCGAGAAAATTTAAATACCACCCAACTGCAAGAGGCATAGATCATCATGAGCCCCCGCAGTTGCGGGGGCTCATGAGGATCTATGCCTCTTGCTGACACTGACTTCGAATCCATGTTCCTAGGATTGGATTTGGATTTGAATTAACGAAGATTGCAGAAAGGTAGTCTGCGTTAGTTGACACTGGACGGGTTACAAAAAAAAGGTGCTTGCTATTGTTTTTCTGCTTGGCTAGTTTTCTATCATAATCGTACATTTCGTTGATACGATGTAGGACAGGTTGCGCAAATCAGAGGGGCAGATAGACGCGGGCATGACTACTGACACCGCTTTCACCGAAAGTTATTCAGCTGTATGAAAAGTGAGTGAGGTTATGTTTACGCCGAACGACTCCCAACAACCAACGAGAGCGAACGACCAGCGTTTAGCCAGAGTTTAACCCATATCATTCGGAATACACCAGTGTGTGAAATAAGTTAGATTAAAAAAGTTCAAGGTTAGTGCCAAAATGGCGTGGCGTCTCTAGGCCCTTGAACTAAAGCCATGGGTCTATATCCTTATCTATATATAGTGTAGCTTGAATATGGCAGTGTACAGATTTGAAGCTTTTAGCCTCAGTATGATACGGGTTAACACGGAAGCATAGACAACACTCCGAATATCTCCAAAAGGCATAGATCCTCATGAGCCCTCCGGGATCATGAAGAACCATGCCTCTTGGAGATGTTAGGTGTCTATGCTTATGGCAGAGGCTGCAGCTTCCGTCTCGTTTGTTGTTGGGGGTCGTGCGTTTCAAACGAAACCTGACTACTGTCAATTTCAAATCATGCTTGTGTCAACCTTCGCCGCTTAGGGACGAGAGTTGACCAAGCACCTGCAATGTTACTACTTTAGTTTACGCTTGGCTGTACTGTTCAAAGCTGCACTGAGTACCAAACTCGCTGCAAGGAGTTTCTAATTATAGGACTAGTCCCGTGGCATAATCTTTTTTCCTACACACCTCAGCTCCTTGTTTGCGCCCTCAAGCGGAAAATAGTATCAGGGGCAGGTAATCGTGTTTCGTGACTGGCGATCAATTTTTGTTCTCGTGTGATTCGTAACTGCGGGGTTTTCACCCTCTTGATCCGGGAAAGAAGGGGACTGAGGTCGTGAAACGTGAAAACCGAAGTAAGGATTTCGTTATCCGTGCGAAGTCCTGGTTTTCTCGCCCCCCTCCCTCCTTCGTCGTTCGATTTTCCGACCAGTTGAAGAATGTTGTGACTGCGAAAGCTGTTCACCAGCATCAACAGCTTTTCTTACCATCCCATCCCTCGCCGCCCCCCCCCCCCCCCACCCCACCCCCACCCGTTTGTTTGAGTTTTCGCAGTAACAGAGGTTATGGAAGCAGTACCTTTTCTCTTTATGGTCTCCTTCCATCGTGAAACGTGAACGCTCTATTTTTTTTATATATTTATTTTATATTTTATTATTATTGTTTTTTAATTTTTAATTTTTTTAAATTTTATTTTATTTATTTATTTTATTTTATTTATTTATTTATTTATTTATTTATTTGTTTATTTATTTATTTATTTATTTATTTTTTTTTTTTTTTTTGGGGGGGGGGGGGGGGAATTTGTGATTCGCAATATAGGCTAAGTCGTCGTGAATCCGTGGAATCCGTGGAGGTACCGCCCCTTATCTACCCCCCCCCCCCCCCCACACACACACACACACACCCTTTCCTCATTCACCAACACACATCAAATACACTAAGACAGTGCAGACAGTATAAAGAATTAAAAAGGAAATTGCAGATGAATGTCGTCCAGACCAAGGGTAGACATAAACGAAAACTCCAGGGGAAAAAAAGAGAAAACCCACAATGTGGGTTTACCAGGGTGACCCTGGGAACAAAAAAAGTAGTTAACCCTACCCAAGTCCCCTAGGGCAGACCCGCGTGGGGGGTTGGTGCGTGAACAGCCACGTGTGCATACCGTAATTGGTCCACTCACTTGTCCCCACCCCAGCCCCCCACCCCCCTTGTCCAGGTAAAACGACGGGCCGGGCTTGTTCAGATAGCATGTCCGTTGTAACGTCATAGTAAATGAAAGTGGCACAACTGCAGTTAAAGTGGCACAACTGCAGTGAGGCCGAATTGATCAGTGTCAGTTCAGGTCGTACTTCATAGGCAATAGCTGTCCTTGCCGCCCCCCATAACCCGCCCGCCGCTAGCCGCCGTAGTGAGTAAGATTAGAAAAGCAGGCGATGGCAGTTTGACCTGTAGCTAGTAAAGGATGATTCAACGCCGGGGACATTTAACTTGAGGTATGCGGTCAAAGGCCTTTTTGTGTTCACTCTATCGGGAAATTCGTACGACGCAGTTAGGGCAGAATGTTCAGTCAGAGACCCCAATAACCATAATTATCATTAATAGCTCGTATGTCTGTAGTGCAGTAGTACTCTAACCCTTTGGGTGTCGGTAGCGGTTTTAGTCGCGATGTGATGATTCCTGCAGGAATCATCGCGACTAAAACCGCTACCGACACCCAAAGGAATAACTAGTAGCTAAGATTCTAGACCAGCCGGCGCAGCGGTTTTAGAGTCTTTGCTAGTAGGCAGAATTTGTTGGTGGTATCCCGGTTTACCAGAACGTCAGACTAGGGGTAGGAAATCTGCACAGCAGTTGCTAATTTACCAACGATGAGCAGGGGCGGATCAGTTACCTCGAGAGGGGGGAGGGTCCAACCTTTTCTTTGGGATCTTTAACATGACACTAAAATTCCTCCCCGACGCTAGACCTTGCTTCTAGTGACCGAAAAATCAAACAACGGAGGACTCTGAGGAGGGGTGGGGTGAGGGAGGGCTGGAATGGCGGGAAGAAAAGCTGTTGAGGTACTGTAGTATGTGCAATGCGCAAAAGGCCATCGGACCGACGTCGGCCCGAAACAACAGCTCTGCCCTGGAAAGGCAGAAGACAGTAAGTCCATTTTTGTGAAAAGCGATATGTTCATTGTATTACGATGAAAATGCCGTCCGCATCCCTTATGTACCTACTGAAGATGAGGTGAAACATGCCCACTGAAGATCCTGCCAGTACGACCGGAATGTTTAATGAATGAATGTTCGTTTCCCCGTATATGACGCATGTGGGTCTGTAACTCTATGCGCAAAGGCCATCGCCGCCATCGGCCGCCGTTGGCTCGCGCACAGCTTTGAGGTGGGGGGGGGGGGGGGGGGGGTCAAGACTCTCGCAACTCGCCAAATTATCACACAACAGGGGAAAGGGGGGTGGGGCGAGGATTCCGAACACCCCAAAAAGGGACTTTGTAATAGCATTTTAAAGAATTTGGACGGGAGGGGAGAGGGGTCCGGAACCCCTCAAACCACCAGATCCGACCCTGGAGAAGCATAAAATGCTTTTGGTCAGTTGCCCAAATGGCGACCACTGGGCGGCAACATGCGGCCCTCTTAGATAATTTGGGAAATGGCAGATGGTGCGGGGTGGGAGGTCATAGGTGACAGCCTGTCAGTTTTGACTGCAGTTGGTGATCGAAAAATAAGTCAGTCGTTCTCTCTGGTTCAAAACCTAGCCAAATACGCAACGTAATGCTGCTTAGAGCTCCTAATTGATCTGTGATCTCTCTCTCTCTCTCTCTCTCTCTCTCTCTCTCTCTCTCTCTCTCTCTCTCTCTCTCTCTCTCTCTCTTAATTCTTATCATTTATTATACAATAAGGGAATAACGATGTTCAAAGTATTGAATAACAAACTCCCCGATTATATCAAGAAAATGTTTTCCCTCCCAGCATCAAGTTGACATAATCCAGATCAAGGCAGTCCATTACTGTGCCACGACCTAGAATCGATCTATACAAGACATTAGCGTTCTTGGGTGCTAGCATGTGGAACACATTGCCCAAAAATGTCACAACACCAACAACGCTTTCGTCTTTTAAAACCGGTCTCTTCAAGTACCTCACCTCATCATCGCGGTAGGATTCTCACAGCAGCCTGTACTTGCAGTTTACGATTTTCCCCTCTCTAACTCTTCAGTTCAGTTATATCTTCAGCTAATACAAGATGCTAATACTGCAAGTATTGCCCCGTGTGTGTGTGTGTGTGTGTGTGTGTGTGTGTGTGTGTGTGTGTGTGTGTGTGTGTGTGTGTGTGTGTGTGTGTGTGTGTGTGTGTGTGTGTGTGTGTGTGTGTGTGTGTGTTTATGAATGTGTGTATCTCTTGGCTTGACTTCGCGAACGAAGATTCTATAGGGCTTGCCCACGTCGTCTGCAGGCATTTTCGTGGCTGCGGAGGTCAATCCGGGACAGGCAGGTTCGACCGCAGTGGCTGCAGGGGAAGGTCTGGTCAGGGTTCTGAGTTATGACAGCTCTGTTTTTTCTTCTGAGCCGCTTGTCTTTAAGGTTAGCTCTGCGAGAGTCCTCAAAGGAGACGGCTGCCTTGTGAATGGTGGAGCGCCAGGTGTCACGGTCCGCAGCAAGCAAAGACCATTGGCGGTGGTCGATTTGGCAGGCACTAAGTGACTTCTTGAGACCGTCTTTGTATCTCTTCTTTGGTGCCCCTCTGTCTCGGTGTCCAGTGGCGAGCTCGCCGAACAGAGTGATCTTGGGTAGGCGATGATCCTCCATCCTGGAGACGTGCCCCGCCCAGCGAAGCTGTGTCCGCAGCAGCAAAGCCTCGATGCTCACAGTTTCCGCCTGTTCAAGGACCTCGACGTTGGTGACATAGTCACTCCAGTGAATGCTGAGGATGGTACGCAGGCAGCGCTGGTGAAAGCGTTCGAGGAGTCGTAGTTGGCTGCGGTAGAGGGCCCAGGACTCGGAACCGTACAGCAGGGTGGTGAGGACGACAGCTCTGTACACGCTGATCTTGGTGCCTTTTTTCAGCTGTTGATTGTGCCACACCCGCTTGAATAGTCGCCAGAAAGCACTGTTCGCTTTTGCCAGCCTGTTGTCCAGCTCCTTGTCCAGCTTGGCGTCTGACGTGATGATGCAGCCAAGGTAGGTAAACTGGTGTACAGACTTCAGTTCGGACTCGCCGATGGTGATGTGGGGAGGGCGATGCTCTTCCTTGGGTGCCGGCTGATGAAGGACCTCTGTCTTTTTCAGACTGACCTCAAGTCCAAAGAGCTGGGCGGCATCTGCGAAGCAGGACGTAATGCGCTGCAAGGCTCTCTCTGTGTGTGCAACGAGGGCAGCGTCATCAGCAAAGAGCAGCTCACGAATCAGTTGGTCTAGGGTTTTCGTGTGGGCCTGCAGTCGTCTGAGGGAACAGGCTGCCATCGAGACGATACCTGATGTACACTGCGTCGTCATCGTCGAGGTCCACTGTGGCCTGCTTCAACATCATGCTGAAGAAGATGGTGAAGAGGGTCGGTGCCAGCACGCAGCCTTGCTTCACGCCGTTGCGAATGGGGAATAGTTCTGAGAGGTCACTGTTTAGTCTGCAGGGGTGGGGGTGGGAGGAGGAAGGGGGGGGGGAGACTGATATGGGCGGCACACTGACAGACTCAATCGACAAGACTGACTGAGGAGGCGGCAGGGGCCCATCCATTTCAAGTAACCCCTTCGCTGCCAGCGATCTAGAATTTCGCGTTACTGAGAAAAGACTGCAAGACACGACTGAACCGAAATTAGCTTGAGAAGCACAGATGTAAATGGGACAAACCGCCATAGGCGGCATCAATGAATGACTAAGAACAAGAGACATAATGATCCGGCCTCATGAGCCCCCTCGACTGCGGGGGCCGGTTCAAAAGGGGTTAAGTCTCTCCAGGTTAGTGTTGGCCGCTTGCCCCGGCAGTGAAGGGGTTGGTTCTATGGCTGGTCGACCAAAGAATAAATCATGTTTTTGCCGAAGGCGACTGAGATTGCCATTGAGAGACTGAAGGAGCATGGTCCACGAAGTCAATGGTTCATATCCGATGATTTGCTGCGCTGTGTGGGTATGATCAAGACCGCAGTATACCTGGTTCCTTATCCACTCATAGCCTAAGGCACAGAACTTGAACTGACTTGGAAAAAAGACGTTTAGAGGCTGACAAACGAAAAGTAAAAACAACACTTACCCTTCAGCTTGTCCATGCGCAGTTCTCGCTCTGTGCCGCCACTGGTTAGTCCAAGATGATAATAAGCGCACATGCGCTGATGCAGCACATCGGCTTTCAAATCGTGTCCTGTGCAGTTTCATCCATTTTGTAGCAGAAGCAGACGACAAATGTGAACGCGATCCCACCTCAGCTTTTCCGATACCCGCAGCAACCGATCGCACCAAAGGACGACCGACCAACCCTGCTTGCATTCCAGTTGGTGTTAGATACAGTACAGGACGATTTTCGTGAGGATTCCAGGGTTGAGAACACGGTACTCACACGAAACCGGCCGGTCTGACGATTTCACTGAAGGCAACGCGTTTTCGTACCGAGACTATTAAATATTTGGGATTTGACCTTGACCTGATGATGGGGGGAGGCTCAGATGTGTCTGTGGACTACTTCCGACAAGGGTCTGGCAGAGGTCAGTGATGCTACTGTTTGTCAGCTCTCAGCTACTGACTACTGATTTGCGCGAGTTTACAGCCAGAACTTGCCCTTGTACCGTGTGCCTGTTATGTTCGGCCGCCCCGCGATAGAACATGCTCTCGCGCGGTGTACGCCCACGTGGTAGTGCGCTACGTTTTGATTGGTTGTCCGGGACACACCTCCAACATTATTTTGGTTCATGACCATTGACTATTCAGGCTGTGACCAGCTGATGCCTACATGACGAAATTGTGCGTAGCCTGCATGCTTTCAGATGTGACAGCATGTAAGTTGACAGGTATACACTCAATGTATTTGGCTAAGTGGTATCAGACACGCGCCAATGAACGCTGAAGGGATCAACTTCGCCAGTATCAGCGGCGGGTCGGCCGTCTAGTACCGAGACGGCGGCATACTGACTACTGAAAACTTGAACTGACTAGTGGCCCTCACAGTGATGACTGTATTCTGGAGACAGATTGAGCGTAATAGTTCAAGGGTGGTGCCAGTTGAGTAGCTTCGCGCCTATGGGCGCCACGGCTATTCTGGTCATTGCGGCTCAGTGACTCACAGTCGCCGCGGCCGCCACACTAGTTAGTACGGCCGAGTCAGTCAGTTGCTGTGCCGAGTCTGTTGGGGTTGAATCAGTAAAAAGTGACTGACGGACGGCCGCCCGAGGCCGAGTTAATCGATACAAACTTGACACTGAGAAGCCATCCAATTAAAAACAAATCTGAAAGAAGTAGCTGGCCACATCTCACTGAGTCAGATCCGCATTGGGAGGATTGTTATCATGGGCGGGTAATTCTAGTCACTGAGTTGAGTCAAGTCCGTACAGCGAAACATGAGGCCGGCCCGGGACCAGGCTACACCGCCCCGGGTGACACCGTGACACAACTGAAACAAAAAATCGATCGCAATTCTCCGCCATACACTGCGGGGTGCATTTAAGTCTCAGGTATTGATGGAATCGCGACACCAGACTCATCATCTCTGGGTGGACTTGACGTCAGTCGGCAGTGATTCGCGCTTCTTTCGCTGGATAGATACACGCTGGATAGATTCATGCCTCTGAAAAACTTGAGTATGTAGTCAGTGAAGTTCAGTGACTCCTTCAGCATGTCACCCTGAACGAGGGCCGCCGTGCCCATGAGCGGCCAGAGAGAGAACAATAGAGTCCCGATAGACAATGTCAGTCCAGCCGTCAACACAGGACCATTCAGTCAGTGTCCAGCAACAAGCGTTTTCACGTCGTCGTGTACAGACTGCATAGAGAAACAATCGACATGCGTCTATGCCACTGAGCTCGGGCCGACGTCAGCGCGCCGTTGGGCCCTCGCGGGCCAACTGACCGATATTGGCGATGGCCTTTGCACTGGTCGGCAGTTCAGTACTGGCGGTATGCCGACCGCCGGACCCGGCGAATCGACACTGAGTCACTAGCCGGAGGCCGGTTCAGAACAAGTTCAGTTGTAAGAACTACCATACCACAGTGAGGGGGGTGTGTCACTGTGTGGGCGGGGGGTGGGGTGGGGGGTGGGGGTCACAGTGTGGCCAAACGCTTTTCGACATTTCGGCGGGTGGTGGTGTACTCTCTTGGCTGGACTTCGCGAACGAAGATTTTATAGGAGTTGCCCACGACGTCTGCAGGCTTGTTCGTGCTCGGAGGCCATGCACGGTCCACAGCAGGGACCACTGGTGCAGGTCAGGAGTTGCCGTCAGCGCATGTCCTCGAGGTCTAAGGCTCTGCGAGAGCTCAGAGACAGCTGCCTTGTAAATAGTGGAGCGCCAGGTGTCACGGTCCACAGCAAGCGAAGACCACTGGTGGTGGTCGATTTGGCAGGCACTAAGTGACTTCTTGAGACAGTCTTTGTATCTCTTCTTTGGTGCCCCTCTGTCACGGTGTCCAGTAGCAAGCTCGCCGAACAGGGTGATCTTTGGTAGGCGATGATCCTCCATCCTGGAGACATGCCCCGCCCAGCGGAGCTGTGTCCGCAGCAGCAAAGCCTCGATGCTCACGGTTTCAGCCTGTTCAAGGACCTCGACATTGGTGACATAGTCACTCCAGTGAATGCCCAGGATGGTACGCAGGCAGCGCTGGTGGAAGCGTTCGAGGAGTCGTAGTTGGCTGCGGTAGAGGGCCCAGGACTCGGAACCATACAGCAGGGTGGTGAGGACCACAGCTCTGTACACGCGATGGTGCTGCAGCTGGTGACAGCTGTGTCCGCGCGTGATTGTGCCACACCCGCTGAAAAGTCGCCCGAAAGCGCTGTTCGCTTTTGCCAGCCTGCTGTCAAGCTCCTTGTCCAGCTTGGCGTCCGACGTGATAATGTCACGTCGCATTATCACGTCGGTGGTGTACTGAAGACAGTCATATTCACACTGACATGCTTGGCGCGCCTGCGCTTACTGGCATTGAAGGGAAATAATAGCTCTCACATCCCCACCCCTTCCCCCCTCCCCATCCCCATTCTTTAGGTTATCCCCCTTTGCTCCGACATCTTCACAGAAGGAGACACGGAAGTCAGCTACGCGCGCGGAACACGTCACGTAAGCCGTAGTTTCGCTTCGGTAGTTAATTTTGTGGGGACCGTGTGGTTTACTGCGTGCGATAGCTTGGTTTGTTGTGTTTCCCGACACATTCCTTCAAAATGGATTTGCACTGGCGGTCGGTCGAGGTGAGTAAATACAGTTTCTGACTTGTAGCAGGCAGCCTACACAGCCCGGCCGGCTGAAATATGCTTATCATGCAAGCGGTGGGTGTTGCCCAAGCTGCCTCAAATCTCAGCCACAGCACATGCTGACGGGTCGCTCTCAGCACTCTCATCAGAGAGTGATGAGAGCGACCCGTCGGCCTGTGGCCAGAGACGAAATGGACAGTACGACAGCTGTAGTCGTGAAAGAAATGACCACGGCAGTCGTGCCGGTCAGTATCTCGGCACCATGAACCGACCCACGTACGTTATAAAGACATTTTATTTCTACACTTCTTCTCCAAGGAAAAAGACTGTAACTCGCTAACTGTGACATCTTCGATAAGCTGAGAGCGCAGTGCTGAATGCAAATTAATATTGTCACATTGTGCACACATATCTCGTATGTATTTTAGAGATACTTTGGGGATGTATAAAATGAACGTAGTGCATGAAGTGATAATTAAAAGGGCACAGTTGTTGCCTCCTCACTAGTTTTGACTATTTTTGTAAAAATAATTTTTCTCACTATTGCTATCTTGGTCCATTTGCAGTGCGCTCACACATACCGGCACACAGACACACACACACACACACACACACACACACACACACACACACACACACACACACACACACACACACTGGCACACACACACACACACACTGCAGACACTGCATACAAGGTCATCAAAATCCTCTCACTGGCACACAGTCTTGGCTGGAACATACATTGTGTACATTTCATTAGTCTATTCTTTTTTTTTTTTTACTAAAACTTAAAGACTCATGTAATGCAAAGTAATTTCTGGCAGGAATGGAAGGCCCTTGACGTGCCCATAACAACGCCCAGCGATGAGGCCTGCAAGATGTTTGATGCCACTCTCACACAGGTCTGGTACTTTGTATGGTATACATCATAAACATATCATATGCAGGTCAGTCTCAGTATTATGCGCACCAGCATATTGTGCAGTTGGATGCATTTAATCCTTTCCATCCTGTCATACTATTGCTTGAAATAAATTTGATTATGATAATTCAACGGTAGTGAAAAAATAGCTTGGCACCTGAGGCGCCAAGCTATTCTAGCACCACCCTTAAAATAAAATGGTTGATCAGTCTCCTAATCTGTAATGTGGCCTTATAGGACAATAAGCAAATTTTTAAAAAAATCAACCTTCAGCATGTACTGGGTTTCAATCTCTTAGTCTTAGATCTCTTAGTGCTGTGTGATACACTCATACACTATCCTTGTGTTGATATCAGCTTTGCACAACAAAGCTTGGGCCAGTTAACCCTTATCATTCAGAATACACTAGTGTGTGAAATAAGTTTGACTAAAAATAGTTCAAGGGTAGTGCCAGAGTAGCTTGGCGCCTCTAGGCACCAAGCTATTTTGGCAGCACCCTTGAACTAAAGCCATTGGTCTATATCCTTATTTGTAAGTACTATAATGTAGCTTGCATATGGCAGTGTACAAATTTGAAGCTTTTAGCCTCAGTATATGGTTTAAGGCCTATCACAAAGAAGGAAGAAGTATGCTATAGAAAAGACAAATATTACAACACACAATAAGAAATCGTAACCCATTCCCTGGCACTGCACATTTGTTTCTGATATCTTTCTTCATTCAGTGACTAACACTAACAGCCACAAACGTCCGAGGTAAATTGATACACACTGGTCTCGGCAAGAGATATAGTTCATCATGAATCCCCCCCCCCCCCCCCACCCATCCCCCGCAACTGTGGGGTGTGGTGAGGATCGAGGGCTCTTGCAGTTGGATCATGTTCACTTTTTCTCGGCAGGGTAGGGGTTAATAACTTGTGTTTTGATATATGTCTTTCTTTGGTGTGATGTTCTCTGCAGTCACCCTTTAAACTGGATTTCAGATTTGCCACAGAACCCTTTTGTTTACTGGGTGATTTTCTTCACAAACATAAATTTAACACCGTTTTAAAACATATATGTGTGTGAATAATGCTCTCTGATCTTGTGCCTTCAATGTATTGCTATACCAAGGATGGCCCGTTCGATTATTAATTCATAATTGTATTCCACATGTATTGTACTGCCATTAGTTACATTTGTGTTTCTGGAATCTTTTGTTAACCCTCTTAACCCCACGGCCGCATTTCCAAACTTTTGTAGGCATTGCCTAACATTAGTAACAACTATGTACCAGTTGTCGGAGATGGATTGATCATGATAATTCAAGGGTAGGGCCAGAAGAGCTTGGCGCCAGCAGGCGCCAAGCTCATCTGGCACTACCTTTGAATTATCATGATCAGTTCATCTCCCGCTGCAGGGTCCCAGGGCTGAATGGGTTAATTCAACACCAGGGAGCTCCAGTCATCCATGAACAAGGAAACAAAGTGGTTTCGGCAAGAGGGGTAGATCCTCATGAGCCCCCCGCGACAGTCAAAACAGGCAGTGAAGGAAATACTGAATTCCGTCTTTTTCAGTATGTCGTCTGGAAGGAGCTTGATAGTGTTGGTGGTATCGCGGGATCCATAGAGAAGATGCTTAAGGCGGATCCGAACTTTGGTGAGTATTTTAAAGTTTAAGCCTCTTAATCCCACGGCCGCATTTCCACACTTTTTTTGCGGGCGCTGAACGACCGTGTACCAGTTGTAGGAGGTGGGTTGATCATGATAGTTCAAGGGTAGTGCCAGATTAGCTTGGTGCCTAACGGCGCCAAGCTCATCTGACACTACCCTTGAATTATGACAATCCATCCCCTGTTGCAGGATCCTGGGGCTAAATGGGTTAAAACGCTGATTGATAATCGTGTAGCATGCATACAGGCTTTAAAATTTGAATCCCCTCTTCTCCACTTGCCTTCCCCATCTTTCCATACAGTATTCACATGGCAATTGCCACTTTTTCCCACCTCTGCCTGCAGACCCCCCCCCCCCCCCCCCCCCCCCCTCCCTTGAGGAACGAAGCTTTTTATTAATTGATATTGCTATTTATTATTAATTTGTGTAATTGTTCATTTCCAGTGATGGGTCATGTGATACAGAATGGACTCGACCTTATTGGCACGGGGCGAACCACTCGACTGGACAAGAATTTCCAGAAATCCATCGAAGACATGGTGAAACTTGCAGCCACGCAGTCAGGACTCGCCACCACTGAGAAGAAACACGCACAAGCGCTCAAACTGTTTGCTGATGGGCAAGTTCATTTTAATCTGTCTCCTAAATTTAATATGTTTAACCTCTTTCCTGCCCAGAAAATGTGAACACGATGCAATTGCAAGAGACATAAATACTCATGAGCCCCCGTGACTGCAGGGGCTCAGGAGGATCTATGCCTCTTCCTGGGACCAATTTGCATCCATATTTCTAGGATGGTTGTGGCTTTAGGTCGTTGAACAAAGATTTCAGAAGCAAAAATGTGAACACAATCCAATTGCAAGAGACATAGATCCTCATGAGCCCCCGCGACTGCGGGGGCTCATGAGGATCTATGCCTCTTGCTGAGACCAATATGTATCTGTGTTCCTAGGACACTTGTGGCTTTAGGTCGTTGAACAAAGATTTCAGAAGCAAAATATACATCCACTTAGTGACGGGGTTAGGAGCATTCCATGTTTCAGTAATTAAGTGTTAATTTGTATCAATAACTATTCTCGCATGATTTACTCGTGAGTTGTCTGTGGCAATTCATTTTTGACATCTTGTGCCTTTTCAAAATTTCAGACACATGACAAAGGCATGTGACATTTGGGAGGATATTCTTCTTGAACATCCACGTGACATGCTGGCTCTTAAGTTTGCACATGACTCATACTTCTACCTGGGGTATTCTACACAGGTTCGAGACAGCATTGCTCGCGTGCTGCCCCAGTACAAGACTTCAAATCCGTACTATGGGTGAGATTTTATATATGAAGAAAATCAAATAAATCACTTGTCAACATTTATAAATGAACCGATTTGCTGCCAGTAGTAAAAAATAATTTGTCTCAAGCTGAGGCTCAATGTTAACCCATTCAACCCTGACGCACTACAGCAGGAGATGGGTCGACCATGATAATTCCTGTCGGCGCCAAGCTAATCTGGGACTGCCCTTGAATTATCATGGTCAGTCGATCTCCTGCAACTGGTCCATAGTGTTTAGATCTTCTTCTTCTGGAACACCATCACACTTGGAGTTTGGCTCTCAAAATGAAATCTGTGGTCTTCTGTAGCGCCTCCACAGGCTCGTACAGTTTCTCTTGAAGAGTGGCGGGCTTCGGCCATATCTCCTCCCTCAGCAGCTGGTGGTTTCCACAGTCCTGGAGGATGTGATGTGCGATCTGCTTTGCTTCTCCACAAGGGCACAGAGGTGATGGCACGAGGTGGAAGCGTCTGTGCAGGTGGAAATTGAGTCGGTTGTGCCCGGTCCTCAGACAGAAGATGGTCACCTGCTCTTGTCTGGACAGCTGATGGTAACTGTCTAGGGGCCGTTGTGGTGGTCTGTACACAGACTTAATGATGGTCTTGATCTCTGTGAAGCTGACTCCATTTTCGTCTGGTTCTTCCTCTGCGCCCACTTTTGCCATTCTGTCAGCTTCTTCATTGCCGTAGATGCCACAGTGTGAAGGGATCCACTGCAGCACCAGTCTGGTGCACTTGATGTTTTGCAGTGCCTCTTGTAGATGTGGTAGTTTGCTTGCTGTTGCTGCCTCAGGGACAGACATGGCATCAGTCAGGAAGACAATCTGGGCATCAGGGTCTGCAGTGCCACTAAGGGTGTTTGCAGCGCGGACCAGGGCCTCCACCTCAG
Organism: Semisulcospira habei; assembly: GCA_036245525.1. NCBI lineage: Eukaryota > Metazoa > Mollusca > Gastropoda > Semisulcospiridae > Semisulcospira > Semisulcospira habei. Next base: position 116,603,205 of record BTPG01000001.1, on the reverse strand, counting down.
CTCTGTAATGTGCAGTGAAGGCCTGTTGGTACTGCCTCTGCCTGCCATTTTCCATTTGGGTACTGAATGTACACCCCAGCCCCTCCATTCTGAACTGCATCTGTGGCTGATCCATCGGTGTATGCCTGTATCCATGCTTCCTGGGGATACTTTTCTTTGAGCATGGCCAGTGTCAGGGCTTTCTTGCTCACAGTGCTGTGCTCATCTTTGGTGGTGATGTAGGATACCGTGGAAGAGATGGTGATGTTTTCTGGCTTACTTTCCCAGGGTGGAAGGTCTCTAGCAGGATTCAGAGTTAGATGATGCCTCCAAAATTTGGGAAATACGTGCATCGGGCTGTATGAGTTAATAAAGTGGCCAGCAATATGGAGGTGCCAAGCATTTGGCACCACTTTCAGCCCCTTGACCGCTCTTGATGATACCATTCAGCAGAAAAAACGCATAGTTGCACATCTTTTCTGCTGAGCGGTATTAGTAGCAGTCAAAAGTAAGGGTTGACCCTTTTCATCCTGATACGCCCAGTGCTTGAAATAACTGTAACTATGATAGTTCAAACATGGCGCCAGATTAACTTGGAGCCTGAGGCTCCAAGCTATTATGGCACCACCCTTGAACTAAAATGGTTGATCTATCGCCTAATCTGTAATTCATAGGACAATAAGAATTTTTATAAAATCAGTCTCAGGATGTAATGGGCTAAACTACCACGGTTGATTCATATCTTTTTGTTGAGTGTCAGGTTTCAACGGGTTAATTATTTGTATATCTGTTGATTGTTCAGTTATCTGCTGGGAATGTACTCCTTCGGACTTGAAGAAACCAACCTGTATGACCAGGCAGAGAAAACAGCCAGGAAGGTATTTTTTTCTTTTTCTTTTCTCTTGAGTGATGTGAATCTTCTCGACTGAGATATCTTGTCATTTAGTTTTTGCTGTTGATGGAAAATACTGGAGACAAACATAGTTATCGCTTGATTTTAACAATTTTAGCCCCGAGGTCCCAGTTCTCTAATGTCTGTGTGCCAGTTGTAGGAGATGGATTGATCATGATAATTCAAGGGCAGTGCCAGATGAGCTTGGCGCCTTCATGATCAATCCATCTCTTGCTGCAGGGTCCTGGGGCTAAAAGAGTTAATGTCATATAAATATACCTTATCTGTTTATGGGATAAAATTAACCTTGCTTTATCATATAGGAGTATCAGTGAAAATCCATGTAAAGGTAAAGAGAAACAGGAGAATATAATATATAAATAGAAACAGAAAAAAAAGATCAATTACTGTGTAAGGTTTAAGCTTTTAAAAAACCATTTTGGGTTAACTTCACTTAACCCTTTTAGCCCTGAGGTCCCATTTCTCAAATTTTGGAGGTGTTGTCTATGTACCAGTTGCAGGAGAAGGCTTGATCATGATAATTCAAGGGTAGTGCCAAGCTAATCTGGCACTACCCTTGAATTATCATGGTCAAGCCATCTCCTGCTGTAGGGATAGGGGCTAGAAGGGTTTTAAAAAACTGCTGTGGTGCTGTGGGCTGAAGGGTGTGTTTTTCCTCTGCTTTGATCTCTGCACATTATTATTATTTTTGTTATTATTTTATTATTATTAATTTTTGGTTTGTTCCTAGGGCCTGGAGATCAACCCAACTGATGCGTGGTCAACTCACACCATGTGTCATGTTATGGAGATGACGGGCCGACAGGACGAAGGGATCAAGTTTCTAGACAAGACGGTCACTGACTGGGAGGTTTGTCGTGACCGCTAGTTCATGGCTTTAACCCCTTCACCTGCTCGGTGTCAAACCTTAACCCATTTAGCCCCAGGACCCTGCAGCAGGAGATGGATTGACCATGATAATTCAAGGATAGTGCCAGATGAGCTTGGCGCCTGAAGGCGCCAAACTCATCTGGCACTACCCTTGATTTATCATGATCAGTCCATCTTCTACAACTGGTACATAGTCCTTGGGCGACGCTTCCAAGATTTGAGAAATGGGACCTTCGGGCTAAAAGGGTTAATTGCTAACTAACCCTTCACTGCCAGTGGATGATGTTCCTGCAATCTAAGTTAGTTCAACGCCAAAGAGCTCCAGCTGACCTAGGAACATGGATCCAAAATGGTTTTGGCGAAAGGCATAAATCCTCATGACTCCCCCACTACTTTGGGGGCTTATTACGATCTGTGTCTCTTGCAAATAAATGAAAAGAAAAGGGGAGACTGCCAGTGCTAATATTTTAGGAAGATTACAAAGTAAAGTAAGTAAAAGCGCTGTCAGGGGAGAGAAGTGTGCATCATGATCGACCAATGATCATAGATCTACTTTGGTCAAAGCACAACAAAAAAAAAAAAACAAAAAAAAAAAAAAGGAAAGAGGGGGTGCGCTAAGAAAGTGACTGGAAGCAATGCATATGCATATTATAAATCCTCATGAACCCCCCCCCCCCCCCCCCCTACTTTGGGGGCTTATTACGATCTGTGCCTCTTGTAGTTAGATCAGGTTCACTTTTTGTTGCGGTCAAGGGGTTCACTGTTAATTGATAGTCAAATATGATACCACCTGTCGGAGAAGATGTTCCATTTTTGTCTGAATATGTTCATTGTCCTGTTCTTTTGGTGATACAGGTTGCACTGTTCTTGTTTGACTAGAAGTGCTATGATGTTCCATATTTATTTTTGTGTTTGATGGTGTTCTTTTTCTTAACTCTTTTAGCCCTGGGACCCTGCAGCAGGAGATGGATTGATCATGATAATTCATGGGTAGTGCCAGATGAGCTTGGCGTCTGAAGGCGCCGAGCTCATCTGGCCCTACCCTTGAATTATCATAATCAATCCATCTCCTGCAACTGGTTTTAGTCGTTGGGCAATACCTCCAAAATTTGAGAAATGGGACCTTGGGGCTAAAAGGGTTAATTCTCTTTTCAGCCATGCGGAATGCTGGCCTGCCACAACTTTTGGCACTGGGCTCTCTACTACATTGAAAAGGTTAGGCTGGGATTAATCAAACTCTTTATAATCTACGCATGCACTTGTGATCATGTAAGTTCTTTTCACTCGTGCTTGGATTGATTTCACATCTTTCCCACTTACTGATGACGGTGGCAACTTTGGGAGGTGTCGATAAACGCCGTAAACGATCTGTGAGAGATAGATTAGCAATGACAGTTTAACCCATATCACACTGAGGCTTAAAACTTCAAATTTGTACACTGCCATATGCAAGCTGCATTATAGTACTTACAGATAAGTATACAGACCAATGGCTTTAGTTCAAGGGTGGTGCCAGAATAGCTTGGCGCCAAGCTATTCTGGCACTACCCTTGAACTATTTTAGTCAAACAGATTTCACACACTGGTGTATTCCGAATGATAAGGGTTATGGGTAGTGCCAGTGGCACTACTCATGAACTATCGAGGCTGATCTATCTATCACTGTGGTGTCTTGACTCCTTCACTGCCAGTGGAGATAGATTGTGTTTTTGAAATCATTTTAAATTCAGTGTCAAAGAGCTACAGCTGTCCAGGGAATGTGGATCGGGGGCTCATGAGGCTCTGTGTTACTTGCAGTAAGTTCATGTTCATTTTTTCTTGGCAATCAAGGGGTTAAATATCAGTGTGTTATTACTGCTGACTCATTGGAGACGTGCCACAGCCGGATACGTGGCGTGAGCTGCCTATCTGGATGTGGCACGTCTCCAATGTGTTAACATATATTCTTCAAGACATAGTTTAGATTTTCAGTGGTGCTTATTTTCAACCTAAAAAAGCTAACTCATTCGAGGCATGCCGCCTCCAGATACGTGGCATAAGCCGTATCCGGAGGCAGCGCATCTCAAATGAGTTGATACTTTTTTTTACCTTTGTGCACTTCTTTCAGTGATGTTCCTAGACGTTACAGCACAATTATTTTATCATTGACAGGGCGAATATCAAGGTGCCATCGACATTCTGGACAACCAGGTGAGTGATGTGTACCACAGTCTACAGATTATGTGCATATAAACGGGCGGGATTTACAGAAGTACAGATTGCAGGTCATCCACAGTATATTGTTAGACTAGTGTGTGATCAGAGAGCCAGTAAAGTAGATTTATAAACAAATACATTTGAAATGATCGATTCTTAACCCATTTAACCGCACAGGCACATTTCCAAAATTTGGGAGGTGTCACCTAAAGACTATGTGCCAGCTGAAGGAGATGGATTGACCATGATCATTTGAGGATAGTGCCTATAGGCGCCAAGCTCATCTGTCACTACTCTTGCATTATCATGGTCAATCCATCTCCTGCTGTAGGGCATTGGGCTGAAATGGGTTAATCTCTTATGTTGTTTGGTGACCAGCTTTTGCCACAGGACCAAAGGACAAATTTGTATCAATTCCCTGTCGCAAATCGATCAAGGAACAGCACTCGGACTTGCATGCCTGAGCCATGTTGTTTTTTTTTTAAAAGCATCTGCACAAACAGCTACTAGCTGAATATACTTAGATTTGGAAATCACATCATTCTGTCTACTGATGTATCATGCTTTAATCTGACCAATTTAACCCCAGGGTTGCATTTCCTAACTATCGAAGGTATCGCCTAAGGGCTATATGCTAGTTGCCGGCTATAGATGGACCATGATAATTCAAGGGTCTTGTCAGATTAGCTTGGCGCCTGACGGCACCAAGCTAATCTGGCACTACCTTGAATTACCACGGTCAGTCCATCTCCTGCTGAAGGGCGTTGACGCTAAATGGGTTAACAGATTTAGCATTTTCAAGTCTTTCTGTTGTTGACAATCTGTGACCTGGCATATCCTGATTACCTGCAAAAATGTAAATGAATTGTGTATCAGGTGAAAAGACGAGCCACCTCATCAGGTGCCATGCTGGATTTAGTCGACGTCTGCTCGCTTCTCTTCAGGCTCCAGATGGAGGGTCAGTGTGTGTGTGTGTGTGTGTGCGCATGTGCATGTTTTCTCTTGAAGAATTTCATCCAAATTGCATGTATGTATTTGCTTTGGAGAAAGTTCACAATTAATGTATTTTAACACATTCTACACCAAGGACCAAAATCCCCAAATTTTGAAGTTGCCCTCTGAAGGACTGTATTTCAATTCCAGAGTCAGATCGAGCATGATAGTTCAAGGGTGGTGCCAGAATAGCTTGGCGCCTGTGGGCGCCAAGCTATTCTGGCACCACCCTTGAACTATCGTGCTCGATCCATGTCTCGCTGTGGTGTGTCGAAGCTGAATGAGTTTACTATATTTCTGACAGTAGCGCTATTGCAATGGTTCCTACAGGAATCATAGCAACAACTGCTGCTGACAGCCAAAGGGTCAACCCCTTTGTGCATGCTTTACAGAACTGGATGGTTGCGTGCGCAAGGGGGTTAATGAATTCGTCACGTACTTATCCCTTTGGCTGTCAGTAGTGCTTTTTGCCTAGGTGATTCCGGCAGGAGTCGCCTTGACAATTTGTTATCGACAGCCAAAGGGTTGATTGCACCTGACAGGTATTGACGTGGGGGACAAGTGGGCAGATGTATGTGAAGTGTGTCGGCCTCACCTGGATGATCACATTCTGGTGTTCAACGATGTCCACATGCTTCTCGCTTGCCTCGGGGCGGGGAAAACTGATGCTGTGCAGCAGCTGATGAATTCCATTGAGGACTTTGTCAGGTAGAGGATACTCATTCAGAAAAGTCTTAACACTTTTAACCCCAAAAGCCACATTTCTCAAATTTTGGAGGTGTTGACTAATGACTGTACCAGTTGTAGGAGATGGATTGATCATGATAATTCAAGGGTAGTGCCAGATTAGCTTGGCGCCTTCAGGCGCAATGATAATTCAAGGGTAGTGCCAGATTAGCTTGATGCCTTCAGGCACCAAGCTAATCTGTCACTACCCTTCAATTATCATGGTCAATCCACCTCCTGCTGTAGGGTGTTGGGGCTAAATGGATTAATTTTGTCACAAGTCAATCTGTTACAAGCTTGCTATAGTAGTTTTCTGTGTATGATTAAGGTTGAGTCCCTACATTTAGCTTTGTGATGAAAGCTCAAACCCAGTTCAGCTCAGGAGACAGATTGACCATGATTATTGCTCAAGTTTGGTGACATAATATCTTACATTTTTTTTTTTTTGGGGGGTTTTCTGTCCTAATTTGCTTACCTGTTGCTAGGTCCGTGTATGTATTTGTTTTTCTGTTTAGTATTTTATGTTTATGGTTGTGTGTTTGTTTGTGTATCTGTTCACAGAAATGGCCAAGGGAACAACCATGACATCATGGCAGAAGTAGGTAACGTGATCTGCAAAGCCTTCATCGCTTACAATGAAGGTGACTTCGCCACAGCCGTCGCCTTGCTTCACCCGATGCGTTACCGCATCATCAGTATCGGCGGCAGTCACGCCCAGGTAAACAGAATGCAGAAAGATTTTAGTTTGCCTGCAGATTTCAAGACGCCATAATAAAGCACTCGCTCCTTAACTCTTCAACTCCCAGAACTAAATGACTTCCATTCGACAGAATGAAAGTCATTTAGTTCTGGGAGTTTAAGAGTTAACTGCTTGTGATGATACAGACTGGGAGCAAAGACATAGTTAACACATTCTACCCCAGGACCGCAATCCCCAAATTTTGAAGTCGCCCTCTGAAGGACTGTACTATAATTCTAGAGACTGATCGAACATGATAGTTCAAGGGTGGTGCCAGAATAGCTTGGCGCCTATGGGCACCAAGCTATTCTGGCAACACCCTTGAACTGTCATGCGTGATCCATGTCTTGCTGTGGTGTGTCGAGGCTGAATGAGTTAATATGCCGCCAGTCGGTTTTGTCAATAACAGTCAATGCGTTAAAGGCCCACTACCGCCATAACTGTTCAGAGATGCACTTCAACAGATCGTTATGAATTGCTACACACGGACCTAGTTATGGTTCATTTAGACACAGGATAACCCAGTTCAGCACACTTCATCTTACTATCAAATAATTTGACGGTGACTTGTTTCCATTACAGCACTATCTGTGCGAGCAGTACCTAAAAACAGATTGATGTGCCAACAGCTGCAAAGAATAAACAAGTGTGATTACCTGTTTGCATTTGCTGCATATCTCAACTGCCAGGGAAATTTGTTAGGTGTGTTGACAAGGCATAACACTTAAATGGTCCTGAAAATGTCTTGATGCATATGTTTTATGCATAATGGTCCTTAAAAACAACCATTTGAGTATATCCCTGTTTATGGTCAGATTAGGTTTTGTTTTAGAAATCAAACTTGACCTATGGTATACTACAGTTTTCAACTTCTTTTTTTTTTCCAGAGAGACTTATTCAACTTGTTCCTGATTCAAGCTGCCATCAAGTCCCCCAAAGTAGAACACCACCGGCTTGCAAGGTTGGTAAAAGTAACACATATCAAGAACATAGATCCTCAAAAGCAGTGCTCATATTGTGAAAAGCAATATTAACCCTTTTAGCCCCAAGGTCCCATTTCTCAAATTCTGGAGGTGTTGCCCAACGACTATGTACCAGTTGTAAGAGATTGTACGTTATGGCATAGACCATTAGAATGGGTTATTCTGTGATGGAATGGCTGGTGAATCAATTAACGCCGATTATAAACATTGCCTGCACTTACGGTCCGTTTAAACTTGTACTGGCAATGCCAGAAGACATGAAGAAACCTGAAACTTAAGAAATAAAACCTCCAAAATCATCTACAATTCTGTTCTGCCCTGAACTGTTCAAACAATTTTGAAAACCGCTACTGCAGACGTGACTGCGATGGTAATGACGGCTGTACATCCCTGTCATTCTGCGTTTAGAAGACATGATGGCAGATCTGTTGTGTCTCCAGCCCTGAAAGTCTAAATTTTTGCCCACCAGCCTTTGGCTAGTGACTTCCAAGTTTTACTAGCCAAACTGAAAATGTTACTAGCCAAATCTGAAAATTTTACTAGTACTGAAAATAGCCCAACACAACAATATAATGTACCACAAGTGTTTGACGCCCAATGTTAGAGTGTTTTCTGCCCAGAGGCATTGATAACAAATATTTGAACAGACAATCATAACCAAGTTCATGTTTATGTCCTGACTTCAAGCTTTTGATAGTATCAAGTGGAGAAATAACTGACAAAGTCCCCATGTGAACTGTGGTGAGGATTTTTATTTATTAATTTTTTGTAACATGTGAACTGTGGTGAGGTTTTTTATTTATTAATTTTTTGTAAGTAGAGCTGAGCTTCTGTTTGCACAACAGGTTAAAGGGTCTGTAGACTATTTGCACAACAGGTTAAAGGGTCTGTAGACCCCCAGGTATAAATTTTAGAGGGTACACAGATCCTAGCATTATAGAGGGTCCGCAGATTTATTTAAGAAAAACTGCATCATCTGTATGTTCCTTAAACTAAATTATCCCCACCCGGGTCTGCCCTGAGGGACTTGAGTGGGGTTAACTACCTTTTAGTTCACAGGGTCACCCTGGTCAGCCCCACAGGGTGGGTTTTTCCCTCTATTCTGGGGCATGTGTTTCTGTCTACCCTTGGTCCATTCACCTGTATTTGTCTTTTTAAAACTCTCCCAACTGTCTGCACTGCCTGTAGCTCTTGATATTGGATGTGTGTTGCTAAATGGTCTTAGCTTTATTTAGGCCCCATGGCGTAGGTTTATTTAACGTATTGGACCGGCTGGCGACATACATTCAATATTCTGTTTCTTTTTTTTTTTTACAAGCAGTGCAGGCACGTCTTGAAAAAGCCTTGTTGCTGTCGGGACGATAAACAATGTACAATCAATCAATCATTAAAATAAATTTTAAATCTCATTTCACTCTCTCCTCTTTAAATGTGTTGTGACAGTGTGTGTGTGTCTTTTCCACGATACTGATTCTTTAACTGGTGAGCTATCGCGCAAAAGCCTGTCTCCCTCGCTCTCTCACACACAGAAAAACGTATATCTATTTATTTATTTGTATGATTGTTGATAATGTATTGTAACAGAGAATATAGCGTTTTCTGCTGAACGCGGCAGATTGACAACCAATGTTTGACTTGTCTAAAGTGTGTGTGTAGTGTGTGTATGTGTGTGAACTGATGTACTTAAAAGTTTGTTTCAACCCGTTTAACCACTCAGAAAGACGTGTTTCTCAAATTTGTGCCTAATAACTGTGTACCAGAAGATGGATCGACCACGATTAAAAAATCCTGACAAACTTATTTCTGTTCAAATTTCTGGACTTGCTTTTTGAGTTTGCCTCAGTGCTCATTGCGCATGCCATTCGAGTGCCGTCGTGCTTTAGCCATGGAAATACACTCAGCACAGCCATGAACTCTGAAAACTGTGTCGTAGCGGTGGTTCCACACACGACCCAGGGGTAGCATTTCTGGTACTGTCGCTTGTCGATGGAGGTGTCGATGTGCAACTTTATTCTTAGAGATTATCAAGATCAGACGGTGCAGGATTGAAGAATCCGAAGCATTCCAGCTCTTCCTTTGCTTTTTCTCCGCCATGTACAACTTTGTCAAGATCGAAAGCGAAACGCACGATGCCGTATCCCATGATAGTATTATGGTGACGTCACAGCAAGTAACGCGTTCAACATGTAGCGCGCACTTTGTAATAACATGCTGACACCACACATAAACTAACAGTTTGCCCGCCCTGTTACACTCACACAGACCCCGGCGTCGGGTCGATTCTGAACGCAGCCGCGACTGAGCGAGCGGCTAAACGAACCAATTCAGTCGTCACTAAAAATAGAACGACTGTCACCGACCTCTGTTATGGTACACACAGTTCGAGTGACGTGTTCGGCTACTGCCGCAATGTGATGTTATAGAGGCGGCTCGCGGTGGCAGGTCACGCGCCAGAGTACCTGATGTTCGGCTGGTTTCGGCTGGCGGTTAGCCGTTGGATTGGAAAACGCACGATCGCACTCGCATTTGGCGAGTGGGTAGTTTTTTTTACTCGCCAAATTTTTTTTTCACTCGCCATGGCGAGTAAATTACTCGCCATTTTCAGGGCTGTCTCAGAGCCCAAACATTTTTTGCTGAACTTGTCCTCTGAATATTAGACTCAATTGCTTATTAGGAGAAATACGTTTTTCTCCAACACAAACATGAGAAGGAACTGGCACATACTGAAATCTATCATCGGCGAACAATTTCATTGCGGTATTTGAGTGAAAGTCTTGATTATCATTGGGTGGTGTGTGGGAGAAGGGCTGTTGGAGAATAATAAGTGGGGGGGGGGCAAGGCCAATTGTTGGGGGGGGGGGGGGGGGGGGGGGCCTGGTGTGTGTGGGAAGTGTCGGGGGGAAATACACTGTGTTTTTTTCCAAAGATTTTATTTCCTTTATCCACTATTAGGGTATGGAGGAAAATATCAATCGAAAAGATAGATGCATAAGTATTCGCTGATACATAATGACACAAACATTCCTTGTCAAATGGTCATTACTAGACAGTGAAGACAAATTTGCAATAATAGAGAACACGTGAAGACAGCTCGGACTAAAAGTGCAAACACAATGTACTAGTCAACCCTTTTAACCCATGGTCCCATTTCTCAAATTTTGGAGGTGTTGCCTAATGACTATGTATGAGTTGCAGGAGATGGCTTGACCATGATAATTCAAGGGTAGTGCCAGATTAGCGCCATAACCTATACACGGATTTGCATTTTAACTTGACTCTCTTTTAGCCCCACTGCTGCATTTCCAAACTTTTGGAGGCGTTGTCTAACGACTATGTAGCAGTTGTAGGAGCTAGAGTGATCATGATAATTCAAGGGTAGTGCCAGATTAGCTTGGCGCCTTTAGGCGCCAAGCTAATCTGGCACTACCCTTGAATTAATCTCCTGCTGTAGCGACCCTTGAATTAATCTCCTGCTGTAGCGACTCGGGGCTAAGAGGGTTAACATATGAAGTAGCTTATACAACTTTTAACAAATTTTTCAAGATTCAATTGTTTCTTCTACACTTTGAAGACTATAAATTGTATATATTAAACATGCACTTAGTTTCGCTGGACATGTGAGGCCATTTCTCCATATGAAGTATTGACGCCAGCTGCAGTTTTATTGACGCCAGCTGCTGTTTTGATTTAGTTGCAGGTGGGGGAAGCTAATTATAAATGAAGTGAAAGGAAAAGCATTCTGTTTACTTGCTGTGTTGTATTATTGACGCCAACTGCTGCTTTGATTTAGTCGTAGGCGGGGGAGGCTAATTAGAAATGAAAATAAAGTAAAAATGACAGGAAATGCATTCAGTTTACTGGCTGTGTTGTACCCGACATTAACCACCTTTAGCGGAACGTTGGCATGCATTGTCAGTTGTGTTATTTGTCAGACTGAATACTGTTCATGTCTGTATAGTGTCAGACTTGATTTTCTGGTCAGGTTCAGTTCTGCCTAGACAGAACTTCAGTGCTGATTACTTGCCCAAAACAAAATTTGCGCATGATTAGAAGTTGAACTGATTTATTTCCTGTAACTTATGAGTTTGTGCCTCTGTGTCTAAGTTTATTTTTGAATGAGTGAATATTTTGTCACGCTTTAAAAATGAATACACTTTACTTTATCGGTGATGCCAGCTGCTGCTTTATTGACGCCAGCTGCTGTTTTGATTTAGTCGCAGGCGAGGGAAGCTAATTATAAATGAAAATAAAATAAAACAAAACAAATATACATGCATGGCAGCCATAAGCTTGACCCTGTATGTAGCAGCGTGATTTTTATTCTTAACACCTCTTTTTAACTGAGGACTATTGTCAGGTAAAGTTTCTGGAAGACCAGTCCAATGGTTTCAGAGCCATAACAGAAACATCACTTGACCTTCAAAATTGTGATCTAACTGTTGCATCATGTAATTTCAGATATCTTATGTAAAAAATTAAAAAAATCCAATATGGCCATCATGACCCTGACCTTGGTGATAACCATGTGCTTTTTCTTCGATGTACACCTTTACTACAGACAATAATCAGCTCAGTTTTAAGCGAAACCAGCTAAATGGGTTTAGAGATACTGTCCGTACAAAATACATCATTAGAAACAAACATGGCTGCCACAGCCTTGATGTAAAAGGTATTGATGTAATTTTTATGCTAAACACATTTTCCCATTAATATCTAACAAAACACCAAATTTCAAGCAAACTGATCCATTAATGCCTGAGATCTCTTATGTACAGACAAAACACAAATGTTGCCTTCATAACCTTGACCTTGGAGCTAGTGACTTGATTTTTGTTCACAGCATACCCTGTCAAACGCCCTATATCTGATTTCACGATATTCTTGTGTGCGTAACACTGAGGCTGACGTGTACATGTGATGTTTATTGCAGAAATCTGTTGGCAGAACGCAAAGCCTTGAAGGACAGTGCGCCGATGACGGATCGACTTATTGCCCGGGCCATGGCCGTCCATGCCGACTAAAGGAATAGAGGAGAAAGAGGGCACAGTCATATGTTGTGTTAGCCTGTGATTTTGGACCGAGCCATTAGACTAGTGTGCATTGTGCACGTGCACATGTACGCTACTGTAATTTATTTGCTTTCAGTTTGCTTCTCTTATTTGGAGTCGTATCAAAACTCCCAAACGTTTATGTCTATTCAGTGCATATCTTCTGTCTTCACGGTGCTTTTCATTGGATTTTTGGGTGTTGCCTATTAACCCATTTAACCCCGGGACCCTGCAGCAGGGGATGGATTGATCATCATGATTCAAGGGTAGTGCCAGATGAGCTTGGCGCCTGAAGGCGCCAAGCTCATCTGGCTCTTACAACCGGAACATAGTCGTTGGACAGCGCCTCCAAATGTTTATGCGGCCATGGGGTTAAGAGGGTTAACTAAATATGCTGACATGAAAGACAATTTTGGGGTTATATTTTGTGATAAGTTTGTTCCAGGTGTGATTTCACACCGTACGGCGGACTCGGATGGTGCACAATCTCAGACCAAGCACAGATATGTAATATGTATGGCCCCAGTCATCGGCGTATACTTGTGTGAATTCCAGGCCTATCCAGGCAACTCTCGGTGGCAACGCTGGGAGACCAGTTTGTGATATTTTTTTGTGCTGTTGTGAAAATCCTGCACATGAATGCTCTTTTACATATCTCTCTTGTATTTTGTGCATTGCACAATAGATGATGGCAGGGATTTAACTCATAAATGTAATAATAATAATAATAATGTCTATTTTTAAGGCGCCTATACTTTCGATAAAAAAGCTCCATCATCTTTGGTCTACATGCTAGTGTCTGCGGAGGGTTTCATCTTTTTCTTTGATATTCACATACTTTCAATACTCGGGAAGCTTAGGGACAAGCTGCAACGCAGGGTTCATTAACCCCTTCGCTGCCAGTTAACGCAGATTGTGTTTCTGCAGTCTTCGTTAATTCACCCCCGAAGAGCCCCAGCCATCCCAGAGTCAGATCAAAGTGGTGTCAGCAAGAGGCATTGATCCTCATGAGCCCCTGCAATTGCAGGGGCTCATGAGGATCTGTGCCTCTTTCAGATGGATTGTGTTCTCCACATCTTGGCAGTGAAGGTGTTAAAGGACCCTTTTTACTTTATTCAGGATGAGGCCTGCCTGCCTGCAACGTGATGGGCATGCTACTGAATTTGCTCCACCCTGACCCATCCTAAGATGTGTCTTCTATAAGTAGAAGAGACTTAAAAAAAAAAAAAACAGGTGCCAAGACTGACAATAAATCAAAGACCCTTTTTATTTTGTTCATTAACGCATTCAAGGTTTGCCACCTGCTGATACGTGGCTTTAAACCACTTATCCGGAGGCGGCACGAATGAGTTAATTGTTGCAGTTAGCTTGGGTTCAACGCTGAATAGGCGACTGAGGACATCTCCTGACAAATGTTTTTGTTGCATTTTTTTCCCCATGTATTTTATTCATACATGCACGTTTTTAGATATTATCGATCACGCCGCCACCCATTTTTACTTTATTCATTAATTGTTGCAGTTAGTTTGGGTTCAACGCCGAATAAGCAACCATAGCTATCTCATGACATATTTCTTGATGCAATTTTTTCCATCTGTTTTATTCATACATGAACCTTTTAGATATTATCTATCATACTGCCACCCCTACCTCCAACACATACACACACTGTACATAACAAGATGGGATGAACCATAACTCTTAACCCCTAAAGCCCTGAAAGACTATGACAGGATGTGGATCAACCCTGATATTTCAAGGTTGGTGTCGGAATAGCTTGGCGCCTGTAGGCGCCAAGCTATTCTGACACCAACCTTGAAATATCAGGGTCGATATGTCTCTAGAACTGTGATACAGACCACAGAGGATATCTACAAACATTTGATAATTTTGTCCTCGGGGCGTAAGGAGTTAAACTCTCTTCTATATGAGAGTCATAACCCACAACGGCCCTTTTAAATGCGAGCCGTTCTCGCTGTAAAGGGTCTCTACCTGCTGTCTTTGACCTGATTCTGATGTTGAAATATCTCCTATTGAAAAAAAAAACTTGCAGATTTGCCAATGCGTCGGTGAGCTCTATAAGGGGCACAGTGCGTACGCGTCGTTGGTTTGAAAACGTCATTTGGCATGATGTAATTTTAGTTTTTACATGATGTGGGTTTCACTTTACCTCCTAGGCTTGAGAGAAAAGGTGACAAAACTAGAATTTCATGACACAATTTCAGTCTTGCTATAGTTTGTGTGAAGTGAGGTTGACTTTACGTGATACATATTCTGCTGTACACGCGCAAGCTTTTCTGACCGTGCGTTGATGTGTGCCACTCTGTGTGTGTGTGAGAGAGAGAAATACATATCTAGAGTATTGCGTCGATGTATGTGTGGTGACGGAAAAACTGCTTTTATGTCACCGTCACTGATTTTCTCCATAAGTTGAGGTTTTTGACTTTTAATTTTTTTTTTTTTCTGCAAAGAATTCATTTTTACTGAAAAAGTTAAAAAGGTGCAGACTTGTCCAATGCCCTTCTCCAGGCTAGCTATTGTATATCCAAAATTTAAAGTCAATATGACAAAAATTACAGACTCTAATGTGGGTAAACTGACTTTCTATAAACGGTCATTTAACTGTTCAGTGAGACATCTAGTTTTAATATGCTGTCTTGGGTTCCCCTTGCATAAAGCAAGTCCTGAAATTTCAAGCTTGTATCTACACAGACATCAGAGATTTTAGTGTTTACATATATATACACACACACACACACACACACACGCACACGGTGCTTCGTGCCAAAAGTGGATATGCAGCTTTAAGCCGCGTATCTGGAGGCGGCATGTCTCGAATGATTTAATTGTTGCAGTTTGTTTGGGTTTAACGCCAAATCGGCAACTAAAGCCATCTCCTGACAGATTTTTTGTTGTTGCATTTTTTTCCATGTCTTTTATTCATACATGTATGTTTTTGGATATTATCGATTATTCATTAATTGTTGCAGTTAGTTTGGGTTCAATGCCAAATAGGCAACCATGGCCATCTGACAGATTTTGTTTTTTCATTTTTTTCCCCCATGTATTTTGTTCATACATGAACGTTTCTAGATATTATCGATCATGCCGCCACCCCTACCTCCAACACGTACGCACACTGTACATAAAACGCAGGTGCCAAGACCGACAATAAATCAAAGACAGTTTACTTCAACACATTGCATTCAGACGTTTTGTTCAGGTATGGGCAAAACAATTGCACGTGTCGCATTCATGGGTTGATTTTACAATGTCCGTGTTTCCAATTGGTGATCTTTGGTGCCTCGAGATAAATATCCAATTCAAATTACATGTATCCTTAACCCCTGTGTGTGTGCAGTCACCACTACTGTTTACAGTACCGGTGGCTGCTGTGCACAAGGTGGCTAACCCTTTTAGCCCCAAGGTGCCATTTCTCATATTTTGGAGATGTTGCCTAACAACTATGTTATGTACCAGTTGTAGGAGATGGATTGATCATGAGAATTCAAGGGTAGTGCCAGATGAGCTTGGCGCCTTCAGGCGCCAAGCTCATCTGGCACTACCCTTGAATTATCATGATCAATCCATCTGCTGCTGCAGGGTCCTGGGGCGAAAAGGGTTAACTCAGAGTGATCTCGGTTTGAATCAGAAATGAATTTGACTCCACGTTACACGCACAGCAGAACTTGTGATGGGCAAGTGGTCTAGAACGACAGGTGCTCGCTCAAGAGAAGTCTTGCAAGACAAAAAGTATCACCGGTCATTAAAGACCATCGTTCAGGTGGCTTACAGCCACCTGAACGGTGGTCTTTAATGACAAGCGACGCTTTGGCCCCGACAGACTTCCCTTGGCTAGACACCTGAATGTTGGTCTTTAATAACAGGTGATCTTTCATAAGGGTGGTCACTCGGAACTGGTTCTGCTTTTTTTTTTCAAGTGAGGGCATTAACCTCCTTGTGCATGCAGCCACTGGTTTTGTGAGCAGTACTGGTGGCTGCATCATGTGCAAGAATGTTAACGTCTCAAAAATGTAATTCTAGTTTTAAAAACGTATTTTTGTAAAAAAAAAATTTTTTTTTTTTAAAGTGCAGTTTTATTGCGCGATGATTTTTGAATAAACAGTACAGAAATATTTGTTCGTCATGTGGCATTGCTTTTCTTATTGTAGTGAATACTACCATGTATCTTAAACACACAAAGTTGAGCAATTTTTTCACATCACTGTCGTATAAAAAATATTTAAGGAATTTTTTTTTTTTAAAAGACTGTACCCAGTGCACTTAAGTCATCAGGCTCGCCTTGGTTCCAGTTGCAGACCGCCAGTGGCTGATGTCGTCCTGATGACCTTTTGTACCGAGTGACGTAGGACACAGGTCAGCCTCAGTAGAGTTTGCGGTTCCCAGGATCCATAAGTCAGACCCTGTTATTTGTGACTGCCTTACCGTTGTGCTGAATTTACTTGGACTTGTGGATGAAAACTTTGGTGAGCAAAAGGCCCTCAGGCTGACATCAGCCTTAGCTGGCCCTCGAGGGCCATCTAAGGCTGATGTCTGCCCGAGGACCTTTGGTTTTACCATGGGAGCTAGAGACCTGCGTGTATTGTATTCGATACCGCTGTATACCAACGCACATAATACTGGGGCTCGCCTGTGTAGGTAATGTTTTACATTCAACAAAAACTGGGAAAATAGTTCATGCAACAATAAAACTCGGATTAGTCGGTAGAAAATGTACAAAGAGAACTGACAAAATGTTTTCCTTACGTACTGATTTTCATTCACATTTCTATTGTGAAAACAACATAAAACAGCAAAGGAAGTTACAGCTATACAAACATATCAATACATGTCGCTACATTAGAAAAGGCTTTCAAATTTCATTTGAAAAATGATAAAGAATTAACATACAAAAAAAAAGTGGAAACTTTCACAATCAGGTGTACATTTCTTCCTTGTTTTTCTCCCAATAAATATTTTCTGTTGTCGATATATTTTGTTCAAATATTACAACTTGTTCTCCAACTATTAAGATGCCTCAAGATTCTTGCGCAGGTATTATGCTCATGATCATCGGTTTAACAAAAAAAATAATAAAATAGAAATACCCTCAGCTCATTTGATGTTGAAGGAAAATACTTCATTGTAAGTGCTAAAATAAGATTAAAAAATTTACTGATAAAGGGGGGAGCTGGGTGGCTCGGTGGTAGAGTGCTCGACCCTCGTCTGAAAGGTCTTAGGTTCGAACCGAGCTGGGGTCAAAATTTTTACAGACCTCTTTTGGGTGCCCCGTCTTTGAAATCACCTTCGTGGTGGACAAAAAGCGTTAAGCCCTAAACGGGTTTTTTCAAAAAGAAAAGGAAATAAAAAAAAAAAAAAAAAAAAAAAAACTTATTTCTGTTTATATTACACACCTGGTGGTCAGGTTAGGATTACACAGTTCATTCAAGCGTTCACTTTTCATTGGCCGGTTGTTCATTGCCGAGCGTCCTGACAGGATTTACTTTTGTGACCAATCCGTCATTGCGCACGAACATTTGCTCATGCCTACCAGTTCCCGAGAACAGTCCCATAAGTTGTCGGTAATAAACATCGTTTTAGATATGTTTTATTTTATACCACATATACTGAGATCACTGCAGTCCACATCGAATGACACTCACGCTTGTGCTGGGCTGTGATTTTGGACCTTATGGCCTATGGCCATAAGGTCCAAAATCACAGCCCAGTACACGTGATAAACTGACAACTATAAACACGTTCCATACACTAATCACAAGGTAAAATGTATACTTATACTAGGGACAAGCTCATCTCAGACTTGGGTCAGTCCCTTGGACTAGGGGGAGGAGGGAATAATGATGATACTGGTCATTATATTCAACTCAAATGGTACTGGCTGAAAACAGCAGTAAATGCAAAGACTTCTACTTGATTCTAGTGGTGATGGCTTCATGTATTGTGAACCTACAGCACTGTTGTCCACTGAGCTTGGCCAATGAGGAGAAGGTCCTTGGCCCGACACTGCCTTGCACACAGCTAGCCGTGCGCGGGACACCTGCACACCAACATTGCTTGCCTCGCTCGCTCCAGTAGGCTAATGACATGGCAGATGTGTTAATACCACTCCCCACTACATCGCCCCCAAAATCCAGAGCTATAAACTAACGTGTGATTAATCATGACGTGAAAAAAAGACGAAAAAACGAATCTCCATAATGAATTTACAATAAAGTTAACTCCCTTGTACATGCAGCCAGAGGGTACTGTAAACAGTAATGGTGGCTGCATGCACTAGGGGGTAAAAGTGGTCCTCTATCACAAAAAGTACAACCAATACAGTTCAACAATTTAAGAAAAACAATAACAAATGTTACGTTTTTCAAATGAAAACGAGATACACGGCTGAAAAATGCCAAACAATACAACGTATCACAAAGCGCAGCAAAAGTGAACAATTATATTTAACAAATAGTTAACGCAATTTGTTCAAATCAAACATTTTGCAAAAAAGAAAAGATACATATTAATTAACTCATTTGAGACGTGCTACATGCGGATACGCGGTCTTGGCTGTGTATCCGCATGCCTCGAATGAGGAAACAGTACACATAAAATAATTCTTGCTACTATTATCAGAGGAAATCACATATGTATTTACACAGCGTTCTTGACAAAATACTGTAAAGAGTGCTACAAATTTCAATCGCCGCGCACAGGCGTGATCCTGCTTTTTCTACGAATAAGATTTGACACCAATCTCAAGACAAACCCAATAGACTACATAAATCTGAAGGTCAGAAAATTCTCTCAAGAGTTCAAGTAGATTCAACCAGTCTGCTCCATCTGCAACATGCTCATGAACTTTGCTTCAAGGGGGGGGGTGGGGGTGGGGGTGGGGGGGGGGGGGCTACCAGCTTGACCCGATTCTGATTCAGGGACAACTCCTAGCTATCATAAACCTTGTAATCTCAGAGATCTGACTCTTTTGACCCCCAAAACTAAACGACTTCCATTCTATAGAATGGAAGTCATATGGTTCTGGGAGTTTGACCCTTTCAGTTCCACGGGTGCATTTCCCAAATGTTGGAAGTGTTACTCAACAGCTATGTACCAGTTGCAGGAGGTGAATTGACCATGAAAATTCAAGGGTAGTGCCAGATTAGCTTGGCGCCTGAAGGCGCCAAGCTAATCTGACACTACCCTTGAATTATCATGGTCAATCAATCTCATGGTGTATGGTGTTGGGGCTAAAAGTGTTAAGGGTTAGGTATTGGATAAAAATTAACTCATGTCCAGACAAGAAGAAGAAACTGATAAATAAAATAAGTAAGTACTGATGTATATTTCTTCAACAAATAATTTCATGGGATGTTCGGTGTTCAACATGACATGTAGAAATGGTAGTTTTGTTTTCTTTTACAAGGCACCCATGTACAAGTGCCATAATAATTTAATGAGAAAAATATATAAGATGTAATGAACATAAAACAGAAACCCATGCAAACAAGACGACGACGATTTTTAAGAACAAAAATCCCAGCGTAATAAGAAATATTTTTACATTTGTGGTTCTGTGCTGGATTAATAAAAGCAAAAAGACTACAAAATTAAAAAGAAAAACGAATATTACTCGCACCTGATGACAGCAATCAAATGCACAGTATAGTACACACACACACGCGCACAAACGATAGTACTCTGTACTACCAGTGTGACTAAAAACACATAAATACAATCTGAGAAAATCAGTACATATACAAACAATCTTATATTGGAACCAAATAATCGAAAAAGGGCAACAAATCCAAATATGGCCAAATAAATTATAAATGCCATTCATTGATTAGTTTTCAGCCGACGTCTTAAATGCCGATTGTAACATGACATATGAATGAACGGGTCATAATAAAATACAACGATTACTCCATTTTTCTTTCAAAAACCTTGTGTCCTTGTTTTTAGCTCAACATATTTTGAGGAAAAATAATAATTAGCCCCGTTGTGTACATAACCATCCATAGTGTAAACAGTACCAGTGGCTACATGAAAGCACTGGAGGGTTAAACCACCAGAAAAGAAAACTACCCCCCCTGTTCCTCATTCAACTCTACCTCTAACACAATATATGTACACTGCCACAAGTGTACGGCTCCATTTAACCCTTATCATACGGAATACAACAGTGTGTGAAATAAGTTTGACTAAAATAGTTCAAGGGTGGTGCCAGAATAGCTTGGCACCTCTAAGGCCATTGGTCTATATCCTTATCCGTAAGTACTGTAATGTAGCGTGCATATGGCAGTGTAGAAATTTGCCGCTTTTAGCATCAGCATGATAGGGGTTAAAACACTAATTAACCCCTTGCCTGCCAACAGACGCAGATCATCTGATTTTGAAATCATTTTTAATTCAACGTCAAAGATCCCCAGACATCCAAGGAACACAGATACAAAATGGTCTCTGCAAGAGGCATAGATCCTCATGAGCCAACACACCTGCAGGGGCTCGTGAGGACCTACACCTCTTGCAGCTGGCTCGACTTCGTGGTTTTTTTCCTCAGCGCTCAAGGGGTCAACTCTACCTCCAAGTCCGCAAATAATGTACACTGCCACAAGCATGCACTGACAAAGATTGTAAACATCACTTAAAAAATAAAAAATAAATAAAAATCGACAACATACATGGGGCCAGGCCTGCAGGTGGTCACCTGGGAAAAACATCAACTCATTTCAGCCCCACAGCCGTGTTTCCCAACTTCTGGAGGCGTTGTCTAACGACTATGCACCAGTTGCAGGAGATGGATCGACCATGATAATTCAAGGGCAGTGCCAGATTAGCTTGGCGCCTGTCGGCGCCAAGCTAATCTGGCACTACCCTTGAATTATCATGGTCGATCCATCTCCTGCTGTAGTGCGTCGGGGGGTGTAATGGGTTAAGCCCCTTGCTCCATGCACAAGGGAGTTGAAATCCACCCCGCAAGTTGTTCAGATCTGCCACAAAATAATAGCTTGTGGCCACATTACGGCGTCTGAATAATTTCTTTAAACAGACAAATCCTAAGTCCCAACCCTTCGCGTGTCAGTAGCGGTTCTTGTCGCGATGATGCCTGTCTGAATCATCGCGACAAAAACCGCTACCAACACACAAAGGGCTAATAATAACATCATCAGTCCTATTAGTAACAGGATCAGAAAAAAAAAAGATGACAAACTGGAATGATTGTCACTTGCCAGTGGCTTTTAGCAGTGCATGTACATGAGCTATAACGATGTTGAAAATAACCTTATTCTTTGTTTCTTCAAAACAGCAGTCTTGCGTATGTACATATGTACACAAAATAAAAAGGAAACTTACATATCTGCGCCCGATTCCATTACTTACACTTTAGCCCAATACATCCTGAGGCTGATTTTGTAAAATGTGCTTTTCATCCCATGAAGGCTAAATTACAGATTAGAAGATGGATCAACTTTTTTGTAGCTCAAGGGTGGTGCCAGAATAGCTTGGCGCCTGAGGCGCCAAGCTATTCTGGCACCACCCTTGAACTACCAGTCAAATTCATTTCAAGCAATGGGTGTATCAGGATGATAAGGGTTAATGTCGAAGTCTGATTTCATTTACACTTATACCCCCTTAATAGCACCACAGTTTTCCTGGAAAGCTGTATCCGACTATAGCCATTCTTGCTTGGAGAAGTATTTGTGTCACAGCAGAACCTGTTCTGAGTATCCACCCTTATGAGAGATCTCCAGCAGATCATCACTCTGGTGGCTGTAGCTACCCCAGACCTTCCACAAGGGTCAGATGGGAAAAAAAAAGAAGAAAACGGTGGTGTTGTAGGGCAAGAAACAATAATGAAACAAAGCAAGTAAGACCTTGTGATTTATGTCTCGCCTGTTATTAAAACATGACGCAAAACGAAATGCAGTCCATTTCTTGCATGTTTTAAGCATTTTATCAACACAAAAAACGCCAAAGAAATGGCCCTGGTGAGCAGGAAAAAAAAAAGGATTTCCGTTCAAAAACGGAAAAATGGAAGCTCTGCTACCTGAATGATAGTCTGTAATTTTTTTATTTACAACTTTATTGTCCCATGAGGAGAAATTTGGGCTGCCTTCCTCAGGGAAGACACGTTGCCACAGCACCACCCAGTCTACCAATATCTATATTCCACACATTTACCAGGGGGGGGGGGGGGGGGGGGGGGGGGAGGAAAGCCAGAGTACCCAGGGAAAAACCCGCAATGAGTGGCCCAAATGCCTGGAATTTTATCACGATGCAACTTTAACTCTTCAACTCCCAGAACTAAATGACTTCTGTAAAATGAAAGTCATTTAGTTCTGGGAGTTTAAGAGTTAACCGTCAGAGGCTGGATCGATACTATGCCGAACTTTCCCAGTGACACTGGATAAGGTCTCCTAGCCTGAGCAGCAACTGGTGTGCAAATTAACTATCCCCGCATGTACTGCCCACTCTCACTAATGACAGGCAACATTTTGCTCTTCAAGACTTCTCTCAAGGCATTCGAGATGTGCCACCTCCGGATACGCGGCTTTCAGCCAGGTATCCAGAAGTAGCATGTCTTGAACGAGTTAAGAAAGCACCTGTCTTTCTTGAAAAAAAAATAGTGGTTGATCAAAACAGGTTCGGCTGTATTTGTGTTTGAATCTATTTTGGGATATTCATACATAGACACATGTACTTCAATGGAAGTATGAAACATGCACCCACGCTCAGACTGCAGTAAGCAAACTTGGATAAATTAAAAACAAATTTACACACACTCTACATTTTCTCATTTCTCATGACATAAAATATCTTCCTTAAAAAAATCAACTCTTAAACTTCCGGGACTAAATGACTTCAAATCTATAGAATGGAAGGCAATAGGTTTTGGAAGTTCAAGACTTGTAATAATGGAAGGCAATAGGTTTTGGAAGTTCAAGACTTGTAATTGTAATTTACTGGCGGCTGCATGAATGAGGGGCTTTAACTGAATTCCTGATTGGAAGTCTCTTGTTCAAATACGTTCAAAGTACACGTACATGCATTTCCTTCACAATGTTCATTTTTTCCCCATACGTACACAAGGGACATAATCATACTTTTCTCTTAATCAAACAGCTCAAGATACATGTACATGCACTATTCCGGGCCGAGGTTAATTTTTGCCTTGTGTACACACGAGACGTAATGATACGTTTCTTTTGTTCAAACACATTCAAGACTCATGTACATGCACTCTTTTAAGGGACAACTAAATGTTTTCCTTATGTACACAACAGGGGTCGTAATCACACGTCTTTTTTCCTCTGAATCGAGAAACTCACTCATTAAAATAATGTACAAATACTAAAATATACTTACATTTTCTTCCAGGAAACACTTTTGTTCGCTTTCATCATAAACATACAAACACATAAACAAAGTCACTACATCTTTACTTGGATTAAGGGAACACGTACAATTAACTCATTCGAGACATGCCACCTCCAGCTTGAAGCCGCGTATCCGGAGGCAGCACGTCTCGAATGAGTTAACCCTTTTGGGCAAGCAGAGATGGGTACTGGTGGCTGTATGCCCGGGGGGGGGGGGGGGGGGGGGGGGGGGGGGGGGGGGGCGGGTAATACATGCGAGGCATATGGATACCCTGCAATAAATATACAGCGTATCCATATGCAGCACGCATGGGTGACGGTGCTAAATACTGAAATGACTGAAAACAGTCAACAGACTAACTGTGCCCCATGATCCATGGTCAGCAAGAGGCATAAATGAATTCATGCCTCTTGCAGACGGAACAGGCTACATGAAGGGCCGTTCTGTCCGAAACCAAAAGAGCTGAAATTCAGCCTTCAGGGATTTTAAAACAAGCTGAATCCAGCCTCCAGAACTGTAGGCTGTCACCCATAGGTATGTCTCGCATGAGTTAAGCAAAAAGAATGAATCTTTGCGCTAATGATAACTAATTACCCTATAACCAGCAATACTCTAAAGAGATCACAGACTGGATGCAGGCAAATGGTGCCGACTCGATGGATTAGCGGACTACCAATTTCAAACAGCTCTGCCCTGTGAAGCCAAAAGACAGTAAGTCTGTTTCAGTGAAAGCAAGATTTTCGTTCTAATACAATGTAAGTCTCGCCTTTCATAAAATGGCCTTTTTACGGTCTTCTTCTTTTATATGGCAGAACTTCTCACCAGCCTAAAATGTGCACAGGATGGTTCTGGAGGTGACACCGAGAGCACCTTACTGTGCATATCTTAGGTTTTTACACCTATAAGGAAGATCTTGCACCAGT
Source organism: Semisulcospira habei (assembly GCA_036245525.1). Lineage (NCBI taxonomy): Eukaryota > Metazoa > Mollusca > Gastropoda > Semisulcospiridae > Semisulcospira > Semisulcospira habei. The sequence goes on along the minus strand of BTPG01000001.1, from coordinate 116,578,453 downwards.
TATGGGAGATGGATCAACCATGACATGAGCATAATTTCACATTTGATCCATCTCCTTCTGTGAGAATTAGCATTGTGGAATCACGAGTTCGAGGGTGCTCCCGAGCCACGCTTGAGCTGTTTCAGTGCGTTGTTCACTCGGACACTCAGCCTGTTCTCAAAGTCATAGTCTTTGTAGTTGTCCTGAAAGAGAAAAAAACAAACACCAGTGGACATTGTTAGGAAATCAGAAGCAGGTCAAATTGTTCGCGAGTTTCGATGAAAACAGTGGATTCGAAACCCTGACAAACGTGCCCTAGCCGATGATTGCGTTTTAATATGCGCAGTTTTTGACACTCTTTTTAGTTACAGAAATTGTTTATCAACCCCTACACTGGTCATACATTGTATACCTGAAGTCTGTCTAAATTTAATGCGAAAGAGCTCCAGTCATCCCATTAAGAATGGACAAAAAATGGTGTTAGCGAGAGGCATAGATCCTCATGAGCCCCCGCAACTGTGGGGGCTGAGGATCTATACCTCTTGTACTAGTGTGGTGTTCATTTTTTCTCAGGCAGTGAAGGGGTTAATACTTATTTTTCGCAACCTCTGCCATCATCAGGGTGATGTAACAGATATGGCATGACAAATCAGAACTTCAAGAAAACACGTAGCCCCAACACCCTACAGCAGGAGATGGACCGACCATGATAACTCAAGGGTGGTGTCAGATTAGCTTGGCGACAAAGTGCCAAGCTAATCTGGCACTACCCTTGAATTATGGTCAATCCATCTCCTGCAACTGGTACATAGACGTTAGGTAACACAACCAAAATCTGAGAAATGCGGCTCTGGAGTTTAAGAGATAAAATTAATACAGCAGAACCCGTTTTGAGCACCCAGCCACAATTACCTGTCATTAAAGCTCCAACAGCATTTGAGTGCATGGCCCGAGGTACCTACTGACCATATTTAACTCTTACACTCCCAGGCCCAAATGACTTCCATTCTACAGAATGGAAGTCATTTAGTTCTGGAAGTTTATGAGTTAATGGCAGGTGACACATTTCACCCTTCAAGACTTAACTCATATCATACTGAGGCTAAAAGATTCAAATTTGTACTGCAATTTGCGAGCTACATTACAGTACTTACAGATAAGGATATAGACCAATGGCTTTAGTTCAAGGGTAGTGCCAGAACAGCTTGGCACCTAGAGGCGCCATGCTAGTCTGGCACTACCCTTGAACTATTTTAGTCAAACTTATTTCACACACTGGTGTATTCCGAATGATAAGGGTTAATTACAATTTCCTCAGGGAAAAAACTGTCTTCTCAAAGACGACTTCTTCTCACACGAAAAGGTGGGTTCTCAAAACGGGTTTTACTGTACATGGGCTATGAATCTCCGTGTGCATAATTGTATCTTATTATATTGTACAGAGGTAAATGCATGCACATCTCCAAGCTGGTCTTGATTTTACACCTTGATCTTACCAACTCTATGCAGTCCTAATTCACAGACAAAGACCAGTAATATTTTGGGCTAGTAACTCTGCATAGTAACTTTTCATCGCAGTGAAGTATGCGACATAATTGTCCATGGACGACAGTATTTGCTTGCATGTGTCTGCATGTGCGTTCGAGCGTGTGAGCATGTACAAGGTTATCATATTTGCATGTATGTTTAATATTTTCATATGTTCTTCTGCATGTTTAATGTCGAAGCTGAAGAAAAATTTCCATCGCATGGACAATAAAGTGATTTGTAATTTGTAAGACATTTAAGCATGATTGCATTTTATGTTATTGTTTGTTAAGGTACTCACATTTCTCTCAGTGTGCGATTTGCACTGCATGAGTGTTCCTGACATAAAATCCCTGTTATCTAATAATCAGAATCAAATAATGATACACAGTGAATATCTCACCTTTATGAGTTGAAGATGTTCCTTTGCAGATTGGTACGTCTGGAAAAAGAAAAAGAAAAAAAAATCAGAACATTGGCCCTTATGGTCGAAATTCCAAATCTGGGACCTACAGCTCAGGAGACAGATCAAGCTGGTACAGCAGAACCTGTACTGAGTGGCCACCCTTATAAGTGATCACCTGTCATAAAAAGACCATCATTTAAAGAGGCCATCACCATTATAATGATGGTCTTTAACCCTTTTCACCCTGATACACTACTGCTCAAAATTAATTTGACTATGATAATTCAAGGGTGGTGCCAGAATAGCTTGGCGCCTCTGGCGCCAAGCTATTCTGGCACTACCCTTGAACTAAAATGGTTGATCTAGCTCCTAATCTGTAATGTAGCCTTCATAGCACAATAGACAAATTTAAAAACAAAATCAGCCTCAGGATATAATGGGTTAATAACAGGTGACACTTCTTACCGTTCACGACTCTCGCTCAAAACAGGTTCAAAAGTGATGCCAAAGTAACCCTTTTAGCCCCCAAGGCCCCATTTCTCAAATTTTCAAGGTGTTGCCTAACGACTATGTACCAGTTGTAGGAGATGGATTGATCATGATAATTCAAGGGTAGTGCCAGATGAGCTTGGCGCCTGAAGGCGCCACGCTCATCTGGCACTACCCTTGAATTATCATGATCAATCCATCTGCTGCTGGGTCCCGGGGCTAAAAGGGTTAATGTGCATGTAGCTTATACATGGGTCCTAAAACGATTCACAATAATTTAAAACCCGATGCCATCTAAAGCAATTTTTTTTCTCCCCCCCCCCCCCCCCCCCCCCCCCCACCCCCCCCCCCCCCCCCCCCCCCCCCCCCCCCCCCCCCCCCCCCCCGTTTTCATAAGCAAAGGGAAGTAACACAAAAAAGCACAAATTTATAGCAGACGGTCCACTGCAGACAAGCAGTTTTTGACGTCCTTTTGATTTAGGGAAATCGTTCATCAACTCCTTCCCTGCCACTTGTCATACATTGTATATGTGAAGTCTGTGTAAATTTAACATGTAAGAGCTCCAGAGCTCTAGCCGCCCCATGAACAACAGATAAAAAATAGTGTTAGCAGAGGCATAGATCCTCATGAGCCCCTGCAACTGCGGAGGCTCATGAGGATCTAAAGCTACCCACTGAAAAGCCACCCAGGACAAATCCACCCCAAACGCTGGGTAGCCACACGGCAGTGTAAATTTATACTGCCATGATTCCACCCATATTTAGATTTAAATCTTACCCAGTACTAATCTACCCAACACAAATCCATCTGAATTTACCCAGTTGAGAAATCTGGCAGAACTGTGGCAGCACAAATATACACAGGGTGGCTTCAAACATGGGTGGAATCAAGCTGGGTAGATCAACAGTCCGTAGATTTCTGCCGAAATATTGACCCTTACAACCACGGTGACAGAGGGTGGAAAACCAAGAACAAAACGGACACAAGTTACGGGTGATGCTGGGTATTGGGTGCATTATTTAATTAGCTATAATTCAGTCGCCTCTCACCTCCGCTTTTTTCATGTAGATGGCGGCCAGTTCAAACAGAGCGAATGCGGCTATATGCCCATCATCTTTCCGACCCTGGTGTCGGGCCAATGATTCCTTCAGGCACTGCGGGAAACATCAGAAAGCAATGATTGTACACTAGATCCTATTCTGAAGAACCACTGTTATTTTACAAAATAAAGTGGTCCTAAAAACAGTTTGTTTGTTTTTCGAGAGAAGTCTTACAGGTCACAAAGCGTCACCTGTCATTAAAGACCATCATTTAGGTGGCGACAGCCACCTAAATGATGGTCTTTAACGACAGGTGACCTTTTATAACAGTGGTCCCTCAAAACAGCACTGGTCCCTCAAAACAGGCACTGCTGTAAGTGAAATAATACCAACCTGCACTGCCATTTCCTCTTCCCCAAGTTCTTTGTATATAGCCCCCTCCAGGAGACATTTGAGATGCAGCACCTTGTGGTCGGTCTGCATTTCGCACACTGCACACACAGTTCATACGTCCCATAAAGCTATACGCGGATCTCTCATAATGTAGTCGCTCAAAACAGATACTGCTGCATGCCTAGCTCACCAACTTCCTTCCATTCACACAACCATAACCGTATCATTCGGAATACACCAGTGTGTGAAATGCCAGAAGCTATTCTGGCACCACCCTTGAACTAAAGCCATTAATTTATATCCTTATCTGTAAGTACTATTATGTAGCTTGCATATGGCAGTATACACATTTAAAGCTTTTAGCCTCAGTATGATAATGATTTTATTTGGGTTAAAAAGATATACATAAAAGTGGAAAAGTGGACAAAAACACATGACAATTGAATGTTATTTCGCAGCCTGCGTCCGTTGGTTACTTCCTTGTGCTTTTAAACATGTCAGGCAGTTTCGTTTCTGGTCTAAATTTGTTTCCATCATCGGTAAGCTAATATTTATGCTGGTCTGTGATTTCAGGCCCCACTGCCAGTACACGTTTAACCCCTTCTCTGCCAGCGGACACAGACTGTCTTTTTGAAGTCACTGCAGCTTCCGACGTCAAAGGAAGGTGGATGCAAAGTGGCATCAGCAAGAGGCATAGATCCTCATGAGCCTCCGCAACTGTGAGGGCTCATGAGGATCTATACCTCTTGCAGAACTTTGTGTGGTGGTCAGGTTTTCTAGACAGTGAAGGGCTTAACTCAAACTCCCAGAACTAAATGACTTCCATTCTGTCGAATGGAAGTCATTTAGTTCTGGGAGTTTAAGAGTTAACCCCTATCCTTTGGAATACACCAGTGTGTGAAATAAGTTTGACTAAAATAGTTCAAGGGTAGTGCCAGAATAGCTTGGCACCTCTAGGCGCCAAGCTATTCTGGCACCACCCTTGAACTAATGCCATTGGTCTGTATCCTTATCTGTAAGTACTAGAATGTAGCTTGCATATAATTATGGCAGTGTACAAATTTGAAGCTTTTATCCTCAGTATGATATGGATTAAGGAACCGAAAGTGTGACTAGAGATGGATAGGAAGCCGAACAAAACACACACAAACATGTTTTAAAAAAATAGCGCCACCTACCATCCAGCAGTGGTTTCAAGTCGTCTCTACTACAAGTCGGTAGAGTGTGCCACAGGAAGATTAGCTCTAGGGTCAACAGTCGGCAATACTCCTGGGTTGGATCCTCTTTCTTGAACCTCTCTGCCTAGAAACGGAAAGTAAAAGCGAAATTTAACCCCGTAGTGCATACAGCCACAGTTTTAAGTACTGTTTAGTTATACATGTAGGTGCCTTAAAAATATTCATTATTGTTGTTATTGTTACTGTTAACCCCTTCAATGCTAGTGGACGCAGATAATGTTTCAGAAATCATACTTTATTCAACGCCAAGGAGCTCCAGCCATCAAAGGAAAATGGATGCAAAGTGGTTTAAGCGAGAGGCACAGGTCCTCATGAGCCCCCATTGTTGTGGGGACTCATGAGGATCTAAGCCTCTTGCACTTGAGAGGTGTTCAATTGTTCTCGGCAGGGAGGAGGCCAACATTACTGGTGGCTGCATGCACAAGAGCATTAAACTCTCTCTCTCTCTCTCTTATACATGCATGTAATTATATGCATGCATGCCTGCACACACACGGAGAATGCTTGCCGTCTGCAAACACAGCTGAACATGCACAGAGTGACATTATACCTGCTTCCACGCTCATACACAATTTATCAAACGTCAGTATGATTAGATGTTCCAGATCTGATCAGTTTAACCCTTTTAGCCCCAGGGGTGCATTTCCCAAATTTTGGAAGTGTTACTTAATTACTATGTACCAGTTGCAGGAGGTGGACTGACCATGATAATTCAAGGGTAGTGCCAGATTAGCTTGGCGCCTTCAGGTGCCAAGCTAATCTGGCACTACCCTTGAATTATCATGGTCAATCAATCTCCTACTGTAGGGACTCGGGGCTAAATGGGTTAACCTTTATGCATGCAGTCACTGGCACTGCTGGAAGAAGAGGACTGAAGGCTCACTACCGCCTAACTGTTCAAAGATACACTTCTGTAACGGATGGTTACAAAACGTTACACACAGGTCTAGTTTTGGTTCATTTAGACACAGGACAATCTAGTTCATCTTAATATCAAGTAACCTGACAATGACTCCACTCTGTTTTAGAAATACGCTATCAGTGCAAGAAACAGCTAAAAATAGACTGACATGCGAACGGCAGCACAGAATAAATATGTGATTACTTGTGTACTTTGCTGCAGGTCCCAACTGCTGTTACAGTTCATTAGGTGCGTCAACAAGGCGTAACAAACACAATTGGCACTGAAATGTGTCTTCAGATTTATGCATAAAGGTACTTCAACAACACTAAAAGTGATGTTGATTTTAAACCACTGATCAAAAAGGCGTGAAAACCTCTAAAAATCATCTGAATCAAAATGTTAATTTTTCACTATACAAAAAGTACTTACCCTTCGTGCCGCAAAGACTTCAATCTGATTGTTTTTGCGCTTCACCAGTCCTGGGACCTCACGAAAAATGTCATGGGCTTCTTTCAGCAAACCCTGTGACCCTAGGCACACTACAAGAAAAAAGAAAACAAATAGCAGGCATGGGAATTGCCCAAGCAAAAATCAGCTGAAAGTAGGGGGGTCCGGGACCTTCAGCCTGATACAAAAGGCCTTGTTTCCAGGGGCCGAAAAATCAAACGATGGGGGGGTGGTAGGCACTAGACCTTGCTACCAGGGACCGAAAAATCAAACCCTGGGGGGGTGGGGGGGAGGCGCTAGACCTTGCTTCAAGGGACCGAAAGATCAAACGACGAGGGGGAGGGGGGGGGGGGGTGCGACACCTTGCTCCGTGTTAATTGAACACAGTGTGCGTCTGCCTACCTAGGTTTACTGCGCAGCGCGCGGCACGCTCTGGCTGCGGGCCAAGGACAATTCCCATGCCTGTCTTGTCTGCTTTGCTATTAGATGGCGGCAAAGGAAATAGGATCCGAGGATTTTTCTTTTTTCCCCCCGAGGAATGTGAAATTATTTTACGCGGAAAACCGCGGATCCGAGGACAATTCCCATGCCTGAAATAGGAAACTAATGCAGTTTTGAATCTGGAGAGTGGAACCCAATAGGACGGTAAAATGAATTTTTCATTAAAATGCATTTTTTTGAAAAATACTTACCGATGGTATGACATTGTGGAAAAGCCCTTAGCTAGCCTAATTTTAGCGAAAATTTGGTTGTGTCCGTATAAGGGGGTGTTGGCAGGAGTGGGGCGCCATAGACCAGGCCATGGCCTGAATACTATTCAGAATAGTCTCCCCTTATTCCCACCCGGTACGAGAATACCCGTCATCCCTCAGTTTAGTTCCTTAGCGCATTTGAGGCAAGCGGGGTAGGTGGGAGGGTCCTTCGAGTCATACCATCGGTAAGTATTTTTCAAAAAAATGCATTTTAATGAAAAATTCATTTGTTTTCTCAAAACACATTACCGATGGTATGACATTGTGGAATTCCGAAGAGGAGGCGGGTGCCGAAAAGACGCCCCTCCTGCCAACAGACCAACCCTCAGACCCGCCCTCCCGGAGCACACTCCCGATAATTTTAGTTAAGATACTTACGGCGCCTATGGCGCCGGGAGGGAGTGTTGCGCCGCCGTGATGTCTCCCACCAAGGCGAGGTTCTGCCTCTGGGTGGAGAGGTCCCTCAGGTAGAATCTAGTAAACGTGGTCTCAGCTCGCCATCCCACTGCCGCCACAATGTCCTTGACTGCAAAGTTGCGGTCGAAGGCGAGACTGGTGGCCATGGCTCTGACCTCGTGTGCTCTGATGTTCATAAGCTGGGCTGCACCTGGGGCGAGGTCCTGATAGGCAGAGCGGATCACCCAACGGATCCAGGAGGAGATGGTCTGTGCTGAGATGTCGAGTCTACCTGGGGACAAAGGGAGAAAGAGGCGGGTACGTCCTCGGCGCAGCGGCTTGGTCCTGCGCAGGTATACACGTAATGCTCTCACCGGGTCCTGTTGTCTGGCCTCCCGGGTGGAGTCTGTCGTACGTAATGGGTGAATGGTCATCATCTGTGGGTTCGTCAAAGGCGACCGCGTCTTGGCCAGGAAGGATGGTTCAGGTAGCAACTGCACGGAACCGTCTGTCCGGAACTGCAGGCAATCTGCTCGTGTGGACAGCGCGTGAAGCTCACTGACCCTGGACGCCGTGGCTAGGGCCAACAGGAAGCACGTCTTTCGAGTAACGTCCGGCAAGCGCGCCAACTGCAGGGGTTCAAACCGGACGGAGTTGAGCCACGCCAGCACCCAAGGTAGGTCCCATCTAGGCAACAGCGAACGCAACGCCGGGCGTTGTAAGCCAAAGTGTGCCATCAAATCAGCGAGGTCTTTGCAGCCACCATGATCGGGCCGGCCCAGGTGACGGTAAGTGTCAGCGATCATGGCAAGGTATCCCCGAATGGTAATTGGCGCCAATCTCTGGAAGGTGAAAAGCCAGAGGAAAAACTCCGCCAACTGTGGTGTCGTCAAAGCCGTAGGGGGGAGGTCGTTGTCACCACACCAGTTGCAAAGCACTCTCCACTTTCCCTCGTAAACTCGCCTGGTGGAGAGTCTGCGTGCAGCAGCGATAGCTTCCACTGCCGCACTAGAGAAGCCTCTGCTGGTGAGGGCGCGCCGCACAACCTCCAGGCGTGTAGGAGGAGCCGCTCTGGGCACGGATGAAACAGTGGTTGACGAGGTTGCTTGAGCATCGTGCGCGGACAGGGTAGCTGTAGTGGCGGGCACGTGGCTAGGTTCAACAGGTCCGTAGTCCACGACTTGGTCCAACTGAAAGGCGCCACCAGGAAAAGGATCGTGTTGCAGCCGCGGAGCTTGAGGAGGACTTTGGGAACCATCACCGACGGAGGATACGCGTAGGCGACAAGCCCGTCCCAGGGAATGGACATCGCGTCGACCGCCCAAGCTAGCGGGTCGGGCACTGGTGAGACGAACAGCGGTACCTGGTGGTTCCATCGGGTCGCGAAGAGATCTATCATGGGGGTCTCCCACTTGGCCCCGATCATCTGGAAGATGTCCGGTCGCAGCGTCCACTCGGTGTGGAGGAGCTGTCCTCGTCGCGACAGGGAGTCGGCGAGCACGTTGAGATGCCCTGGAATGTGCCTGGACCGCAGGGTGATATCCCGATCCTCGCACCAGCGAAGCAGTTGGTACAGGAGGATGCACAGTGATGGAGAGTGGGTCCCGCCCTGCTTCTGTAGGTAGGCGACGACGGTGGAGTTGTCGGACAGCACCAGGAGCTCCTGTCCCCGGAGTTGCGAGTCCCACGTCATCAAGGCCTGCCAAACCGCTTTCAGCTCTAACCAATTGATGTGTCGGGTCAGGAGATCTTGAGGCCAAAGACCCGAGACTGTGGTGAACGAAGGTAGTAGGTGAGCTCCCCAACCGGTGAGGCTTGCGTCGACACAGAGAGACAGGTGAGGAGGTGGCGTATAAAGTGGGACTCCTGAAGCCAGCCAGATAGGGTCTGCCCAGCGTAGGAGGTGAGGTCGTAACATCGGAAGCACCGGAACCAGCGCGTCGATGTCGTCCTTCGAGGGTCGCCAATGCAGTAACAGGTGTAGCTGCACAGGCCGGGAGTATAGTCGCCCTAGGCGAAGCAGGTCGGCTGCCGCACTCATCAACCCCAGAAGTTGTAACCACACGCGTGCAGGGACGCTGTCCTGTAGTGTGACGTGTCGCGCCAGATCGCCGAGTTTCTTGATACGAGCCGCCGGTAGCCGCACTTCGTTCAGGTCGGTGCGGAACTCCATTCCCAGGTGAACAAAGCGGCGGGACGGTGAGAGGTCGGACTTGCCCATGTTGACGATGAATCCCAGAGAGTCGAGGAGGACTAGGAACGCGTCTCTGTCTCTCTCCAGAGTGGAGTCTACCTGGTTCCTCAGGAGTAGGTCGTCGAGGTAGTTCGACGTAGGACTTGAGCTCGTCCGTCTGGCCCTGGCAACGACGGCGTCCATGATCCTGGTGAACACCCACGGGCTGAGGTTGAGGCCGAAAGGGAGGGCGCGGAACTGGTAGACTACTCCGGCGAAAGCGAAGCGAAGAAAGCGTCTGGCCGTAGGATGCATCAAAACATGAAGGTAAGCGTCTGACAGGTCGAGGCTGACGGCGAAGTCCATGGGCTGCACCGCGGCTCGGAGGGCTCGAGCGGTCTCCATACGGAAGGCGGGGGCGACTATGAACTTGTTCAGGGCAGAGAGGTCTATCACTGGGCGCCACTTGCCCTCCGGCTTGGGAACGACAAACAGACGGCTGTAGAAGGCTGGGGTGTCGTGTCGTAGCACCACCTCCGTGGCGTTCTTCCGGAGCAGCGCGTCCACCTCGTTGCGTAGCGCGTCGGCCCTGAGCCGGTCGGTCGGTACCGCAGTCCAAAGTGGGGACCGGCGCAGAGGAGGGGGAGATCGAAAGGACAGCTGAAGGCCCTGGCAAACAGTCGACAGGATCCACGGGTCGTCGGGAAACAGCGCCCTCCAAGCGACGCTGTGTAGTGCTAGCCTTCCGCCGACAGGAGACCCGGGAGCGATCGGCGGAGGCGGAGACGGTGGGCAGTCAACGGGCCCGTCCCCGCCCGAAGGGACGTCGGGCAGGTCTAGGCCAACCGGGGGCGGCGGTGTCCGAGGAAGAAGGATTCGGTGGACCGGGACGACCGAAGGCTGGTTTACGGGGGGGGAGACGTCCACGACTGGTGAAGGGGCGAGCGGGGGGTCTGGTGGGCCGCAAGACTCGACCCACAGGCCTGCGGGTTGGAGGAAAGCGCTGGGGAGCGACGCGGGTAGGCCACAGATCCTTATTCGACTCCTTAACGGCCTGCCAGTGTGGACCGAAGAGGAGTTCGCCGCCGACGGGGGCCCATCGAAGCTGGTTCTTGATATCAACAGGAAGTGTACAGGCTTGGAGCACCGCATCCCGACGCATGAGGTCGCAGTTCGCCGCCGCTGCCATGGCGTTAACGGAGGTATGGTAGGCTGCACGGTTACCAGAAACCGCCAAGGCTAGGATGTCTGTCAAAAGTGGGGCGATGGTAGGATCCCATGCTTCCTCAACGCGCCGAACTATGGCCTGTGTTGCCAAATCCAAAAATCCCGCTGAAGCAAGTGCATTGCGAATGAGTGAAGCCGTCGGATTCAGGCCCGGGGTGAAGCCCGATCGTCGAAACAGGCTGGCACAAGACAGCGCCGGGGGATCCACTGCCGGAAGCGGGCATGCGAAAGCTTGCGAATGTCCGGCGTACCAGCTCTGTCGGAACGCGATCGCCAGGTCTGCAGGCCACTTGTTGTCAGAGAAGAAGCCGGCGTCCCCGAGAGCCCCCTGAAGCAGGTGAGAGGAGAAGGCATCGCGAATGTCTCGGAACCCAGGAGGTTGCGGCAGGGACTTGAAGCATTTAGCGTGAAGTTCGGAGTCCACAAAAGCCGACGCTCTCTTCTTAGCAGGGGGAGAAGAAGGACAATCTTCCGCCGGTAGAGCCGCCGCGATGAGTCGAGCAGCTTCGTCAAGGGCGCGCATGGTCTCCGTCCTGTGACTCAGTGAAGCTGGAGGAATCTCTGCATCTTCCTGTGACTGCGAGCGAGGGGTAGGGGAGGATTCCAGCCAGGCCGACACCGAGTCCTCCGGTGCCAGGCTGATGGCGTCATCCACAATAGCGGGAAGAAGTGAGGAATCGGGAGCCTTTGCGGGACCAATGGGAGCCATAGCTGTCATTGGGCGGGGAGGTGGAGAGGCTGTCCGGTGTGTTGATCGGCGTCTGCTGAGACGACGAGGCGAGCTCTGCGGCGCAGCGAAAGTGAGAGAGTCGGAGCGAGCGACGTGGTGGCGATCCCGCAGAGAACGGCTGCGGCGTGAGGAGCGGGAGCTGTGCGAGGCTGGTCGGGTCCGACGTGATTCCGGAGGGCCCCGCGAGGGCGACAGTCTACGACGATGGCAGCTCCGATAAGAAGACCCACGAAAGGAAGAGTGAGGACTATCATGTCGCCTCGGCCCCACAGTACTGGTCCACCGACGTTGACTCGCTAAGCGAAAGCCGTCTCTGCGTGCGTCAGTGTAACCACTCCTGTCCGAAGAGCTACCCTCGCGAGAGCGGTAGCGGCGACCAGGAATTCGAAGAGGCGAAGGCCGACGTCTCTCCGGGCTGCGTCTTGATCGTGGGCTGTCTCTAACTAACACAACGGAAGAGATCGGAATGCCACCACTAACCTGAGATCTAGACGAGGATCGAGCCCTGTCGTCTGGTTCGTCCGTCCGTCGTGTTCCCACTCTGGGCTGTCGGTGGGTAGTAGAGTGGTCAGCTCTCGAGGCCGTGTCCCGGTGCAAGCGAGACTCGTGTGTCACCGTGTGACTACTTGTGCGTGGTCGTTCCCTCCTGTCATGTCTGTGCTCCGCCAAGTGCTTCTGGACTGGAAGCGTCGTAGACTCGGTTGCCGACGCCAGTCCGGGGGAAGGACCATAGTTGTCTGCCTTCTCTAGAGGTGTACCGACTGTAATCCCGTCCGCTTGCAAAGGCTCAGGATCCGGTCTCAAGGTCGCCACGGTAAGGGTAACCTCAGTGGGGCCCTCCGCGATATTCTGCGACTTGCCAACTTTCTTTGTTCGGGACGCCTTAGCCACTGGAACCGGCTTGGTTCCCGTCTTGGTACTCCGCACCAGGTCTGTCAGTCGTTCCCTGACAGGAGTCGGTCGTTCTCGGCGGTAAAAGCCCCACAGCTGCGACCATCTTTCTTCCAGCCATGGGGCGCACACCACACACGTATTGGTCGAATCGCAACCAGCACAGGGTAGGCAGACTGCATGCTCGTCCGATGGCCACTGAAAGTCGCCACACAACATGCAGGTACGAACCTGGTATCTGTAACAAGAGGGTACAATGAAGAAACGAGCGAGCGTGGCCTCCGAGGTCACGCAAAATAAAAACGCGCGCGATGACGAAACGAACCTCATCGAATTCGAAAGAGTACAGCGCGTGCCTACGCTCAGCGCTCCTTCCCACCCTAGAGCGCCGGTCGAGGGCATTCACCGAGATATTACCTGTCCATGGCGGCAAGCGGTAGCAAACCCACGTCTCAGTCTCCCCCGAAGTGGACCCACTGTCAGCCGGTTGCAGAAACTCGTCGCCAGTCACGACCGGCCAGGCTCCGCAGTCTCGTCACAGCGCCAGTCAAGTGAGCTCGAAGTCCCAACAGCTAACTCGTCGGCAAGTGAGTCCCCAAGTCGACGAAAGAGAACCGTCCCAGCAGAGAGCAATCAGTCCCACCGACTCAAGCTCCACAGAACACAAGTTCCAAGTACAACGTCCAAGCTCACAACCACCAAGGTCAGAAGACCGGTCCAAGATCAAAAACGCTAAGCACGGACAGACACAACCTTCCTAGTGCTAGCTAAGAACTAAACTGAGGGATGACGGGTATTCTCGTACCGGGTGGGAATAAGGGGAGACTATTCTGAATAGTATTCAGGCCATGGCCTGGTCTATGGCGCCCCACTCCTGCCAACACCCCCTTATACGGACACAACCAAATTTTCGCTAAAATTAGGCTAGCTAAGGGCTTTTCCACAATGTCATACCATCGGTAATGTGTTTTGAGAAAACAAATACTGGATCAGAGCACAGCTTTATTTTAAAGCTAATGTTCTTCTTACAAGATGTATTTTCGTATTCTAGTGTCAGCATGTGGTTAACCCCCTGAACTAATACAGCAAGGTGAATGCTACCTGGCTGCAAGAAAACACAAACCCTCATGAGCCCCTGAATTTGCCCCTTCTCTGATGAGCGATATAAATCCTCATGAGCCCCTGCATTTGCAGGGGCTCATGAGGATTTATATCACCCATTAGTTCTGTGTTTGTTATGCCTAATCTTGGTCCCTTTTACCAGGTGCGTTCTTTACAACAACAACAAAAAAAACACTCCCAACAACGAATGAGAGCGAATTGACGGCAGATACTATAAGCATAGACAACATTCCAAACATCTTTAAGAGGCATAAAGCCTCATGAGCCCTCTGGGCTCATAAGGATCTATGCCCCTTAAAGATGTTTGGAATGTTGTCTATGCTTATGGTCCGAGCTGCTTATGCGCGGTGATTTCGCTCTTGTTCGTTTGTTGGGAGTCGTTCGTTGTAAACGTAACCTCACTATTATAATATATATTGATTTCGGTGCAGTCTACGGTTAGGGGTACGTCAACGAGGATTAATTAAAAATAGTTTAAAATGTTAGTAGTATCCTACAATAAAAGTTATTCCTACACTTTAATCAGTTCAACGACAGTAGTTTGAGCCCCTTTATAGCAAGGGAAAATAGTATAGGTTGCGGCCCTTTACAAGCAGGACTAACAGGGACAGTTTCCTTGGATAGTCGATCACTGTGTCACCTAGTCGTAATAATAGTAACCCCTTAACCCTAATCATTCGGCATACGCCAGTGTGTGCAATAAGTTTGACTAAAATAGTTCAAGGGTAGTGCCAGAATAGCTTGGCGCCTCTAGACACCAAGCTATTCTGTCACCACCCTTGAACTAAAGCCATTGGTCTGTATCCTTATCTGTAAGTACTATAATGTAGCTTGCATATGGCAGTGTACAAATTTGACACTTTCAGCCTCAGTATTATATGCAAAGAAGTACCCAACGGAGAAAGAAACACGCTTAGAAAAGACGGATACAACACAATTTATCAATATTTCAGGTAAATACCCTTTGTCAAAATAGACAAACAAACAGAGAGATTAGCCGCTACTTATCTTAAGTATTATATGGGTTAACTGCTGGAGCACTGTTGGTCAGTGTGTGGTGGCTTGAGACATGCAATTTGCGCAGATTACATTGAAGGGGATCAATAAACAAATTTTGTATGGGCAGGTTCATCAAAAATTAAATATGCATACACGAACACATACACATGCATGCACGCACATATTAGGTGCTCAAGGAGGAGGCAGGGGATCCAATTATACGTTTTAATGTTACTCCAGTGCTGAATAATTGCCCTTGCTATGTGATCATAGGCATCAGCTGTGAACACACACACACACACTTTTTTCACCAGTGATGATTATTACGCAGAAATGTACGTATCTGACCCTCTAAAGCCACATCTGATGCATTAGTGTTCCGAGCTCTGCGTCATACCGACATAAATCTTTTACTCCAATGCACTTACAAGCTTTATCATTACACACTGAAAAACGCACCAGTGCACCATTGTGAACACGTTTTACAGCCATGGGAGCCGAGCAGAACAAAGCTTTTGTGAGAGCGCCGAACACCAACACTGCAACAGTACCACATGCGCAGAAAACTTGCGTAAAAAGGTTTTTGTTGACTTATACGTTCTGTTTGTGTGTGTGTTACAATGTATGTGAACATCTAAGATTTCATCATTTCTGTGACCCCCTGGGAAATCCTGCGAACCCTTTCGCGACTGTAAACGTAATCTGCTGCGCTAGATCTCACCTCCTATATTTAAGAAAAAAATCAACACTGATCACTGACCTGCCATCAAATAGGAGTAATAGCACTTGGACCACTTGGATTCCTTTCGCAGTCTGTTGAAGAAAACAAAGTGCATCATCTGACTATCCGATTCGACAAACAATAAATGACAGTCATGCAAAACTATCTGATTCGACAAACAATAAACGACAGTCATGCAAAACACATGGCAGAGAGATTAACCCTTTTAGCCCCAAGGCCCCATTTCGCAAAAATTTTGGAGGTGTTGCCTAATGACCATGTACCAGTTGTGGGAGATGAATTGATCATGATAATTCAAGGGTAGTGCCAGAGGAGCTTGACGCCTTCAGGCGCCAAGCTCATCTGGCACTACCCTTGAATTATCATGATCAATCCATCTCCTGCTGCAGGGTCCCTGGGCTAAAAGGGTTAACCCCTTTCCTGCCACTAAATGCAGACTTTTGTTTCTGAAATCTTTGTTCACTCAATGACCAAAAGCCACAACCATTCATGAGACATGGATAAAAATTGGTCACAGCAAGAGGTATTGATTCTCATGAGCCCCCGCAACTGCCTGGGCTCATGAGGATCTATACCTCTTACAGATGGGTGGTGTTCAGTTTTTTTGGCAGAGAGGGGATTATCCCCTTGTGTAAAAAGCCACCCTGAGAAAGAACCTCCGACGCTTCGCTCAAATATTTGTGACACTTATGGGAGGAGAATAGTCTGAAGGGTAGGGCCATGCAAGTTGTAAGTAGGGCCATGCAAGTTGTAAGTTCTTCAAGCTAAAGAAGAACAGTAGGAATGACAAAATATACACACCTTTCAAAGCCCTCCATGCTCTTGTCCCATTGCAGTTTGATCAAGTAAAACCAGCCTGGAATGGAGGCGATTTGTAAAATGTATGAAAATTTAGCTGCGAAGAAGCAGCTAAAAATGCAATAAAATAACAAACAAAGACAAAAGACATGATTCCGGATAACATTTACAAAGACAAAAATTCCGGAGTGTTTTTTTTTTTTACATAATGTATAACCCATTTGTGTCCGGCCCCGAGTATACTCATGGCCCAAAATTTCTCTTACATGTCCGGCCACGAGTTAACTAGTGGCCCAATTAAAATTAATTAAATTAAATTTAAATCAATTAAAATCTCATTTAAAAACCTTTTCAGGTCTAATCAAGTAATACATTCCATTTAGTGAAGGTATACAAAGTTTCAGCTCATTCCATACATTTTTCTATTTTTTTGTGATTTTCAAAGTAACATGACTAGTTTTTAGTACAGAAACTGGGACCAGGAAGAGCATAGATGAAAAATAAACATGGACAGGAATGGGTTAAACAAAGAAAAAGAAGAAAACTTAGGAATAACGAGGACAAAACTATTTACTGCTCTGTCCTAAGGCTATGTATCATTCTCTCTTTCTGTTTTAATGAAAGCATATGTGCAAAATTTTAAAAATACTAATTAAGCTTGAGATCAACTAAAGCTTTTGTCAACAGTACAAAGAATATTAAATCTAACTCAAAATGACCTCCTCCAGGCAATTAAGAGTTAATAGTTGACAAACATACTCACTGATCTCATACAGGCACATGAGTTCAATCTCCCTCTGCCCTTTTGATTCCTCAAGAGCCCGTTTGTACATCTCATAGGACTTATCGCTCTCCCTCTGAAATAAGAAAAGCATATCGTATAATTGGCAGGGCAGCTCGGCCAGACAATTCTAAAGAGTACTCTCGTATTTTCACTTCTTTGTCAAATTACAAAAAGCTAAAGATCGGCGCACGATACATATCTCTCCCACCAAATTATTACTCCTGTAAAGCAAGGTGGCATGGCACCGACAGCTAGGTCTTATGAGTTGCTATGGTAACAGGCCGAATTTGTCATCACATCAGACACTGTCAAATGCCCTTGGGGACAGAACATGCTCTTTACTCACCAGGCATGAAGCATCCAACCGCATCCAGCAGACAATGAAATTGTTACTGCACAAAACGTTTTTGGGCCCACGACGGCTGCAGTGGGCCCACACACAGCCGTCATGGGCCTGAGGACCTTTGCTAACTGGGTCTCCCTAAGCCTATGAAAGCAGCACCAGAGCCTGGGAGCCTTTAAGTCAGACGACACTCTTCCATGTGTTATTTTTCTGCTGAATTTAACCCTTTTAGCCCCAAGGTCCCATTTCTCAAATTTTGGAGGTGTTGCCTAATGACTATGTACCAGTTGCAGGAGATGGCTTGACCATGATAATTCAAGGGTAGTGCCAGATTAGCTTGGCACCTGAAGGCGCCAAGCTAACCTGGCACTACCCTTGAATTATCATGGTCAATCCATCTAATGCTGTAGGGTCCCGGGGCTAAATGGGTTAAGTAGGCTTGTGAATTGAACCCAAAAAAAGCCAATTAGCAAAGGTTCCTCAGGCTGACATCATTAACAGACAGCCCTCGTGAGTAGGCCAGCAAAGGCTTACGTCCACATGAGGACCTTTTGCTCACTGGGCATCTACTTGGAAGCCACGATATACTGCGCGCAATACCAAGGCTGACCTGTACTGATTACTGACACTGAGAATAATGCTGCCTCAATCAATACATGGCCTGAAGGAATACACAGTTGCAAACATATTACGAACAATGAGATGCAAATCACTCTGACTGGAATTTCTAATCGCTCATTATCCAAGGCCACATTTTGCAATAGTGCATGTGTGATTGTGAGTCACTTGCTACATGCCACCCGTTCAGCCCTGATACAATTTTGTATACAGAGCGACCAAGACAGTTTAACCCTCTTAACCCCAAGGCCCAATTTCCCAGTTGCAGAAGACGGATGGACCGTGACAATTCAAGGGTAGTGCCAGATTAGCTTGACGCCTGAAGGCGCCAAGCTAATCTGGCACTACCCTTGAATTATCATTGTCAATCCATCTCCTGCAGTAGGGTCTTGGGGCTAAATGGGTTAAGGGTGGTGCTGAATATTCTGCCACCATCCTGGCTGATATCACATCTGAACTAGCCTAGTCTTCAGAAGGCAACTCCCAAATTTAAGAATCTGTCTCACGGCTCAAAATACTACATGCATACAAAATACGTATTACCCATACAACTGCCTGTTGTGTTTTAGCAATCTTCATTAATTCAGTGCAAAAGAGCTCCAAACCTCAAAGGAACATGGATAGAAATGGGCTGCACCAAGAGGCACAGATCCCGCCCCCCCCCCCCCCCCCCCCCACACACACCATTTGCAGTTGGGTGGAGTTTTTTTTTTATTCTCGGCAGTCACAGAGGTAATTGTTAAGAATTTTGCCAAGGGTTCAAAATACTACTACTACTACCAATAATAATAAATAGTTTTTATTTAGCGCCCTTCCCCACGGACAGCAAGCCCGGAGCGCTTTACAGCACATAAAATAATATTAAAAAGGAAAAAATTTAGAACGCAATCGCTCTTTAAATAAACACCTGCTCGCACCATGTAGGTGCATTCCTAACATGAAACACACACACACGCGCGCAGCCTACCTACATGAGCTACCCATATACAAAAACAGCCAACATTTCCAGGCAGCACATCCAGACTAAGCTAATCTTGATATGCTACCTGGAAAAGATGGGTCTTCAAATTAGACATGTTAACCCCCTTGTGCATGCAGACATTAGTACTGTTTAAAGAACTGGCGTGCTTAACCCGTTTCATCCTGATAGACTACTAAATGAAATTAATTTGACGACGATAGTTCCAAGGGTGGTGCCAGAATAGCTTGGCGCCTTGAGGCGCTAAGCTATTCTGGCACTACCCTTGAACTAAAATGGTTGATCTATCTCCTAATCTGTAATGTAAAGAGAGAGAGAGAGAGAGAGAGAGAGAGCACATACTCTGAGTCTATGAATCCTCCCCTGAAAGAAGAGGAAGAGAGAGGAATTTGGAAAGGCCGCTTCCTTTTCACGTATAATGGCCTCTGCCTCTTGTGTACCTATAAAAGAAACATAAGTATTTGTAATTTGCATGCACAGAGAAAAAAAGGAAAACAGGTTGCACTCTTAGACGCTGCAGACAAGCCCACCACTGTGCATCTTATGATCTTGAAAGCTAACGTAAGCCTTCATTTGCATGCACACTGCTATGTACAGCCCAGACCAAAAAGGTGACTGCCAAGCGTGTAATATGCAAAGAAGTACCCAACGGAGAAAGAAACACGCTTAGAAAAGACTGGTACAACACAATTTATTAATATTTCAGGTAAATACCCTTTGTCAAAATAGACAAACAAACGAAAATAGAGATTAGCCGTTACTTATCTTCATTGGCAGAAGGAATGTGGCAACAAAAAGCACATTCCTTCTGCCAATGAAGATAAGTAGCGGCTAATCTCTCTGTTTGTTTGTCTGTCTATTTTGACAAAGGGATTTACCTGAAATATTAATAAATTGTGTTGTACCAGTCTTTTCTAAGCGCGTTTCTTTCTCCGTTGGGTACTTCTTTTATGTACAGCCCAACTGCCCGAAAGGCATGAGTCAGTTTTAACTCATTCAGCTCCGACACACACCACAGCAATAGTTCAAGGGTGGTGCCAGAATAGCTTGGCGCCCATAGGCACCAAGCTATTCTGACACCACCCTTGAGCTATTACGCTCGATCTGTCTCCAGAAGTGCAATACAGTCTTCAGAGGGCAACTTCAAAATTTAGAGGTTTCGATCCTTGGCCAGAATGTGTTAAAGTATGCTGCCTGAAGCTCCCCCCCCCCCCCCCCCACCACACACACACACACACACATACACACATATCATGCAAACACAAATCTGCCTATCTCCAACCAATATCTATCGCATCACACTATAGAAAGGTGATCTGTCTAGCTTGAACTAAATGCATAAGGAACTAAAAGCACGAAGAAACAAAAGTCGGAGATAGCATTAAATGCTTCACTGCCTGTGGCGACAGATTGTGATCGATTTTGAAATCTCATTTAACTCAAGAGCCATGAGTTCGTGCCATCCTAGAAACATGGATACAAAGTTGAGTCAGCTAAGAGGCATAGATCCTCATGATCCCCCGCAACTGCAGGGGCTCTTGAGGATCTATGCCTCTTGCAGTTAGGTAGTGACTGCATTTTCTCTCCCATGAAGTCAGGCAAGGTGGTGTGTGGTGCAGGGAGGGGAGGGTGGGGTGGGGGGGGGGGGGGCTGACATCAGCCCAAGGAATTCACAGAACCCAGTACTGTTTAGAATCACACACATACTCTTGTTCCGTCTGTTCACTGAACACACACACACGACTGCAAATGCACACGAAAGCACATGAACACATATATCCCCCTTTCTTTAACAAAATTGTATGTGAAGCCAATAAAAGAACAAAATTACAAACCCAAATCTCAACTAGACTAAAGAAAGGCAAAAAACAAAGTTTTCAAACAAAATCAAATAAAACAAGCACAAATCAACAGAAAAGTGTGATCACAATTGGCTGAAAAACCATCTATGCAGAGTCCCTGTTGAGTTGCTGAAAAGAAAAGAGGGAACACTATTTCTTTTAAATGAATAAAAATGTATCATGTAAGAGGGCTAACTCAAAGGGTGGAGGTGGACTTGGGTGGAAGCTGGAGCGGAATGAAGACTTTTAATGCATTCGAGACATGCCATCTCCGGATACGCGGCTTATGCCGCGGAGCCGGAGCTGGCACATCTCGAACGACTTGCACTGAAAGGATTATTGTACCAGTTCTGTCAACATACAGAATCTCCCATTCCACAAACAAATAATAAAATAATGCTAATAATAATTAATAATAATAGTAAAATAATAATCAGAGACTCAGTTCTCGTCTGCATGTACCCCGGTAGTTAAATACAACCGCCAAAAAAAAACTCCCCTTTGTTCGAGTACAAACTGGTGATCTTACCTTGTATGTGCTGATTAGTATGGTGCCCTGAATAACATTAACAGCAGGTAATTGAAAGTACTCCTTTGCTTAAACTATCAACACTTGTATTCTTTATATCATATGTAAGCTATGGACTGATCGTCTTTGACGCAAAGAGTCTGTGAAGATAACAATTTGCAGTTGCACGCACACGTGTACATGCATGTAGTTACACTAATATAGTAGACCCACAACGTTAACCCTTTGCGTGTCGGTAGCGGATTTAGTCGCGATGATTCCTGTAGGAATCATCACGACTAAACCCGCTACCGACACGCACAGGGTTAACCTTTTGCCTGACTGCATCATTTTTGTCGTGATGATTCATGCAGGAATCATCGTGACAAAAATGCTGCAGTCAGGCAAAGGGTTAACAATATGACCCATATATGTTATATCTGGCTCAAATGCATGCTACCCTGAAACCACCACTGAACTATTATAGGCCATCTACCGCTTGCCCTTCTGCCAGTATGCAATTCCTAAACTGGGAAATTGGACCTGTGGGTCCAAACTGAAGCTCAGCATTCATGGCAAAAATGTGGAAATACATACAGATAAAATACATTGCCTACATCTAATCAGGAGTGACTTACCCCCACTAAAGTTGTTGGCTCCGTCAAGAGCAAAGAAGGGACGCAAAACAGTGTGGTACCACAGCAAACCTAAAGTCGCCAACGGTGCCTTCATATCTTTCGATCGACTCGTGTAGTCTAGGCACGTCAAACCCACTTCACGATCCCCCTCAAAGCCCAGGAACTCAATCAGCTTCAGGATCTTGGGTGGCACCATGGATATACACAACTGGAAAGTACCGTAGCCAAAATTCACTGCTCCCAGGAGTCGCGCCAAGCTCTCTTCAGACAGTTCTCCTGCAGAGACAATCCCATTCAACGAATCTGTAGACTCTGATGAGGACATCTTCTGTTGTGCAGATGCAACTGTTGGCCTGGAGGCTGACACCTGACTGTCAGTGACACTGCTGGATGGAGAGGAAACGTCCGCGCTGTAACCATCGGAATCAGACCTCTGCGTGGTTGAACTGTGTGACATTTTGTTGATCTTCTTAAGGGAGATTTTCTCCTGAAGTGTGTTTATCTCTTTGTGGAGCTTCTCATAAATTTTCCAAGCCTTCCTGAGGTACCATCCTCCCTTGATGTAACTGGGAATGTCTTGATTAGTGAAGACAAGAATGGCTTGATACAGAAGGCTGTCAGCCACAATCACTTGACGTTGGATTCTATCTTCCACGCTCATGCCATCAGTCTGAAAATGAAAACAGTAACAGTCAGCAAAAGGTCCTCGGGCTGATGATAGCTGCTGTTGGCCCACAAGCAGCTGTGAACAGGCAAAGAACAGATGGTGTCAGCCTGAGAGCCTTTTGCAAACTGAGAACTCCTCAGCTGTGACAATTAAATTACACCAGGAGATGGATCAACCACAATAACTGAAAGATTGTGCATGCTTGGTTCTCTTTATAGCCATTACATAAACAAAGAGTGCTAAATTAGGCACTAGTTTTGAGTAAATATATTTAATACATACAATACCCACACACAGTCATAACAAAAATATATGCAAGTCAGTGATCTGAGACCTTACAACTGTAGAAATTTGTACACAATGCTCTGCGCTATAGGACCTCCATTACCCCACCGATTAACATTGACAGGATTCTGTTGTAATTTTCCTGTGGCGACTGGAATGTGCGTGTGTATTGAAATTTGTAAGGCGCCTAGAGCTTTACCTGTGGTTAGGCGCCATAGAAATCATCATTATTTATATTATTATTGTTATTACCTCTAAAATCTAAATCTTCCCATCCACACACTGCACTTCTTTCTCAAACCAATGCCTTCGGTACACATTTACGGACTTAACTTATGAAATGCACAATTTTAACCCTTATCATTCAGAATACACCAGTGTGTGAAATAAGTTTGACTAAAATAGTTCAAGCGTAGTGCCAGAATAGCTTGGCGCCTGTAGGCGCCAAGCTATTCTGGCACCACCCTTGAACTAAAGCCACTGGTCTATATCCTTATCTGTAGTGTAAGTACTATAATGTAGGTTGCATATGGCAGTGTACAAATTTGAAGCTTTTAGCCTCAGTAGGATATGGGTTAAAAAAAAAAAGTAGAAAATAAAAACAAGGGGAGCTAGGCCAAGAAAGGAAGAACACTTACTGGTTTCTTCTTTTTAGTGAATTTGCGTTTGAAGGACTTAACAAATCCGTCAGAAACTTCACAGCGTTTCTCTGTCTCTTGCAGGATCTTAACAGCATCAGCAAGTTTCTCTTCTTCAAAGGACATCAGAGCTTGCTGCAAAACACACAATCAAAAATGTACAGTATACAGATATACGGCCATACTGTGTCTGCCTGTCAGTAAGAGAATCTCATAAAACAAATGTACCCATGCTGAAAATGGAAACTTGCAAATTTGCAGCTTACAATATTTTCTCAAATGACAGCTCTGACTCAAAATAACTTCATAAAAGACAGTTGTGAATAGTGCTTTAACTCACGGGAGACTGCTTTTAATTTGCTGCTAAAATAAAACAACTCTTTCACCACCAAGTTTATATTGGTTGAAACACTTGTTCTCCATGCCAATTTTTTTTAGCCATGCAGCCTGCTGGATGGTGGGTCTCTTTAACTCCTATCATACTGAGGCTAAAAGCTTCAAATGTGTACACTGCCATATGCAAACTACATTATAGTACTTACAGATAAGGATATAGACCAATGGCTTTAGTTCAAGGGTGGTGCCAGAATAGCTTGGCGCCTAGAGGCGCCAAGCTATTCTGGCACCAACCTTGAACTATTTTAGTCAAACTTATTTCACACACTGGTGTATTCTGAATACGGGTTAATTGCTTTTATCTAAAACTATTCTAGATATTTACTTCAAATTTTGAGTGTTTTAGGGGCACATGTTAAAACACACTTTCCTGAATCTGTTCAAGGATCCTTGATACTCAACCCCTTTTGAAGGGAAACCCCCAATACACATCAGATTATACCACTGTAAATGTGTCAGGGGTGAAGGGTACCTAGGATGTTGTGTGTCACTGGGACACTCTCCCACTCTCTCTGTCAGAAACCCTCTCCCTCCTCCTTCAAGTCCGCCCTCAAAACTCACCTCTTTCAACAGTTCTAGCACTCCTAATGAGGATGTTTCAACAGTTCTAGCACTCTAACGCCACCACACACCCCACCCCCAGCTGACTGTCAAAATGTATTTGTGGTATGCGAGTCATTGTTAAAAGCATGCACATGCATGCGTGAGTTGTGAGTGTGCGCTTAGAGTTATAATTATTATAAGTTAATCGCATTATAAATACCGTAATTATAATATTATTATTATTATTATTTATGTCAGTTACGCTAGTGGAAACACTGTACTGCAGGAAATACAGCCCCCTTTGAATGACCCCTCCGTGTCGACTGTGCAATTATAAGCATGTACAACAACAGAACAAATTATACTAATAAAAAAGTAAGTTCATGCATACAAGTTCAGTCACAGACTCAAATATTATGCAAAGCCATGAAAGTGCCTAATTCTGAGCATAGACACGCAATTTCCCATACCTTGTATTGTAACAGTGCAGACAACTAGTTGCAACATCTAATTCTAAAAATAAGGAAACAACAACAACACAGCAAAACAGCTGCAAATAATACAAGCAAACAGGCATGATTCTTACCATGAAGTACACAAAACTGTAGCCGGCATGCATGAGTGGGCTGTCATCTCTAAAAAGAGACAAATTGTAGAAAAATGCAACTTTACTTGCAACGTACATAAATTGCACAAATAATTGTGAAAAACACTACATGTACTACATGATTTAGCTTCTAACGCATTCAGCTTTTTAAAAAATGATGATGTGCCATTCGTTCATAAAACAATACAGTGTGTGCACAATTTGAAATAAATGTACCCTTTTGCAAAAATATGTTGATGAACAAGAAAGCCACTCATAATTCTAATATGGCTCCGTCACAAAGACACATGACAACTCAAGCATTTTCGCAAGTGACACAATTAGGAAAAGCAAACAAAATTCTATGTTGCGAAACTTACTTGTATTTTTCAAAGAGAGCAAATGCTTCCTCAAAGCCATTGTTCAACAGCATGTTGATTCCCGTAAGACCCATTTCAATGTCGTCAAACGCGGCATCTTCGCCCTCTGCCACGCTAAAGTTTTGCATGCCACCACTTCCCTCTGCCATTTTTCTGCAATGCCCAAGGTGGCTGTCCAATAATTAATTACGAAAGAGTTACGTTATCGGACTAAAGTTCGAGAGGCGTGACAGACGACGAGGATCACCTAGACACCCACCATGCCAGGATGAAACCCCGTCTGCTATTGGTCAATAAAAGCGGAAGAAAATTACTTTTACAAGGGAAACCATTCTTAACACATGAATGGCAAAACTCCACCGCAGTACTTTTCCAACTTTGTTTACGAATGGAGAAAACAAATGTACGCTGTGGAGGATATCTCATGGCCTGACGCGGAGACCACAAAATCGTCGGCGCTAAAACGCAACAAATCCCACAATGGTATGTACGATCGATAAACATACGTCGTCATTTAATTAACCCACCAAAGAAACATCTGGAAGCTTGCTTGATGTCTCATCAAATAGTCGTTAAAGAGCGAAATGGGCCTTTTTATGTCAGTGCTGCAAAAGCAGATGCTCGTGATGCGTACGTCACTACGTGTTGATGTGTCTCTACTTTTTTTCACATGCCAATTATTTTCACTGTATAATTATAGCCCAATACTGAAAAGTCTGAGCGTGAATTTGTTTTTAATGAGTTTTCCCCAAAAATGTGGACCGCACCGTGATAAATTTTACATGCACTGGCAGGGGCGGATCAATTACCTACCTCCGCGGGGGGGGGGGGGGGGGGGGGGGGGGCGGCTCCAACTTTGCTTCCAGTGGCCGAAAAATCAAAAAGAAAAAAAAAAAAGGTGGGGGGGGGGGGGGGAGGAGAGCGCGGGAGAGAAAGCGCGTGTGTCAAGACTCACAGGTCACCGAAAAATCAAACGGGAGGAGGGGGGGGGGGGGGGGAGGGCGGGGGGGGGGGGGGGGGGGGAGGGGGGTCCAAAACACCCCAAAAAGGGACTTTAAATAATTGTTTCAGCATTTCTTTAAACAATATTGTGGGGGGGGGGGGTGTCTGGAAGTCCCCTCCCCTGATCCGCCCCTGACTGGCAACTTCCCCCAACTTACACCATCTACTTAACTTAAAGTACCATTACGCATAAATTTGAAGACACATTTCAGCTCCATTTGTGTTTATTATAATAATAATATAATAATAATAAGTATTTATATAGTGCTTAATCTTAATCAAAAGCTCTAACCGCTTTACAATCTGTACACAAAAATAAAAATACAATATGCACATAACAAACAAAACACAATACCCGAACACACCACTTTTACAATAAACTAAACAACAATGCATACATAATAATTTATATTCTAATTGACATTCAGTCTAAACAAGGAGGATTACAGAACTAAAACTAAGGCATCAAACACTGGCAGTTATTCAAAGTAAAGCTTGAAGAGGTGAGTTTTCAACGACATCTTAAAGTCAGAGACAGACTCACTGTCTCAGACCTCAAGAGGAAGTGTATTCCATAACACTGGGGCTTGATAAACAAAA
Organism: Semisulcospira habei; assembly: GCA_036245525.1. Classification (NCBI taxonomy): domain Eukaryota; kingdom Metazoa; phylum Mollusca; class Gastropoda; family Semisulcospiridae; genus Semisulcospira; species Semisulcospira habei. The sequence goes on along the minus strand of BTPG01000001.1, from coordinate 116,551,391 downwards.
GTGCGCTGACCAAATGTTTTAGTTTTTGGACAGAAGGTATATACAACTTCCGTTTATCAGAAGAGGAGCTCACGAGAGGGTGTATACACGTGCAGCAAAGAGGACAAGTATTCTGGGCTGGTGCCTGAAACTACATGTAGGCAGTTAAAACAGATTGACATAACTTTGTATTGAATACATGAGGACACAGGTAGCCAGTGAAGGGACTTCAAGATGGGTGTGACATGCTCAGTCTTACGGACTCTCACAACAACTGACAAGCCTTTTATGCCTTTTTGACACACCTAATGAATTGTAGTGGCAGTTTGGACATGCAGCAAAAGCACACAAGTAATCACACTTATTTATTCTGCGCAGAAGTTAGCATGTCAGTCTATCTTTAGCTGTTTCTCATAGAACGGAGTGGAGTCATTATCATGTTACTTGATATAAAGACAACATGTGCTGAACTGGATTGTCCATAACTAGACCCGTGTGTAGCGTTTTGTAACCATCGTTTACAGAAGTGTATCTTTGAACAGTTATGGCAGTAGTGATGTTGATAATTGTTATCATAAAATGTAAACTTATAAACAGATGAATAAACATGGGACATCATAATGTTAAATGCAGTATGTAACTTTAACTCTCTTAACCCCATGGCCACATTTCCAAACTTTTGGAGGCGTCTAATGACTATGTACCAGTTGTAGGAGATGGATTGATCATGATAATTCAAGGGTAGTGCCAGATGAGCTTGGCGCATGAAGGCTCCAAGCTCATCTGGCACTACCCATGAATTATCATGATCAATCCATCTCCTGCTGCAGGGTCCCAGGGCTATATGAGTTAACAGTTGGATTGAAAGGGTAAACTTCACTATAAACAGATATAAATGTATCCTTTGTGAATTTACCCAGTGCTGTAAAGCTGATAAATCAAAAATGGTGTATACATTTGCAGTCTGCCAGAATTGATCAGTGCTCAGGTCGTAATCCATAGGCAACATCAGTCGCAGTCCCCGAATAGCCCTCCTGTAAGAGCTGTCCTTTATCACTCTAGTGCCACCAACGTTAAACCGAGAACTAACCATGAAGCTAACCAACCTTACCAATGAAAATCTACCCAGCATGAATCCACCCATGCATGAATCTACTAAGTGTAGATTTGTGCTGCTGTTATTGCACCCAGATTTTTTATTTGGGTGGATTTTAAGTCTGGATTAATGCTGGATGAAATTTGTGTAGATTCACATTGAGTCCATGAGCAAGATTTTTTGTTTACATGCATCTAAATATGAGTGGAATCATAGTTATAGTTATTAGCTGGGTAGATTAGGTTTATGCCTAAATATAGCATGGGCAGTGGGCAGATGTTCACATCTGCACGGGACATAGACGACCCCGCCCTCCACGAGTCGCCTGCTGCCTTGCAGGCCTGGCCGCTTGGCTGCGGAAAGGCTAAGGGAGGAAACCCCTGACATCAAAGCCCCCGTGTCTCCAGGGAAGGCTTTTGAGCCAGAGACTAGGACAAGGACAGTCTGATATAAAACCTACGACCCGAGGACCTCGATGCCATCGTCCCAGCTTGCTAGGCCATGGCAGATGAACCAAGGGTTTAAAGGGTGGGGCCAGTACTGCGCACACTGCACTCCACCAAAAAGCTCCACCGCGCAGGCTTTAGGAAACGTCCACGGACCATGACACTGACCATTCCAAGTCCTGTAGCGACGGGCGAGGGGCGAAACGGCAGGTGAAAGATGTCACTGGAAGCCGCAGTCTCAAACCTGCATGCAGGCGGTTCAGGATATTGGTCGCCTGATGTTGACCTGGGAATGACAACATCACTCGGCACACCCTGAACGACCAAGCAGCCTTCTCTAGGGACAGCACTGCTTGCTCCACACGGAGAGGGGCCTAGAAAAGGTGGCCTAACCAAAGCTCGTCCCCTCGCAACCCCAGTTGGCTAGCCGCGGTCAACGGGCATCTTCTCCTGCGGTCAAAAAACAAGAAAGAATAACGGATCCACTCTCATGACGACCACGACCGGACTCGACGTAGCATGCTGGAACGTCCGAACCATGCTCGACAAAGCAGACAACGGACGTCCTGAACGTCGCTCCGCCCTCATTGCCCATGAATTGCGAAGGTTAAACATCGACATCGCCGCGCTCAGCGAAGTACGCCTTCCGGACGAAGGCAGCCTCCAAGAACTTGGTGCTGGGTACACCCTCTACTGGTCAGGCAGGCCTGCATCAGAAAGACGGCTCTCAGGCGTGGGCTTCATGGTCAAGACATCCATTGCGACTAAGCTGGAAAACCTACCAACGGGCCACTCAGACCGCATCATGTCCATGCGCCTCCCACTGAGACACCAGCAACACGTCACCCTTCTCAGTGTGTACTCCCCAACCCTCCTGGCAGAGCCTGCTGAAAAGGACAAGTTTTACACTGACCTGCGCAGCCTCCTACAGAGTACCCCTGCAGACGACAAAGTCATCATCCTTGGCGACTTCAACGCCAGAGTGGGCCAGGACTCTGAAGCCTGGAAAGGAGTCCTCGGCAAGCATGGCGTGGGGAACTGCAATGACAATGGCCGCCTACTGTTGGAGTTCTGTGCGGAGCAGCAACTGGTCATCACCAACACTACTTTTCAGCAAAAGGACAGTTGAAAGACCACCTGGATGCATCCTCGCTCCAAACACTGGCACTTTATCGACTATGTCCTAGTGCGTCAGAGGGACCGCAGTGACGTCCTCCTCACCAGAGTGATGCCCAGCGCAGAGTGCCACACTGACCACCGCCTTGTCCGCTGCAAACTCAGGCTCCACTTCAAGCCAAAACCCAAGAAATGGGGGCCCCCCCAAAAAAAAGCTTGATGTTGCCAGCCTTCAGCGTGACGATGTGAAAGCTGCCTTTCAGACAGATTTACAGCGCAGGCTCAAAGACACAGCGGACCCAGTAGACTCCTCCCCTGAAACACTTTGGGAACAACTGAAAACTGCTATTGCAAAATCCTCTGCAGAAGTCTTGGGTTTCGTCAGAAAGAAGAACAAAGACTGGTTTGACGAAAACGATGTAGAGATCCAGGAACACCTAGCAAAAAAAAGAGCCGCCCATCAGGCCCACCTAGCCCAGCCTTCCTGCCCTGTGAAGAAGTCTGCCTTCCGCCTCGTCTGCAGCAGTCTCCAGCGCAACCTCAGAGATCTCCAGAATGAGTGGTGGACCAGACTTGCACAGAGGACCCAGCTTTGCGCTGACAATGGTGACTACAGGGGCTTCTACGAAGCACTGAAAGCAGTGTATGGCCCCAGGCACCTGGTACAAAGTCCCCTGCGAAGCGCGAATGGCCAGGCACTCCTCACAGATAATACCTCCATCTTGAACCGCTGGTCGGAATACTTTCAGAGCCTCTTCAGCGCTGAGCGCACTGTTCAAGAAGCAGTCGTCCTACAAATCCCACACCTCCCAGTGAGGGTTGAATTGGACGAACCGCCCACCGCTGAAGAGACCCTCACAGCCATCCACCAGCTCAAGAGTGGCAAAGCAGCAGGCATTGATGGAATACCGCCAGAGATCTGGAAACATGGAGGCACAGCACTGCACAACAGGCTCCATGGCCTCTTTCTCTGCTGCTGGGAGGAAGGAACACTACCAAAAGATCTCCGTGATGCAGTCGTCATCACCCTGTACAAGAAGAAAGGCGAGAAGTCTGACTGTTCCAACTATCGGGGAATTACCCTGCTGTCCATTGCTGGGAAAATCCTTGCAAGGCTGCTCCTGAATCGGCTGGTACCTGCCATCGCTGAAGACCAACTCCCAGAGGGCCAGTGTGGCTTCAGAGCAAACAGGAGCACCACCGATATGGTCTTTGTGCTGAGACAGCTACAGGAGAAGTGCCGCGAGCAGAACAAAGGGCTGTACGTAACATTTGTCGACCTAACAAAAGCGTTCGACACTGTGAGCAGGCAAGGCATGTGGCAGATCCTGGAGCGACTTGGCTGTCCCCCAAAGTTCCTCAACATGATTGTCCAGCTACACGAGGACCAGCAAGGCCAGGTCAGACTCAACAATGACCTCTCAGAACCATTCCCTATTCTCAACAGCGTAAAGCAGGGCTGCGTGCTGGCACCGACCCTCTTCACCATCTTTTTTAGCATGATGTTGAAGCAGGCCACAGTGGACCTCGATGATGACGATGCAGTGTACATCAGGTATCGTCTCGATGGCAACCTGTTCAACCTCAGACGACTGCAGGCCCACACGAAAACCCTAGACCAACTGATTCGTGAGCTGCTTTTTGCTGATGATGCTGCCCTCGTTGCACACACAGAGAGAGCCCTGCAGCGCATCACGTCTTGCTTCGCAGATGCTGCCCAGCTCTTTGGACTCGAGGTCAGTCTGAAAAAGACAGAGGTCCTCCATCAGCCGGCACCCAAGACAGTGTATCGCCCTCCTCACATCACCATTGGCGAGTCTGAACTAAAGTCAGTGCACCAGTTTACCTACCTTGGCTGCATTATCACGTCGGACGCCAAGCTGGACAAGGAGCTTGACAGCAGGCTGGCAAAAGCGAACAGCGCTTTCGGGCGACTTTTCAAGCGGGTGTGGCACAATCAACAGCTGAAAACAGGCACCAAGATCAGCGTGTACAGAGCTGTGGTCCTCACCACCCTGCTGTATGGTTCCGAGTCCTGGGCCCTCTACCGCAGCCAACTACGACTCCTCGAACGCTTCCACCAGCGCTGCCTGCGTACCATCCTGGGCATTCACTGGAGTGACTATGTCACCAACATCGAGGTCCTTGAACAGGCTGAAACTGTGAGCATCGAGGCTTTGCTGCTGCGGACACAGCTCCGCTGGGCGGGGCATGTCTCCAGGATGGAGGATCATCGCCTACCAAAGATCACACTGTTCGGCGAGCTTGCTACTGGACACCGTGACAGAGGGGCACCAAAGAAGAGATACAAAGACTGTCTCAAGAAGTCACTTAGTGCCTGCCAAATCGACCACCACCAGTGGTCTTCGCTTGCTGCGGACCGTGACACCTGGCGCTCCACCATTTACAAGGCAGCTGTCTCCTTTGAGGACTCTCGCAGAGCTAGCCTTAAGGACAAGCGGCTCAGGAGAAAAAACAGAGATGCCGTAGCTCAGAACCCTGGCCATACCTTCCCCTGCAGCCACTGCGGTCGAACCTGCCTGTCTCGGATTGGCCTCCGCAGCCACGAACATGCCTGCAGACGTCGTGGTCAACTCCTATAAAATCTTCGTTCGCGAAGTCAAGCCAAGAGAGAGAAATATAGCAAAGTTGACCCCATGAGTGTCTGCTTGTTTTAAAGCCAAATCATGCGCCCTGAGCATGCTGCTAGCATGGAGTGGATGCGCATTACAAGTGGACATCATCATCATCATCAATATGAATGATGTTAAACTTGTCAATTGCCGGTGTGGTTGAAATGTGATGTGTACAGATGTACTTTTAGTTTTATGCCATACAATTTAAAGTTAAATTAAACATTTTGATTAAATTCACAGGAACCAATTCAGGATGAGCTGAAGCAGCAACAGAGGACATTTCTGCGAGAGCGGTTTCTACGCATGCTGGGGGCAATGACGGGTATGCCAGCTACCGTAAAGATGTTCGAGAAGACAAAAGTGTCATGCCAGCTCGGACCTTCAGATGTGGACTTTCATCAGCTGCAAGTGACGGATCTGACCACACCAATGGGAGTGATCCCACATGCCATGTTGCGGACTTCAGACATTGTATCGATCAAAGTGTCAGACCTGGCAAAGATTTCTACATGAAGAATCCTTTTACTGAAAGTCATCACTGCCTCAGTACCACTACCAGCAACAGTAAAATTTTCACAAGTTTGAAACTGCTGGTACTGTGGTGGTGATGACTTCCTTCAGTCTGTGATCAGTTTGATAGGGCAGGTGGTCTCTTGTGGCATTTTATTAACAACAACTTATGTGATTATGTTGCAAAGTGTTGGAACTTGCAAAGAATTTTATTAAGAATCATTTTGAATCAGTTTGAATGGGGAATAATGATTCGAAATAAGGAAAAATCATTTGCAAGTGCCCATTATGAGCCCACCCATATGAGTCATCCCTCATGCAATGTTTTAAAAGTTGATATTGTTTAGTATCAAAGTGTCAGGCTTAATAGCAGCTCAAATTCATAGCTAATTGATAGTGATTAGGAATTATTTTAAGCTGTGTGTGTTACCTGATTTTAAAGTAGAGACAATCCCTCAGGGAATTTCAGAGTGGAGGGTGCTGGACTGATACATGGGGCACTTTCTTGACCAGCAGGACACTTGTTTGAAAGAGGGTATGTGCAAAAAACAACAGCAATGGGGATGGGGGTGGGGGAGGGAGAATTGTGCTTGGGCTTTTCACTTTTTTAAAATTCATAATGTCAATTTTTTATCTTTGCGATTCATTAAAAAAAATTGTGAAAGTCTGCTGTCGCACTGTTCTCTTCATTTGATTTTCAGACAGTAGACAGATGTTGTGAAAGCTGTACCTTTTCTCCCAACCATCTGTTTTTGGCTCACGTGCGAAGCAAAAGTGAGTATGTTTTGGGCCAGTGATCGTCCGTCTGTCGTCCATGGTAAACTTTAACGTTGGCATTTTCTCGGAGACTATTCAAGCCACATTCTTCAAACTTGGCCCAAGGATACTTTGTGGTAAGACCTTTCTAAACATACCAATTTGAGTGACCTCTCACAAAGGTCAAGGTCACAGGGGATCAGGAAATAGGTCCAAAATAGCTATATTTTGACATAATTTATTTTTTTCTGAAATACTATTCACAACTTCAAACCCAAACTTGGTACAAAGATACCTGATGGTAAGACCTTTCTATATGTACTAATGTGGTTGATCCCTCAGAAAGGTCAAGGGTGACGAGCTCAAGAAATATGTGAAAATAGCCATATTTTGACAAAAGATGTTTTTTCTCAAATACTATTCACAACTTCAAACCCAAACTTGGTACAGAGATACCTGATGGTAAGACCTATCTATGCATACTAATTTGGATGACCCCTCGGACAGGTCAAGGGTCACTAGGGCTCAGAAAATAGGTCTGAAATAGCCATATTTTGACAAAAGATGTCTCTTACAAAGCGCACCCCCTAAGCACACGCCAAAATCTGTGGAGCAGGCATGAGCTAAAACACTAAAAATTCCATTTCCCAATGCTGCTTTCTGGACCCTTCCAGGTATAATGTACTTCTACTAAAGCTGAACTGGTTCCATTCACTCTCCTCTGAACATACATGAAAGGCACAGAGCTACATAGGGGACATTTAGCATACTAAATAATTATTAAGAACATTTAGTTCTCCATTTCTCAAGTATCACTCAAAACCATCCCAGCAGGGACCATGTCTGTGACCTCAGGTTATCTCGCCTGTCAAGGTTTATAAACATCTCCCCACTCTGACACTGGTTTCGTGGGAAAAATACAAGAAATAGTATGAGAAAGGGACTGGTTATAAAATTTGACTGCGTGTACTTGACGGTTGTGCGCAGTGCGTGGAAGAGTTTTAAACCCAAACTTGCTACAGAGATACCTGATGGGAAGACCTTTCTATGCACACTAATTTGGTTGATCCCTTGGAAAGTTCAAGTGTCACGAGAGCTCAGGAAATAGGTCTAATATAGCCATATTTTGACAAAAGATGTTTTTTTCTCAAATACTATTCATAACTTGAAACCCAAATTTGGTACCGAGATACCTGATGGTAAGACCTATTATGCATATTAATTTGGATGACCCCTTGGAAAGGTCAAGGGTCACGAGGCTGGCAAATGTGTGTAAAATGCTGATTTTTGATAAAATTGTAGGTATTCCCAAATTTTTCAACCAAATTTGGTACAAAGATAGCAGATGAAAAGACCGTCCTATGCATACTAATTTAGTCGACTCATCACTAAGGTCAAGGGTCATGGGGGCTGACAGATGTGTGAAAATGCTTACATTTTCAGAAAACATGGATTTTGCAGAGGCCAGCCCTTGTCACAAAGGTCACGCATATGTAAATCAGTCATACACATGAGCCATAATGGCTTTGCCTTTCTTACCTTCTCCTTAATCCCCACTGCCAACCCCTCAATCAATATATTGGGCTTGACAAAAGCTTACACTTACAGTGTCTTTGCAACTTAAAAACATTAGTACTAACAGCTGTGTACTGTGTTTGTGTGTGTGTGTTTATTTTTATTGATTTATGGATGTTTTAAACACATTGGTTCAGTTTAGTAGTATCATGCATACAGTGAAATGTCTCACTGTTGTTAAGTTTTAGTGTTTTAGCATTGTGGCACAAATGACTGTTAGGTGTCAGATCAAACGCAAAGGAGTGTACAGAACACAGGTTTCTTCAGATTGTGAACAAATCCGGCCATACATTTCAATACTTTGTTTCGTGGACAATTTGTTGTTTTAAAATCATATTCTTGTTTGTTGGTTGTTATCCTATCACTGAGCTGGACATATATTAAAATATTTACCTCTCACCAGTGTTCTGATTTGGTTGGTTGGTTTGTGGTTGTCTGGCCAGAGTGATCAATATGAGCATTTAGTCAGTTTCACAAACTGATGTAAGTCGGTGTTCATTGTCAACCATTTTGTACGAACAAATCAGTCAGTTCTTATGGGATAAAAAAAAGCATCACCAGACTAGTGTAAAAATAACAGAATAGCAGTCATTACCTCCCACCTCCTCCCTCCCCCCAAACATTCTAGATCTTGATGAATGTGGGTATGCAGGAAATTGGTGGAGTTGGGACATGATTACCTCCCCTATGCTAGCTCTTCTATGTAAATAAACGAGAAACTCGAAGTCATGTGAGCGTCTGCTTTCTAAGATCGCAAAGTTATTTTGTGTACCACAGACTCAAAATGTCTTGCGAAAGCATATTCAAAGGTATGGCTTTTACGTGTGTATTTTATAATAACGTGAACGCTTGCTGATGCGTTGTTAACGCTGTGTCATCTTCTGCTCTGCACAGAAGAGGCGCACTCTCGGGTCGTCCCTGTGTTGATGTTTGTTATAAGATAAAACTACCAGAACATATTTTTTTCTGCAACCGAACAGGTAAAAAAATAGAACTGTCTCATCCATTCAGCCCAAACATACTAGGAAGATAAATCGACCATGATCGTTCAAGAGTGGTGGCAGAATATAGGCGCGTGGCTATTCGTCTGACACCGCCCTTGAACGAACATGTATGCTCGACAATGAAGTCTGCAGAGTACAACTCCACTTAACCTCAGAGTTAAAGGTGTCGCGTTGAACACATTCGAGACATGCCGCATACGGATACGCGGCACATCTCGAATGAGTTAACAGGGTCCACTGATGGTATATCTCACCACTTCGGTATCGAATCGAGGGAGACGACCAGTGTGTTTATGCCTCTGACATTGATACATTTATGTATTTTCAGACATCTGTCACATCCATGCACGGTTGTTCGACCACAGGTCAGCCTTTCAGGGTCACATCAATTTCTTTGCAAAAGAATTTGAGGTATGTGCACAAATGATTTTATTTTGAAGAGGATTGTGTGGATGTTTTTGCAAAATATTCTTGAATACGCAAACCCCCGCTCTGAAGCCAGCTGCAATTAGATCTGTGTAGGTGGTCATCGCCCCACCTTTGTTACACAACAATTTAACATGTGCCACAATTCCTAGCCCCATCTTATATACAGATTGCATACATGCACCCACACAAAACAGCAGGGATCAACCAAATCCACTTGTCTGTCACCAAGGCAAAGTCATCTTTCTGGGAGCCCAATTAATGGCAAAAGTGAATTTCACAATCACACACAAAATTATCTGGGATACCGGAAGAAAAGTTTAGGCTCCCAGATTTCATTTGGATGGTAGTACAAATTGTGACTAAGGGTCATAGCACAGATGATCCTCTCTGAAATGGCAAAACAGGCGCGCGCACACACACACACTCTCTCGCTCACGCATTCTCACTCACAGACATAATATGAAGAGTACCCGTACTGTATGTTCACTTAAAAAAACATGCAGTATTAATTTCTCAAATTTAACACTGTTGGTTCAGGAAGTAAAATGATTTTCTTTAATTTCAGGAGAAAAGGGGTGACAGGGAGAAGGCCCGCCTTGACCAGATGCAAGATAAGTTGACAGAAAATAAGAACCACACACTACCCACTGTTGAGGGTCATTTTAAGGATCAGCTGCAGGCCATCAAAGAAACCAGTAAGTAAATTAGACACGTTGGCTCCTTCACAGTCAAGAAAAGAGTAAATGTGATCAAACTGCCAAAGACATAGACCCACTGCTCACGAGCCCCCGAAGTTGTGAGGGCTCATGAGGATTTATGCCTTTGCGGACACCTCTCTGGGTCCATGTTCCGTGGAAGGCTGAGGCTCTTTAGCAGTGAATTTAACAATGATTTTAGAAACAGGACCTGTGTCTACTGGCAGTGAAGGGTTAACTCTTTCGAGATGTGCTACATCCGGATTCGCGGCGTAAATCCGCCAATCCGGATGCGGCACATATCGAATGAGTTAACCCCCTTGTATATGCATCCAACGATACTCCGGTTTTGTTTGCAACAAATGACTCGTAACAATGAATGAGAGCAAAATCACGGCAGAAACCCGTCTTGTACCATAAGCACAGACAACACCCCGAACATCTCCAAGAGGCATAGAGCCTCATTAGCCTGAAGGTCTTGTGAGGATCTATGCCTCTTGGAAAGTTTTTGAGTGTTGTAAATACATGTGGCACAGGCTGGTCATCCACTGTAATTTTGCTCTTTTGGTTGTTGTTGGGATTTGTTTGTTGCAAACGAAACATCATTAACCCTTATCATTCAGAATATACCACTGTGAAATAGGTTTGACTAAAATAGTTTTAGACGCCAAGCTATTCTGGCACCACCCTTGAACTAAAGCCATTGGTCTATCTCCTTATCTGTAAGTACTATAATGTAGCTTGCATATGGCAGTGTACAAATTTGAAGCTTTCAGCCTCAGTATGATATGGGTTAATTATCACCCAGTTTACAGTACTTTTGGTTATATGCACAAGGGGGGCTAACCCCTTTACGACCAGCAGCTAGAAATAATGTCCCTTAACCCATAGTAAATTCACTGATGGTTAACCCGGTCTGCCTGTGACAAACAAATATGAATGTTTTGAAGAAGAGGCATATATTCTGAACACTTTATTTCTTATTTTCAGTTGCTGAAGCTGAAGGGAGTTGCAAGACCATCATTGATGGCACAAGTAGCAGACAGGTATCTAATCTTTGGGGGGAAAAGTCATTTTCTTTGTTTTCATATCTTTTGTGTTTGTTTGCATTATGAATCTTCATTTGTGTATGTGATGAATCTTAGTGGAAAGTCTCAGTATCCCCACAATTAAAGTGCTCGTTTTTACAAAATTCAGCATATTTTGTGTTTTCTACTCCTGTTATTTTCTGTGCTTATTGTGCAGCTGTAGACTATTTGGCCGCCATCATCCATAGATGGCCAGTTTACATCCATGCTTGTGACTTTGGCCGATGCCAGCAAAAAGACCTAGGTCGCTTTGAGGAATTTTTGACCTTTTGGCTGACATCAGCGCCCTAGTTTGAAATCTGTTGTCAATCCAAGTTGTTCTGTGCACAGGACAACTCAGATTGTCATCAGCCTGATGACCTGTTGCTTTTTTGGAATTTTTCCTTTTTTCTTCTTCTTTTCAGTCAGAGTTTCTTGAAACTCAGAGAGCAGCTAGGCAGCATGCCATGGATCAGTTCATGGAACAGCAGTGCATCCGCAGTGCTCGTGTGGATCAACAGTTTGAAGAGAATGTGAAGCTCTTTAACAGCTCATATGAAGAACTGAAGCAGAAACTGAACGAAGGGGTGCCATTTTCCAGTCAAACATACTATAAGTTTATGGCAGTGGGGAAGGAATTTAATTGATTTTTTTCTCTGTGTGTTGGGGGGGGGGGGGGGGGGATAATTTGGGTGGGCAATGAAATTTGTATAGATTTTGTGAGGGGCAAAATCGTAATAAATTATTGTGAACAATATTTCAAATTTTAATGATTGAGACAACAAACAAAAAAAAAAGATGCATGAAAGAGTGTTGTTTTCTTTAAGTTTTATTTCAGATGGAAAAGATACATTTCATACATTGTTACTGATTAAAACGATGGGTATTTCCACATTCTGAAAGAGAAATAAGAAATGTTTAGCAACACTAGTAATGGCTGTGACTTTGTTGGTACCCAATGTGCAAAAGGCTATCAGGCCACCATCGGCTGCCGTAGTGTGCGGGCCAACGGCAGCCCAGTGGCCTTTGCGTACTGAGTGGCACTTTTTGTTGAGGCGACTCCTTAAATGACTGCAGTATAGTTAATGAAAGGGTACCAGTATCTTTTCTCAGACTTCACCCAAAAGATTGTATAGTTGTGAAGTTGTTGGTGCTGTGTTTGTGGATGTGTGTGCTGGTGTATGGTTTAGGACCTTATGGCACAGATTTGCAAGGTCCAATTTTACTGACTTGCATATATATTTTGACGAATGTCTGTGTGTGAATTATATGGTGCTGGCAATACCTTTATGCTACTAAATGTACTGCTAACGTTACATTTCATTAGCATGCATGTGAAACATTTGATATGTACAGTGAACTGTACTCACGACAAGGTCAGATACAGATGAAAATCAGATACAACATCACTTCTTCAATCCCACTACACTCGCAACTTGCAACAATTAACCCTTTTCATCCCGATACACTATTGCTTGAAATAAATTTGACTATGATACTACAAGGGTGGTGCCAGAATAGCTTGGCGCCTCAGGCACCAATCTATTCTGGCACCACCCTTGAGTTAAAATGGTTGATCGATCATGTAATGTACGGCTTCATAGTACAAAAGGTAAAGTTTTTAAAAAATCAGCCACAGGATGTAATGGGTTAATCAACAAACTTTGGACATGACAAGAAAGTTTGCCTCCCCGTTTTACAGTAGTCCATTTGTGAAGTTTAACGTTTAGGGCTTCTTTGTCCACCAAAAAGGCGATTTCAAAGATGGGGCATCGAAAAGAGGTCTGCACAAATTTTGACCCCAGCTGGGTTCGAACCCACGACCTTTCAGACGAGAGTCGAAAGCTCTACCGCCAAGTCACCCAGCTCCCCCACTTGTGAAGTGTCAAGGAAAAGAATTAGTAATTCCTAATCATGTCCCCCTAGTACATTTACAGGCAAGGTATGTGGCAGATCCTGGAGCGACTAGGCTGTCCCCCAAAGTTCCTCAACATGATCGTCCAGCTCCACGAGGACCAGCAAGGCCAGGTCAGACTAAACAGTGACCTCTCAGAACCATTCCCCATTCGCAACGGCGTGAAGCAAGGCTGCGTGCTGGCACCGACCCTCTTCACCATCTTCTTCAGCATGATGTTGAAGCAGGCCACAGTGGACCTCGACGACGATGACGCAGTGTACATCAGGTATCGTCTCGATGGCAGCCTGTTCAACCTCAGACGACTGCAGGCCCACACGAAAACCCTAGACCAACTGATTCGTGAGCTGCTCTTTGCTGATGACGCTGCCCTCGTTGCACACACAGAGAGAGCCTTGCAGCGCATTACGTCCTGCTTCGCAGATGCCGCCCAGCTCTTTGGACTTGAGGTCAGTCTGAAAAAGACAGAGGTCCTTCATCAGCCGGCACCCAAGGAAGAGCATCGCCCTCCCCACATCACCATCGGCGAGTCCGAACTGAAGTCTGTACACCAGTTTACCTACCTTGGCTGCATCATCACGTCAGACGCCAAGCTGGACAAGGAGCTGGACAACAGGCTGGCAAAAGCGAACAGTGCTTTCGGGCGACTATTCAAGCGGGTGTGGCACAATCAACAGCTGAAAAAAGGCACCAAGATCAGCGTGTACAGAGCTGTCGTCCTCACCACCCTGCTGTACGGTTCCGAATCCTGGGCCCTCTACCGCAGCCAACTACGACTCCTCGAATGCTTTCACCAGCGCTGCCTGCGTACCATCCTCAGCATTCACTGGAGTGACTATGTCACCAACGTCGAGGTCCTTGAACAGGCGGAAACTGTGAGCATCGAGGCTTTGCTGCTGCGGACACAGCTTCGCTGGGCGGGGCACGTCTCCAGGATGGAGGATCATCGCCTACCCAAGATCACTCTGTTCGGCGAGCTCGCCACTGGACACCGAGACAGAGGGGCACCAAAGAAGAGATACAAAGACGGTCTCAAGAAGTCACTTAGTGCCTGCCAAATCGACCACCGCCAGTGGTCTTTGCTTGCTGCGGACCGTGACACCTGGCGCTCCACCATTCACAAGGCAGCCGTCTCCTTTGAGGACTCTCGCAGAGCTAACCTTAAGGACAAGCGGCTCAGAAGAAAAAACAGAGCTGTCGTAACTCAGAACCCTGAACAGACCTTCCCCTGCAGCCACTGCGGTCGTACCTGCCTGTCCCGGATTGGCCTCCGCAGCCACGAAAATGCCTGCAGACGACGTGGGCAAGCCCTATAGAATCTTCGTTCGCGAAGTCAAGCCAAGAAGAAGTACATTTAGTGATCGGGGACTATGGAAAAGTGTGATACGTCATACAGGTTTGTATTACTGTTCAACTCACTGAAGCTCACAGACTACGGTGGCGTTTGCGTACTGTACAGTCTCTTAGCCTTAGTCAGTCCCAGTCATCCCCTAATTTTTCAATTCCCTAAAAAACACTACCGCCCACCAGCTGCACATTTGCCAAGCACAAAATACAAAAAAAACAAAACAAAAAAAACAGCACATGACCCGTCTCATTTCTTGGCTAGAAACTGGTTCCTTACCAACCCCACACCCAAGCACAGCTGAAATCCGCGTGCCCCTCAAATCACTACGTCAATGGTAACTCGACATAGGCCCACAATCGTCCACTGGATAAGCTCAGGATGGTATGAATCGAAGCACCAAACATGTCTCCTCTCGGCTAACCAGAAATTTCCAGCGTGAAATTCCAACATTCAGCCCTACTACACATTTTCAAACAAGGCAAAAATTATTTTTTAAAACACCGGTCCTCTTACTGCCTCAACTGCCCAGATTTGAATATGTAATATGACCTGAAATGTGTGTGCCTGTTCCATTTTGTTTAATCCCCCACCCGGGTCTGCCCTGGGGGACTTGGGTGGGGTTAGGTACTTTTTAGTTCCCAGGGTCACCCTGGTCAGCCCCACAGGGTGAGTTTCCCCCTCTACTCTGGGGCATGTGTTTCTTTCTACCCTTGGTCCATTCACCTGTATTTGTCTTTTTAAAACTCTCCCTACTGTCTGCACTGCCTGTAGCTCTTGATATTGGATGTGTGTTGCCAAATGGTCTTGACTTTATTTAAGCCCCATGTGGTAGGTTTATTTTATAACGTATTGAACCGGCTGGCGACATACATTCAATATTCTGTTTTGTTTTTTTCACAAGCCGTGCAGGCACGTCCTGAGAAAGCCTTGTTGCTGTCGGGACGTTAAGCAATCTACAATCAATCAAACCATTTTGTTTAATTGTGCAATCGTTGACATAAAATGTACCTATCTGTAAAATGTTCAAATTGAGAACAGAATGAATAATACAGTGCAAACAGTATATGAAACAATTTTCACAGAACCTTGTTCCTTAGCCAACGTTTCTTTAATTTCTTTATACTTTTAACCGTTTTATTTTTCTGGCACGGATGCAGCAAATACTCATCTTTAACCCATTTACCCCCATGGCCACATGTCCCACATTTTGGAGTTGTTACCCAACTCCTATTTACCAGTTGCAGGAGATGGATTGACCATGATAATTAAAGGGTAGTGCCAGATTGGCGTGGCGCCTTGAGGCGCCAAGCCAATCTGGCACTACCCTTTAATTATCATGGTCAATCTATCTCCTGCTGTACTGAATGGGTTAAACTGGATGGTCTAAGGGAAGCTACCTGATGGTGAGGTCACGTGTAAAGATGGCCTGATGTCCCCTGTTGCTATGGTGTTTGTTGTTAAATAACCCATGTGTGGACTGCACACAAGAACGCAACAACTTTTTTTTCATCGTCGATTTCTGATCAAAAGAAGCTGTTCGGACATCTGTTCTGCGAGTGCTTCATTGTATGCTAGTCTGTGATTTGGTTACCTTATGTTGTAGACCATAAGGTCCAAGATCACAAACCAGCTCACTTTTTTTTCATTCAGCATTATGCTGCTTAGCTCAATGAGTCGGGAACCAAAAATACATGGCAAAGTTTGGCATTACAGACCGGTTAAAACGAATCTCGATTTGATACTTCGGTCATTCCAAAGTTCACAAATACGGTAGCATTTCTTTTACAATACGGCGGGGTGCTCTAGTAACTCATTCAGCCCTGACACACTACAGCAAGACATGAATTGAGGATGATAGTTCAAGGGTGGTGCCAGAATGGCTTGGCGCCCATAGGCGCCAAGCTATTCTGGCACCACCCTTGAACTATCATGCTCGATCTGTCTCTAGAATTGTAATACAGTCCTTCAGAGAGCAACTTAAAAATTTGGGGATTTCGGTCCTGGGGTAAAATGTGTTAAGAGAATGACAAAAAGTGTCACTTGTCATTAACTCACTCAGCTGAGTCGCAGAGCTTTGTAGGCTCTTGAATGAGCTAAAGTCAAAGCACGGCGAGAGGCACCGTGATTTCAAATCTATGAACAGCTTTAGGAATGACTTCTTTACGTTCCCTGGGGTTCCAGCCCTTCACTAGACACAGTGCCTACCCTGCCCAAGCGCGCATAACACTCGATATGCCTGTTTAAAGTACGTAAGTATGTATGCGTTTTTTGGTGTTTTGACATGATAACCTCTCTTGTCTGTAACCTTAAAACCAAGTGCGTGTTTGAAGGGTCACAAACGGCCACGGATTTGGAAAGGCCAGCCATTTTTGCACCAAACAGTCAAACACACAGAATGACAGAATGGAAGTCATTTTGTTCTGGGAGTCAAATGGGTTAAAATGAACAAAAAATGGAAAGCAGACTACAATCATACAAACTGTGACGTGTGCACACTATAGAATGATTATACGAATATAGAATGTGCGAATGTACAGCGACGCATTCAGCTGCCTCCCTTGGCAAGAAGTATACATTTTCGTGTGCCCCTGTAGGCTGCAGGGGCACGTGAGGATTTTTTTCACCTGCTGGCAGAGACCGGTCCCATTTGCACACTCAGACTGAGTGATTTAGTTGAAATAACTTTGTGCCGACAGAAGGAGTCCGCATTGATTTTACATATTATTGACATTAAACTCCGTCAGTTGCCGATTAAAACTGAACAGTGTCTAACTGCAAGAGGCATAGATCCTCATGAGCCCCCGCAGTTGCGGGGGCTCATGATGATCTATGCCTCTTGCGGACACCACTTTGTACCCATGTTAGTAGAACATTTGAAGCTCTTTTAGTGCTGAATTAACAAAGATTTTAGAAATACAATCTGCCGCGATCACTGGCAGTGAAGGAGTTCCGCCTTTGGCTGTCGGTAGCGCCTTTTGTTGCGACGATTGCTGCAGGAATCATCGCGACAAAAGCCGCTACCGACAGCCAAAGGGTTAACATGAATTGCGTGAAGTAGATTGTCATTGTCCTAGATAATCAAGCCCTATCCTTGGACTATGACGGTCCATCAGGCATTTTATCGCATGAGTTCAGTAGCTGCATAGTTCGGAGCAGGGAAATTAATTTTGTCGGTTGAAGTTACGTTCGGAAATGTGCCAACTGTTTAAGGGAGGTCTGGGTGCAGCAATGCCCCAACAAATGTGGTAACATCGTCCCAGAACTGGCTGTCTCCGTGTTTATTTTGAATCCAAACCTTCTGTCCTTGTATTAGGTGGAACAGACCATGACAGGACCCCGTTATGTACGTGTCGTTGTAGTAGGACGATAGCGCGGTCGCCTTAATTTGACCGTCGATGAACATTTCAACCTGTCTGTCGTCTTTGTTCTTGCTATGCATGGAAACGGCAATGTTGACAAGAAACAAGTAAGTCCCGCTGACAGGAACGGTAAATTTGCCTGTAGTTCCGTCAAAGGCACCACCCTCATTCGTGGTGACGTTTGTCGTTAAGATTTCGCCAGCGATCAGGTTTTTTTGAAACATATAGGCACAGAAGCTGATTCTCTTCGTAGCGACATCTGCACACACACACACACACAAAAGAATAAATATACTGACGAGCAAAAGAATTGCGACATTTTTTTGGAAACACGGAAGTGTTTTTGATGATGCCGAAATTGTCGCATTTCTTTGGCGCGTCAGTATATTTTTTTTTAAAAAATGAAAAAAAAAAACGAGGAAATAAACAGATGAGTACAGGACGGTGGCGCAGGAGCAAAAAAAAAAAAAAAAAGTGGGGGGGGGGGGGGGGGGGGGGGGGTGTTCTGCTTTATGATCTTTATGGATGTATTGTCCTGCATAATTCTTACCGCTTCTGGATTTGAGCGTCGAGAGCTGTGTAGAAAGGTCCTTGGTGTTTATGAACACATTGTCCACCCGTCTGCTTAGCTTGGCTGTTTCTTCGGTGAACTGGGATGTCATCGTCTGCATCTGCTTTTCTGTTTGTGTCTTCTGATTTTCGTTGTCCGACGTCAGTTTGTCTGTTTGCGTCTTCAGTCTTTCGTTCTCTGATGCCAGTTTGTCTGTATGGGACGTCAGTTTTTCTGTCTGGGACTTCAGTTTTTCGTTGTCCGACGTCAGTTTTTCTGTCTGGGTCTTCAGATTTTTGTTGTCTGACGTAAGTCTATCACTGTCTGACGTCAGTTTTTCCGTCCGTGTTAAAAGCATTTTTGTGATTTCTGCCAAGCGGCCAACCTCTGCCGTCAAATTCTGCTCCCATAACTTCAGCTCCGAGTCTAAACCCGCCTGCCGATTCATTTCCCCGTCCAGCTTTTCATCCTTGGCTTGCAAACCCTGTAGCCCACCCTCCAGCAGTGTCAGTCGGATTTGAACCTCGTCCACGTGGATGTAGGCCCCGCGCATCAGACGAGACACGTTCGGTATGCACCTGGCAAAGACGGACAGGGTTAGAGATGCATGGCATCGTCCTCATGGCTCATGTGCACGCCGGCAGCAAGATCACGCACGTTTACCGCCTTCACGATTAACCCATATCATACTGGGGCTAAAAGCTTCAAATGTGTACACTGCCATATGCAAGCTACATTATAGTACTTACAGTTAAGGATACAGGGTAGTGCCAGAATAGCTATTCTGGCACTACCATTGAACTATTTCACACACTGGTGTATTCCGAATGATGAGGGTTAAAAAGAATTATGTCATTACTGATGGCATTAGTAAACAACAGCACACAGTACATCAGAGATGCCAAGTCAAATTCACACTAGTTGTCTCCCTTGATTCGCTGCCAGCAAATTGAAGGACACGACCAATGTTTGTAAAATTAAAGATATATAAAGACCCTCACCTGGTATATGGGTATTATCAGCCCCCCCCCCCCCACACACACACACCTGGTGGCCACGGAGGGGTCTTTTAGGTGACAGTAGTACCTCCCGCCCTGTGTGGGGTGAGGCAGGTTGAGGCGAAACGTCCCGTTAATATAGGCAGTGCTGGCCACGGTATGATCAGATGGAGTCTGCAATTAATAGTCAGCAGTCAACCACCTGCTTGGTCAGTCGGTCCGTCCAACCATTCATCCATCCATTTCACCTATCTAACCATCCATACAGCAAAGCGAGCGAGCAAGTTCATGAGGAAAACAATAAACTGCAGAATGACAAAAGCTGGTTGGTAGACGTGACCCCAATAGCAAAAGGTCTTCGGGACAACGATGGCTGCGGTTGGCCCGCGCACGGCTGTGCGCGGGCAAACTGCGGTTGTCATCAGCTGGGGATCTCGAAATTACCATACTGAGTGTTGCATATGGCAAGAAACCCTAACCACAATGCACGGCGCTTACTTTCCACACGATGGAGACGGGTCTGCTGCCCAGAGACAGGAAGTGTCCGCATAAGAGTTGTACGTGCGGGCGGCCGGTGACATCATCCACCACGGGTTCGGGACACACACTAGCCACTAGATGACTCTCCACCAACACTGGCGCATCTGCAAAGCAACAGGTTTCAAGAGGTGACCCTCCACAAACACTGGTGCGTCTGCAAATGAGCAGATTTCAGGTTTGTGTGCATGCATGCACAAATTATGTGCGTGCTCAGTTCCTTTGTCAACCCGTCCCAACTCCCATCCATAACACCCAACAATAACCCTTTTTACGTTTTGTTTCCCCTCGTAACCCTTTAGCCCCGGATCCCTGTAGCAGGAGATGGCTTGACCATGATAATTCAAAGGTAGTGCCAGATTAGCTTGGCGCCTTCAGGCGCCAAGCTAATCTGGCACTACCCTTGAATTATCATGGTCAAGCCATCTCCTGCAACTGGTTCATAGTCGTTAGGTAACACCTCCAAAATTTGAGAAATGGGACCTTGGGGATAAAAGGGTTAAATATATCATCTCAAACTTTGTCTCAGTTTTCCAGTATATCTCACCCTCCATTGTGAGAAAAGCCGTCTGCTGGCTAGAGAGGCCGAGTGATCCATTTTTGTTGTAGTTCACCCTCACACTGTATGTACCAAACTCCGCCAGATTCAGGAGGCTCACTTGCAGTCCTGCGCTGGGCACAAACGTTACATTTTGGCCTGCATTGGGTAAAAAATGGCCTGCCAACAATCCTGCTAGGAGAACCTCGCCTTTATCTGTGGGGGGAGATACAGGAATGATAGTTACGTTTCATGGTTGAGCTATGAAATTCAGAACTCTGTGTAAAACTGATTGAATGTTTGAAAAAGGCGTTGGCAACACTGATATAAATAAGATCAGAGCGCTGTACCCCCGAAGCAAACGATGAGAGACAGAGACACTGAGAGAGAGAGAGAAATGGAAACTTTATTTCTCAAGGATAAATGATTAGGTACACAGACCTTTTTTTAATCATGTCCTTGCACACGCACTTACACGTGACAACACACACACACGCGCGTAATATCATATAACTTGAGAACTAATTAAAATGCAAAACGTGATTATCAAAAGGCTAATTTAGCACTCAGCCAACCCAACCCAACCACACCCACAACCAACCAACCCACACCACCACCACCACACTGACTGAGAACCTGACTGAATAAACATGACCGTTAAAAACGTAGTTTGACTTTAACAATAACAGCAACAACAAACTCGGCAATACAACTCAAGAGAGAGAGAGAGAGAGAGAGAATTACCCGTAGTCCTATACCACTCCACACTAATCACGTGTTCCCCAGTGGACAGAGAGAAGCTCCAGGGAAAACTGGCACGTTCGCCCACGCATGCGCGGAAGGAACTTCCGTCTGGTATCTGGGAGGAGGACGTCCACTGGAAGCCGATAGAGGCTGAGACGACAAACATAGATTTAGCTACCAAATAGTTTTACGGTACAGAGGCAGATCAGTTAACCTCGATCGAGTGTGGGGGCTGGGGGTGGGGGGAGTAGTGTGTGTGGGGTGGGGGTGGTGGTGGTGTTGGTGTTCCAAAGTTGAGTTCAGTCCTGACTATAAAGGCCCTCGGCCACTCGGCCGCCCCTGCGGCCGGTATACACTGTATTCAGCGTCTTCACAGAACAGGCAGATCAGTTACCTAGAGGAGGGAGGGGGTGGGAGTAGGGCCGGAGCGGGGGAGGGGGTGTTGGTGTTCCGGCCAACCCTTCAACCTTACAAAAAAAAGGCCTCCATATCACCCGCCCCTGCGGTATACACTGTATTCAGCATCTTCACAGAATGAACAATGTGTATCTCACGTTTGCGCACTAAGGAAACTAACGATGCAATTAAAACTCATTGGTACATGATGTCAGCATAGGCGGTGGTGCAAAGGCTCCGCATTGAGTACTTACGGTATGTGACAGCAAGTGAAACAGACGGAGATGACTCAAGGTTGCGCTTTGAGTGTAGAATTAGCCAATAGAACGGGTTCGGTTTGTCCTGTCTTCAAGCGACCTTATCCAGACAATAAAGAGTTAACTCATTCGAGACGTGCCGCATACGAATACGCGGCTTTATGCGTGTGCCTACTCACACGGCTTGCAAGAAGTCAAGTAGAGAAGTCATGTTAGGACAAGACAACATTGAGAACTCTTTGCAGGGGCGGATCAGTTACCTCGGGGGGGGGGGGGGAGGGGGAACGGGGGGGGGGGGGTCCAACGTTTTTGTTGGGACCCTCAACTGACCTAACAGAAAAAGCTTAGCGACGCCAGACCTTGCCGCACTTCCCAGTCACCGAAAAATCAAAAAAGCGGACGGGGAGGGGAAAGGAGGGTGGGGGGGGGGGGGGGAAGGAAGGCGACATGCGTGTGTACACTACACCTCTTCCACCTGTTAATCACCAAATATCGAAGAAAGAGCGGGGGAGGAGGGGAAGCAGAGGAGGGGGGGGGGATCTAAACTGTCCAGAAAGGAACTTTGTTATAGCATTATACAGATTTTTTATTTACCAGGGGGGAGGGGGAGGGGGCGAGTCCGGAACCCCTGGACCCCTCCCCCCTTTAGATCCGCTCCTGCGTTGTACTGGTGAAAGTTACCAACTAACGCCCATTTTTTCACGAGTCAAGTGAGTAGGCACTTATGTGTCGCTAAATTGCATTTAGGCCCAAATTAACCCCTTCACTGCAGAGAAAAGTGAAAACTATCCATCTGCAAGAGGCATAGATCCTCCCTCATGAGCCCCCACGACTGCGGGGACTCATGAGGATCTATGCCTCTCGCTGAGACCAATTTGTACTCGTGTCTCTAGGACGGTTGTGCCGGGTTTAGTCGTCGCAGAATGGACAAGATTTCAGAAACAAAAAATGCGTCTAGAACTGAAGAAAGGTTAACCTTCAGCGCAGCATTATTGTAAGACGCTTAACCGTTTTCATCTTGATACACCCATTGCTTGAAATAAATTTGACTGATAGTTCAAGGGTGGTGCCAGAACAGCTTGGCGCCTCAGGCTATTCTGGCACCACCCTTGAACGAAAACAGTTGATCCATCTTCTAATCTGTAATGTAGCCTTCATAGGACGCAAAGCAAAATTTACAAAATCAGGATGTTATGGGTTACATTTTAACACTTTATTGCCTGACATACATCAGGTAGTTCACCGTACCCCAATGCGCAAAGGCCGGTATCAAGTTTCAAGTAACCCTTGGTGGTGCCAACTTAATTGGAGCCTTGAGTCTCCGTTCTGGCATCACTCTTAAACTTTCATGGTCAACCAATACATGTATTCCGTTGTGGGTTATTTTAAAGTGCGAGTTAAATTCACTCCCCTAATCGCACAGTCCGGCCTTTCCAAGAGCCTCAACACCTCAATGCGCAAAAGACCATCGGGCCGACATCGGCCGCTGTTGGTCCGCGCACGGACGTGCGCGGGCCAACGGCGGCCGACGTCCGTGCGCGGACCAACAGCGGCCGATGTCGGCCCGATGGCCTTTTGCGCATTGGGACGTGCATATAACTTCCGGGGCATGTTCTGATGTACTGTTAGGTAAGTGTTTGGCCCATTTGCCGGTTCTGGTAATTGTTCAAGGTGTAAAACTTCAAGTATTTACCATTGAGACGCAAAGAACTGTGGCGTGAAAAACAGTAAAATGTGGTTAGTTTTGTGTTCACCTATAGTTTGTTCACCGGCACCACTATCAGTGGGGCATGTGTACGGCCGTACGCAGACTAGCAGACAAGAGCGGAGTTGTGGGTTGTTGGTTGTTTTTTTTTTTTGTTTTTTTTTAACGTTTCAAAATACTATTGCTAGTCCTGTGTCCTCCGCGGTTTTTTTTTTAAATATTGTTTTAATTTTTTTTTTAAAGTAGAGACTGGTTGATGCGAATGTTCATAACTTCGTCCCAATGCGCAAAAGGCCATAGGACCGACTTCGGCCGCCGGCCGTGCGCGGGCCAACAGCGGCCGATGTCGTCCCGATGACCTTTTGAGCATTGGGGTGTTGAGAGAGGCTCTTGGAAAGGATTGTGCGAGTAGGGGAGTGAATTTAGTTCGGTGAATTCAGTTCGCACTTTACTGAAAATAACCCACAACGGAATATTGATTGACCATTTAAGTTTAAGAGTGATGCCAGAACGAAGACTCAACTGAGGCTCCAATTAATTTGGCACCACCAAGGGTTATTTGAAACTTGACACTCCGGAACTATCACGGTATTACATGTAGCCTTCAGGGAACAACTCCCCAACTATCACCAGTCATCACTCAAGGACTGAGTTACATAGAAGTGGATCAGTTACCTCGGAGGGAGGGGGGGGGGGGTTCCAACTTTTTGCCGGTTTGGGACCTTCAACCTGATACAAAGGGCCTCCCCGACGCTAGACCTTGCCTCCTTTCCAAGGGCCGAAAATCGAAAAGCGGAGGGGGAGGGGTTGGAATGGGGGGGGGGGGGGGAGGTGCGTGCGTCTAAAGACTCTCACCATTCGCCAAAATGCCAAACAACGGGAGGAGGGGTCCAAATACCCCCCCAAAAACAGACTTTGTTATAGCATTTTAAAGAATTTTGGGTCGGGGTGGGGTGGGGTGGTGGGGGTGGGGTGGGGGGTGGTTCCGGAACCCCTGTAACCCCCCCCCCCATACCCCCACCCCGCAGATCCGCCCCTGTTAACAGTTCAACCTCAGTGTCTGGTTTATGTAATAAATATCCTTTGTCAAAATGCATTACGATATAATGCTGCACAAAAGGACTAAACTGACTTTTGTCAGTTTAACCCCTTCCCTGCCACTGTACGTACATATTTGTTTATGAAATCTTGGTTCATTCAACGACCAAATGAGTCAACACCGTCCCAGGAACATGGATGCAAATTGGTTTCAGCAAGAGGCATAGATCCTCATGAGCCCCCGGAGTCGCGGGGTCTCATGAGGAGCTATGTCTCTTGCAGATGGATCGCGTTCACTTTTTCTCGACAGTGGAGAGGTTAAGGCGATCCTCTCCTGGATCGGCTTTGTTTGTCATGCAACTCTTAGCAGACGGAAGAAAGATGTCATTGAGAACCCGTGGCAATTAAAGCCCGTCCTGGAGCAGACTGCATTAATCCATTTAGCCCCAAGGACGTACAGCAGGATATGGATTTTGCATGATAATTCAAGGGTAGTGACAGATTAGCTTGGCGCCTTCAGGCGCCAAGCTAATCTGGCACTACCCTTGAATTATCATGCAAAATTTATCTCCTGCAACAGGTACATAGTCGTCAGTCAAGTAACACTTCCAAAATTTGGGAAAGGTACCCGTGGGGCTGAACTGAATGGGTTAAGCTAACAAACACTGAACTGCTTAACTCACTCAGCTCGACGGCCGTATTTCCCAAATTTTGGAGGCGTCAAATAATGACTATGCACCAGTTGCAGGAAATGGATCGACCGTGATAATTCAAGGGCAGTGCCAGATTAGCTTGGCGCCGATAGGCGCCAAGCTAATCTGGCACTACCCTTGAATTATCATGGTCGACCTATCTCCTGCTGTAGCCGTGCGTCAGGGATGAATGCGTTAATCAACACCGGCTTCAACACTTACTTGGAACGACAATGGCGAGGAAGAGTAGAACAGCCTTGAGATCATCCATCATTTTAGCCCCACTTGTACACTCTACTGACTGACGATGGCAGGTAATTTCACTGACAATTTCACTGACAAAAAAATATATATATATATATATATATCTGCTGTCAGTTTTACACTGTAACTCTTTCCGGTGAAGTCAGTCTCTAAACTGCCAGCAGAGTCGGAAGGGCTGTGGTTTTAAAGGCTCTTCAGTGCATCCTGGTTTCTGAGGAATAGACAACGTAAACAATTCTTGGTAACCAAACTCGGCAGAGTTAACTTCTTTAAGCGGGCCCGCATCAATAGCTGCGGAAGTGTCGTATAGCGTTGCCGCCGTGTAACGCATTGAAGGAGTTAAAAACGATTGTTCCGGCTCCAGGCCGGATCTTTCTCAACACGGCCGAACTCATTATATCTCCTCAGTTTTCAACAGGTCTCCTCTCGGTCCCGCCCCCCACCCCCCATCCACCCGCACACACTCACAAACACTGAAATGGAACCGCCACTCCACACGCACGCGCGCGCGCACGCACGCACACAAACACACACACACGCTGACACACACACACACACACGCATGCACGCACGCACACACACACACACACTGACACACACACACACACACTGCCACACACACACACACATCCGCACTCATTTTATTTCCAGTAACAAAATAAATACTTCCTTCAAGTTTTCACAGAACTAATTAGAACAACTCATGAGGCCTCCCCCCCCCCCCCTAGCCCCACCCCCTGCCCCATCCTACCCCCCCCCCCCCCCCCGCAACACACACACACATACATAAAACACAATTTCTTTTTGTCATGCCCCCCCCCCCCTCCCCTCAGTCCCCCCAAGTCAGTCCCTACGGCCGTCTTTCAGTTTCACTCCCCATCCATCTATCAAGCCGTAGGTCGATCCATCCATCAAGACTGAAAAGCTTCTGAATAAGCAAACCCAATACATAGCAATCAAGCAATCTGAATCAATCAATCCGAATCAATCGGCAAAAAAGCAGGCAAGCAGCTTCTGCACCAGTGCGCAAAAAAACATCGAGTATCCCAATGCGCAAAAAGCCATTGGGCCTATGTCGGCCGCCGTTGGCCCGCGCACGGCTGTGCGCGGGCAAACGGCGGCCTATGTCGGCCCGACGGCCTTTGCGCACTGGGATAGAGGCTACGCGTAGCCTCTCTTTGACCCGCGCAAGTTCTTGCAGCTGATGATGTCGCCATAACCTAACGACAAGTATGTAGCTACAGTAGCTGGAACCTAAACGCATCCGGTGGCACATATCTCGTGGCGATACACTCCTTCACCAAGAGCCATAAGTCTGCAAGAGTCACAGATCCCAATGTGCTCCCGCAGCATGCGGGGGCACATCAGCGAGGATCTCTAACAGCGTCTTTCGCTTGGCGCGAACATTGAGGTTCAAATTGAGTCGGTGAAGGCAGCGTTACTGGAGTAAGGATGAAAAACTGGGCGGTACGGCCGGTTGGGAAGAAGGGGGGGGGGGGGGGGGGGAGGGCAGGGAGTTAGAGGACTGTGTTTATTATATTATATATATATAGGGAGAGGGGAGATATATATATATATATATATATATATATATATATATATATATATATATATATATATATATATATATATATATATATATATATATATGTGTGTGTGTGTGTGTGTTGGGGAGGGGGGGGGGGTAGGGGGGAGGGAAGGTGTGTGTGTGTGGGGGGGGGGGGGAGGGGAGGGGGAGGGGCTCGTGCTGTGCGTTTGCACGTCGTCAGTGCCGGTTCAGGCGGCAGACCGCCGGCCGCAATGTGACAGATTAGTCAATTCATTTCAATTCAAAAATCTTTATTGTCCGTTAAATATATTAGTATAATATGGAAATGTGTCTTCGGCTCACAAACATGAACAAGCAATTAAACACATATTTAAATACAATCTCTCCCCACGCCTGTTAGAATCTATAATCCTTGCCGAATCACATTCTATTGATCACCGCGGCTTTGAGTCACATTATCACCACTCCTATCAAAGTATCACAACTTATCACAGCTTTTGATTTGTGTCAGGGGAAAGGACATAGTCACATAGTCACGGTGATTGCCGCAGAGGCAACTCCGAGTCGGCTAGCGGTAGCAACTCAGTGATGGTAGAACAGGACGAATCGTCCTTCAGATATCGTATAGTATGTGCTGATCTGTGCTTTTTAGGTTGTTTAGGCTGTTTGTTTTTTTTTTTTTAATTTACAACCTCAGTGTAGACCTATCTTTTTGCGTCATGAGTGGGTTTTTTTCCCTCCGTTCCTCCTCCTTATTCTACTTCTTCAGTTTTCAGGGAGTGCATTGACGAAGGATGCTAAGCCTCCCTGGGGGTCCCTGTTTTATTTTTATGGCTGGCGACCGTACCCCGGCAAGCGGGGAGTCAGACGATGGAGGAGTCAGAATACTAACAAGGAGCCGCCCGCGCCACAAGCCGGTATCATTATATAGGGCTCGGGCCGAAATTCCCCGCTTTGCCTAGCAGCGTCGGCGCGTCAGCCGCCATCTTAAGAGGATACCATAGTCATCAGATAGTAGCGAAATAGTGTTTCAACACGTTTTTCTTCATTTTTCTTCCTCTTTGGAAACGACGTCAGCTTCCCGAGCCCTATACTAACAGTAATAACCCAGAATACTAACAAGGTTACTGTTAGTAATATATACCGACCTGTGACGCTCAGAGTCAGGGGCACAACTCCTTCACATGACTGCCATAACTTCGGATTTCTCCCCGACCCTGTGTTTGGAGCAGTAGTCAGGATTCCGCGTTTGCAACAAGCGACTCCCAACAACGTACGACTGAGAAACTCGGCCCCGGAAATCACGGCGGATACCACTCAGCCGGGGCCGGATTGTACCATAAGCATAGACACCACTCCAAACCGGCATTTCCAAGAGGCATAGTTCCTCATGAGCCCGAGGGCTTATGGGGATCTATGTCTCAGTCTTGGAGATGTTTGGAGTGTTGTCACAGTCTAAGCTTATCAGTTTGGAACACTGGTTATCCACGTGAGTCCGTTTTGGTTCGTTGTTGCGAGTCGAGTCAGTCGTTCGGCGTCGCCGGCTCAGTCGGCTAATATTCCCTCCCTCCCCCCCCCCCCCCCCCCTTCCCGGTCACCCATTCAAGCCAGATCGTGTATTGAGACTACTAGCGGTACGAAACGACGGGCATATAAAAAAGTATTTCGATCGTGCATAGCACATAATACGTGTATGTACTCGTTCGTTCCACCGCGGCCAGCGGCAAAGCGGTCGTACGGTATTCCGCAAGAAATAGTTCAAAGAAATTTCTCCCTCATTGCAATTGTTTTAGGGTGTAAAACTTCCTTCTTTTTTTTTTGGGTGGGGGTGGGGGTGTGGGGGTGGGAGGTGGTGGAGGGGAGGGGGGGCAGGGCCGGATGCAAGGGGGGGCAGGCAGGATGGTCCTTGCCTCCCCTCCCCGACCCCAAATTTGTTAAAATGCTATAACAAAGTCCCTTTTTTGGGGTGTTTGGACCCCCCCCCCCTCCACACACACACACACACACACTGTTTGATTTTCGGTCCCTGGAATGGAAGCAAGGTCTGTCGCCTACCCCCCCCCCCCCACCCCCCCCTCCACTGTTTGATTTTTCGGCCCCTGGTATGGAAGCAAGGTCTGTCGCCTGCCCCCCCCCCCCCCCCCACCCCCCCCCACCCCGCCCCTCTCCCCACTGTTTGAATTTTCGGCCCCTGAATGGAAGCAAGGTCTGTCGCCTACTTCCCACCCCCCCCCCCCCCCCCACTGTTTGATATTTCGGCCTCCGCGGAAGCAAGGTCTGTCGCATATCCCCCCCCCCACACCCCCCACCCCTTACTTACTTACTTACTTACTTACGCCTGTCACCCCTACCCGGGTATAGGCCGTCGACGAGAGACCTCCAGCAACTCCTGTCCTGTGCTTCTCCTTCGATTCTACTCCAGGTGGTTCCCAGTCTCTTGATGTCTGCTTGGAGGTCTCGACGCCAGGAGTTTATCGGCCTACCTCTTTTCCTCTTTCCCTGGGGGTTCCATGACAATGCCTGCCTAGTGATACTAGAAGCTGGCTTTCTCAGACTGTGACCGATCCATCCCCATCTTCTTCGCCCAATTTCATTCTCTGCTGTTATCTGCTCTGTTCTCTCCCAGAGTCTGACGTTGCTGATCTTCTCTGGCCAGTGGATTTTCAAAATTCTTCTAAGGCAACTGTTCATGAAGGTCTGTACTCTGTTGACTGTGGTTTTTGTCAATCTCCATGTCTCTGCTCCATATAGGAGAACTGCTTTTACATTGGAGTTGAAAATCCGGACTTTGGTGTGTTGTGACAGCTCTCTGGAACTCCACACTTTTTTCAACTGGAGAAAGGCTGCTCTGGCTTTACTGATTCGTGCTCTGACATCTGCATCAGTGCCGCCTTTTTTGTCTATGATGCTCCCGAGATAGGTGAAGGACTCCACCTCCTCCAACGGGGTGCCAGCAAGCAAGACTGGTTCTTCCCTGGTTGCGTTCAGCCTCATTGTCTTTGTTTTCTGTTTGTGAATGGTGAGGCCCACTTGGGACGAGATGTCAGCAAGCCTCGTGGTCTTGTCCTGCATTTGTTGATGAGTGTGGGACAGTAATGCCAAGTCGTCTGCAAAATCGAGGTCGTCAAGCTGTGTCCACAGTGTCCACTGTATTCCACTTCGTCTGTGCTCTGTGGTCATCTTCATGACCCAGTCTATGGCCAGTAGGAAGAGGAACGGAGACAGCAGACACCCCTGCCTGACACCAGTTCTGACCTGGAGCTCTCTGGTGAACTGCCCTTCGTGGATCACGCGACATGTCATGCCATCATAGCTGCTCTTGATCAGGCGGACGAGCTTTGTGGGTACACCGTAGTGTCGTAGGAGTTTCCACAGAGTCTCTCGGTCCACGCTGTCAAATGCTTTCTCATAATCCACAAAGTTGACGTACAGCGGGGAGCTCCACTCCAGAGACTGTTCCACGATGATGCGGAGAGTGGCGATCTGGTCTGTACATGATCGGTTCTTCCTGAATCCTGCTTGCTGGTCTCTCAGCTGGGGGTCAACGGAGCTCTTCATTCTCTCTAGGATGATCCTGTTGAAGACCTTTCCTGGTACTGACAGCAAGGTGATTCCTCTGTAGTTGGAACACTTGCTGAGGTCGCCTTTCTTGGGAAGCTTGATTAGGTACCCCTCCTTCCAGTCAGCTGGCATCACCTCCTCTTCCCAGATCTTTCCAAACAGTGGGTACAGCATCTCAACTGTTGTCTCTAGGTCTGCTTTCAGAGAGTCCGCTGGGATGCCATCTGGCCCTGCTGCTTTGCCATTCTTCAAAAATGCCACTGCTTTTCTGATCTCTTCCCGGCTGGGTCTGTCACAGCTGATGGGTAGGTCGGTCTCTGCCGGCTGGATGTCGGGGGGGGGGGGGGGGGGGGGGTCGGGTGGGCTAGGTCTGTTCAGTAACTCTTCAAAATACTCGGCCCATCTGTCGAGTTGGTCTGCTCTGTCTGCAATAGGCTTGCCTTCTTTGTCTTTTACTGGTCTTTCTGTATGGCCATACTTACCCGACAATCTTCTGGTAATGTCGTAGAGCTGTTTCATGTTGCCGCTGCCTGCTGCCTTTTCTGCCTCTGCTGCCAGGCTGTCTGTGTAGGCCCTCTTGTCTGCCCTGATACTCCTCTTCACCTCGCGGTTGGCTTCCGAGTATTCCCCCTGTGCCCTTACTTTGGCTGCTCTCGTGCGACTGTTGTTGACCGCTGCTTTCTTCTGCTTCCTCGCTTCTATCTTCTTCAAGGTCTGTGCCGACAGCCAGTCCTTGTGATGGTGTTTCCTGAACCCTACAGTGTCTTTGCAGGTTGAGTTCAGCGCCTCTCTAACTGCCTTCCACTGCTGCTCTGTGGTGACCGCCTCCTCTTCATTTACTAGCTCCTGTAGCGCTTGAAACCGGTTGGACAGCACCAGTTTGAACTCTTCTCTAACTCCAGTTTCTCTCAGGAGGCCTACATTATAGCGCTGTCTTCTTGTTGTCTCTGTGCGGCTTTTCTTTAGCTTGAGCTTCATTCTTAAGGTAAGCAGATGGTGGTCTGAGGCGACATCTGCTCCCCTCCTCACTCGAACATCTTGAAGGGATCTTCTAAATTTCTTGCTAATGCAGATATGGTCTATTTGGTTCTCTGTTGTATGGTCAGGTGAGACCCAAGTTGCTTTGTGTATTCTTCTGTGTGGGAAGATGCTGCCTCCAATGACAAGTCGGTTTAGAGCACAAAAGTCTACAAACCTCTCCCCGTTCTCACTCATCTCCGAGCCTAGTCCCTGTCTCCCCATCACCTCTTCGTATCTGGTGTTGTCCTCCCCTATTTTGGCATTAAAATAGCCCATGACGATGGTGATGTCTCGCTCCGCACATTTGTCCAAGGCACTCTGGAGTCGGTCGTAGAACTCTTGTTTCTCTTCCTCATCACTGTCATTGGTGGGCGCATAACACTGGATGACGTTCAGCTTGAGCTTTTTCTTGGTTCTAAAGGCTGCTGTTATAATTCTTGGCCCAAGAGGTTCCCAGCCCATCAGCGCTCTCTGTGCCACTGGTGACAGCATGAGTGCTACTCCTTCTGTATGGGGGGCATTCTCCTCTTCATGACCTGAATACAGAATCATCTCCCCACTTAACAGCCTTTTCTGGCCAGACTGCGTCCATCTGGCTTCACTGATGCCTAGCAGGGAAAGGTTGTACTTTTGCATTTCCGCTGCTATCTGGGCGGCCTTGCCGCTCTGTACATGGTCTTGACGTTCCATGTGCCCATGGTTGTATCCCTGGATATAGAGAGGCGGCTCGGTCCTGTGGCTTCCGAAGACTTCCGGCTTTCACCACAGGACGTCATAAGTCTTCTAGTAGAAGAACCTTCCTCCTCCAGGAAAGGAATTACTGTTAGTCTTTTCGTCGGCGTTTTTGTAGCTATTTCCTTTTTTGCAGGGTGGGGAAGCTACCCCCACGCCCAACCCCCTTACTAGGAGGACCAGGGGTTTTCTGTCGGGGTCACCTTCCCTTAGACCATGTTGGTTCACGGCACCTTATTTCATTCGGTGCACCCCTCTCACGAGGGACCCCCTATCCACCACCCAGGGGACGCGCCTCAACGCCGTATGGTCCCAGCGCGAGGACCCCCCAACCCTCTTGTTTCAATTTTCGGCCCCTGGAATGGAAGCAAGGTCTGTCGCCTACCCCCCCCCCCCTCCTCCCCCCACTGATTTCTCAGCCTCCACGGAAGCAAGGTCTAGCGTCGTGGAGGCCTTTTGTATCAGGTTCAAGCATAGGGGTCCGTTGATAGTAGCTTTGACTAAGGCAAATCCACTGCGCCACCGCGTGCGCGCAAGCGCCTATGCTCAAGACAAAATAATAATAGGTAGACCATCGAAAACCGATGATGTCGTCATTGTGCATGACTTCTATTTGTGGGTGCGGGTCAGTGTGGCTGGCCAAGCCAATCCCGCTGGAGCCACACCTGCGAGGGCAATGCGGGGGGCACTGGAACGTAGAGTATGTGGGGAGAGTCGACGCTGTCTTTCTGCGAGCTCTGGCACTGGGTCAAGACAAAATACAAGGGAGGAAACGAACACGCCCGCGAATCGACGAAGCACTGTGATTCCAAAGCAGTTTTCAACCCTCAAAGCAACCATCCGCCTAAAACCTCAAACTGAACAAACTCGGTAGATATTTTGCCACAAATCTAGACCAGCCTTGTCCTCCGATCAAAACTGATAGTTTAGTATCAAGGCTTTTTGAACAGTCAAACACCATTCATAGCAGACGGTGAGTTGTAGGTTTTAGTTGCGGCCGGAAATACGCCGCAAGCTCATTGTTCATTGGTTTATGTAAATTAGCATATCCAATGAAATTAAAACAAGAGTGC
The DNA here is from genome assembly GCA_036245525.1 of Semisulcospira habei. NCBI lineage: Eukaryota > Metazoa > Mollusca > Gastropoda > Semisulcospiridae > Semisulcospira > Semisulcospira habei. The sequence continues at coordinate 116,517,806 of BTPG01000001.1, read as the reverse complement.
GTCTTACTGTCGACATGAACTTGTGGTCACGTTATACGTTTAAATTGGGCAGTTCAGGCAGTGCAAGGACCGGTGTTTTCAAAAATAATTTTTGCCTTGTTTGAAAACTTTGTAGTAGGGCTTAATGTTGGAATTTGCTGGAAATTTGTGGTTAGCTGAGAGGACACATGTTTGGTGCTTTGATTCATACCACCCTGAGCTTATCCAGTGGACAATTGTGGGCCTATGTTGAGTTGCCGTTGACGTAGTGATTTGAGGGGCACGCTGATTCCAGCTGTGCTTGGGTGTGAGGTTAGTAACGAATCAGGTTCGTAGCCAAGAAATGAGACTGTCAATGTGCTGGGTTTTTTTTTTTTTTTTTTTTTTTTTTTTGTTGTTATTTTGTGCATGGCAAATGTGCAGCTGGTGGGCGCTAGTGTTTTTTTTAGGGGATTGAAATATTAGGGGATGCCTGGGACTGACTATGGCTAAGAGACTGGACTGTACGGAAACGGCACTGTGTTCCGTGGCCTTGTGACCCGGGCTGCACGCAGCAGTCGCTTTAGTAGTCCAAGAGCTAGCCCGATCTACCGTGCACCCCCTCCCCCCCACCCCCCGCCCCAGTACTCAATAAGATGGGTTTCAAAGTGTACCTTAGTACGTCCTGAGATGTTAAAGCGATGTTCCCCTAAAATCCTTAGGAACACACCAGAGATATAGCCGATGGCGCAAGGGTACCCCCATTCACGCTCTTCACGGATGCTAAAAAAAAGTGAGCTTGAGACTAACATTTTCCTCTAAATAAATCTGAATTCATTCCACAAGCCCAAATCAGGCCTTATTATGTTCAGTTAAGGCACACCTTCTGCGTCCTCTGCAAAAAAACAGAATAAAAATATATTGAATCTGTGGCTCACAGAGAAGGTATTTGTGCACCCAGTAAATGGCCATTTCTGCAAAATCGCAAAAAAAGACAAAAATAATGTGTCAGATTCTTTCAGACATTTTCTATAGCACTGGCAGTCCATTTCAGGCTTACATCATTAAAACAGGATGTCACAATTATTATAAACTTGACTAAGTTATGCTGTGATCACTATGAGTGCCACATTAATTGATTTTGTATCCCTACCCCCAATTTGTAAAAATACACAAAATTAATTAGAAAAAATACTAAAGTTATTCCATTTCATTTTGACCTCTCTTTACCTATTAAGTTTCAATAATTTGAGCATAAAGTGCAAGAAAATGAGGAAAGTCGGCATCCTTTATGATATGTTTGTGGTGAATGATAGCTTTTTCCAATTTAAAATTGCCAAATTGGGAAACGTACGTTGTATCCGATGCCCTCAGAACTTTTGTATACAACTGATAGTCTTTTTTTATAGGTTTTAATGGTTAGGATAGAGTACCGCAGTTACTCCCAACCTGATTTTATGATGCTGTGATTCATTTAGGGGCGACAGTGGCTGAATCTGCTGCCCTACTCCCATTTTTCCAGTACGCAAAGGAACGCAAAATGATCATAAAAATTGATTATGTCATACTCCTCTTTTGAAATAATTTTGTTGCCAGTTTTCTTAACAAAGTATGCACATTGAGCATAAAATTTGCGTTTATTTCATTAATTTCAATGTGACCCATCAATTTAATTGTAATTCTTTTTTGTTAAAGCATAAAAAGGGGGAAACGTCTGTAAACAGGGGCTGCCGTTGAAGAACTTCCTCTTTAATAAAACAGCAAGACTGTAGTAAACGGCACATTCAGCAGTCTTATCAAACTCAGGGAAGGTGTACCTCAGGGAGGTGATGTGTCAGATGCTGTTCTTGGTCTACATTAATGACATCAATACAGTACAGCAGTACCACGGTTCGTCTCGAACATCCTCCATGCGGATGACTTTGCAGTGTGGAGCGCAGCAGAACATACTGAAATAACATCCTGCAGAATCCAGGATGCTGCCAATAGTCAGCAGCTGGACTGAAAGATGGCCACTCAAACTGAGCTAGACCATCTCTCTCAATCAGATGGAAGAGGTCATCTTGAAAACTGGAGACCTCCCAGTACCAAAGACAGACAGGCCAACTTTGCTAGTAACAAATAAATTACTGGATTCAGGTGGAGGCCTCACATCAAAGCCATGTAAGCTATAGTTGCGGGGAAAAAGTCTCTGATGAAGAAACTGCATGCTGGGAACCACATTCGCACAAATTACAGCAACAACCTGGCGCAAGCAAACACCAGTTCGGTCAGACCAGTAGTGGGGTACCAAGATACTTCGACAATATGAAACACTCCCTGCAAAACCAAAAATGCCAGGCTTGACAAGATGCAGAACATGGGTCATTCTCATGATGCAGTGACATTCTTAGAGCTATATGGAGTATTTCTTAACATTGTTTTCCCTGTTAGGAACCATGAAACTTTATTACGCATTTTCATATTTACACCTTTCTAGACGAAAATAAATGAGAAGAAAAGACCATACTTGACCCGCCATACGCTAGGTAAAATAGATCCTAAAACACCAGCTAGTTTCACTCATGCAGTCCATCATATTTGCTTTTTTTTCTCCAATAAACAAACAGCACACAAATTGATTGGTCACATTTTGATCAGAATACAGTCCAAAGTTTCACATATTTTACGGACATTAAAGGGATCGGAGACACGACACCTCCCTGAGATACATCTTCCCTGAGTTTGACAAGACTGCTGAGTGTGCCATCGACTTTAATCATGCAATTCTGTTGAAGAGGAAGTCTTTCAGCCATCAGTACATCATGCCTCCAAGTCCAGACAGTAGAAGCTTTAGCAGCAGCCCTTGTTGACAGACTCCCCCCACCTTATGTTCTTAATCCAAAATAGTTACAATTAAATTGATGGGTCACATTGAAATTAATGAAATGATCACAGATTTTTATACTCAATATACATACTTTGTTAAGAAAACTGGAAACAAAAATATTTAAACAGAGGAGTCTGACGTAAGCAACTTTTTTGATCATATTGCGTTCCTATGCATACTGGTAAAATGGGGGTAGCGCGGCAGATTCAGCCACTGTGGACCTAAATGCATCACAGCATCACAAAATCAGGTTGGGAGTAACTGTGGTACTCTATCCTAGTCAATTAAACCTTAAAAAAAAAAAAAAAGACCTATCAGTTGTATACAAAATTTCTGAGAGCATCGGAAACATTATTTTATTATTTGTTTTCGATTTCGCGGAAATGGTCATTTACTGGGTACACAAATACCATCACTGTGAGCCACAGATTCAATATTTTTTCATTCTGTTTTTGCTGAGGACGCAGAAGGTATGCCTTAACATAATAATAATATTGCCTTATTTGGGCTCCTGTAATAAATTTTGATTTATTTAGTGAGGAAAATGTTTCTCAAGCTCACTTTAGGATCCGCGAAGAGCGGCGTGAATGGGGGTACCCTTGCGCCATCGGCTATATCCCTGGTGTGTTCCTAAGGATTTTAGAGGAAACATGGCTTAAACATCTCAGGACATTCTAAGGTACACTTTGAAACCCAAGTATTGAGTATTGTGGGGAGGGGGTGGGGGTGGGGGCTGCACGGTAGCCGCCAAGACTGGCACTGATATGGAGTATAGGTACGTATTTCCCCCAGGTCTAAAGTTTAATGGAGTCTGGTTTAAACACTGCTCAGTTGTCAATATCTTTTCGAGTAATTCAGTCTCTTCGACTTAAAAACGGCAGAAAACAATGGATGCACTGCAGTGCATAGAGGCCTCTTTCACGGCTCTCTACTAAAGGGTTTAACGTCGGCAACTCTAGATGTTGAGAAAGAGGTCCGCGCTTGCTGGGATACTTCCGACAACATTAACTGAAATTTCGCGGGCGTGTTCGTTTCCTCCCGCCTTGTCAGTATTTTGTCTTGAGCATAGTATAGGCGCTGGCACACACGCGGTGGCGCAGTGGATTTGCATTAGTCAAAGCTACTATCAACTTGAACGGACCCCTACGGTTTCGGAAGTTGCACTGCCACATAACGATCAGTGGCGACCCGCCGCGGCACAAGTGTGACACCGCACCACTTCGCATGTCTATTCTGAGGTTAAAAACACATTTAAAAGGTTGTTTCAACATACATGTATAAATTATGCCGGACGGCGTCTCCTTACAAAAAACAGATAACAGTCATTATGTCAACCGGAAAAAAATTGCGGGACGGTTAAAAGTTAACGGTGAAGTTAAGTTTAAGTTAAGTTATATCTGTACTAGTCTTCACCGACTCTCCCCGCCCCCACCCCACCTCAACCCACCCCCACCCCCTCCCATTGATCCCTGCCCTGTTAGTGGCAATCCAGGCCAATCCAGGTGAGGTGTCAGTAGCGTCTTTCTCCACAGTTTTACTTTGCGGATGGCTGTGAAAGACGAATTATCTTTTGCATGCCCGTTGGTGCCGGACTTTCGAGTCCGATTTGTGAGGCACAGACCCTCACATTGCAGTGTGGACAGGCAAAGCTTTGTGCTGGGGGTGCTTGCGGGGACTGAAGTTGTCCGTTCTTTCAGTCTGCAGCGTCAAGTTTCTCCTGACTGAGTGGCTTCGCTTCTTTCCAGTTCAGGTCAAAAGTGACTTGCTGATGATATTAGTTCTGACTGTGGCGCACCAGCTGTCTCGGTCTGAAGAGTGCTGCCATGTTTGATGTGGGATGTCAGCCAGTGACAGCTGTCTTTTCAGCTGATCTTTGTACCGCTATTTTAGTGGGGGCTCCACGATCACGTTTTCCCTTTTGCAGCTCGCTGAAGGCGGCGGAGGACTGCTTTAGGCGGCATGCGCGTGTCCTCTAATGATCGGTCTCGGCGGCCACGTGACCGCCGGCCAGCCCAAATTAGTTCATGCACTGAACTGTACTGAGTACAATGGATTCCACACTTGGCAGACCAGCTCGGTTCAGGACGTTCTCATTTGAGACGTAATTAACGCATTATTCAGTAACCCGACACCCCAAAGCCGGCCGGTTAAAAAGCGCTCTGCCGGCGTCATCGGGGCCGCGGGCGCCGGCTTCCACACTGTTGCTAAAACTTGTAGATACAGTGGATTGCCTGAATGTTCAACTGTCCCCCGTAACTTGTCTCTCTCTTGGCTGGACTTCGCGAACGAAGATTTTATAGGAGTTGCCCACGACGTCTGCAGGCTTGTTCGTGGCTGCGGAGGCCAATCCGGGACAGGCAGGTTCGACCGCAGTGGCTGCAGGGGAAGGTATGGCCAGAGTTCTGAGTTGCGGCATCTCTGTTTTTTCTCCTGAGCCGCTTGTCCTTAAGGCTAGCTCTGCGAGAGTCCTCAAAGGAGACAGCTGCCTTGTAAATAGTGGAGCGCCAGGTGTCACGGTCCACAGCAAGCGAAGACCACTGGTGGTGGTCGATTTGGCAGGCACTAAGTGACTTCTTGAGACAGTCTTTGTATCTCTTCTTTGGTGCCCCTCTGTCACGGTGTCCAGTAGCAAGCTCGCCGAACAGGGTGATCTTTGGTAGGCGATGATCCTCCATCCTGGAGACATGCCCCGCCCAGCGGAGCTGTGTCCGCAGCAGCAAAGCCTCGATGCTCACGGTTTCAGCCTGTTCAAGGACCTCGACATTGGTGACATAGTCACTCCAGTGAATGCCCAGGATGGTACGCAGGCAGCGCTGGTGGAAGCGTTCGAGGAGTCGTAGTTGGCTGCGGTAGAGGGCCCAGGACTCGGAACCATACAGCAGGGTGGTGAGGACCACAGCTCTGTACACGCTGATCTTGGTGCCTGTTTTCAGCTGTTGATTGTGCCACACCCGCTTAAAAAGTCGCCCGAAAGCACCGTTCGCTTTTGCCAGCCTGCTGTCAAGCTCCTTGTCCAGCTTGGCGTCCGACGTGATAATGCAGCCAAGGTAAGTAAACTGGTGCACTGACTTTAGTTCAGACTCGCCGATGGTGATGTGAGGAGGGCGATACACTGTCTTGGGTGCCGGCTGATGGAGGACCTCTGTCTTTTTCAGACTGACCTCGAGTCCAAAGAGCTGGGCAGCGTCTGCGAAGCAGGACGTGATGCGCTGCAGGGCTCTCTCTGTGTGTGCAATGAGGGCAGCATCATCAGCAAAAAGCAGCTCACGGATCAGTTGGTCTAGGGTTTTTGTGTGGGCCTGCAGTCGTCTGAGGTTGAACAGGCTGCCATCGAGACGATACCTGATGTACACTGCATCGTCATCATCGAGGTCCACTGTGGCCTGCTTCAACATCATGCTAAAAAAGATGGTGAAGAGGGTCGGTGCCAGCACGCAGCCCTGCTTTACGCCGTTGAGAATGGGGAATGGTTCTGAGAGGTCATTGTTGAGTCTGACCTGGCCTTGCTGGTCCTCGTGTAGCTGGACAATCATGTTGAGGAACTTTGGGGGACAGCCAAGTCGCTCCAGGATCTGCCACATGCCTTGCCTGCTCACAGTGTCAAACGCTTTTGTTAGGTCGACAAACGTTACGTACAGCCCTTTGTTCTGCTCGCGGCACTTCTCCTGTAGCTGTCTCAGCACAAAGACCATATCGGTGGTGCTCCTGTTTGCTCTGAAGCCACACTGGCCCTCTGGGAGTTGGTCTTCAGCGATGGCAGGTACCAGCCGATTCAGGAGCAGCCTTGCAAGGATTTTCCCAGCAATGGACAGCAGTGTAATTCCCCGATAGTTGGAACAGTCAGACTTCTCACCTTTGTTCTTGTACAGGGTGATAACGACTGCATCACGGAGATCCTTTGGTAGTGTTCCTTCCTCCCAGCAGCAGAGAAAGAGGTCATGGAGCTTGTTGTGCAGTGCTGTGCCTCCATGTTTCCAGATCTCTGGCGGTATTCCATCAATGCCTGCTGCTTTGCCACTCTTGAGCTGGTGGATGGCTGTGAGGGTCTCTTCAGCGGTGGGCGGTTCGTCCAATTCAACTTTTACTGGGAGCTGTGGGATTTGTAGGACGACTGCTTCTTGAACAGTGCGCTCAGCGCTGAAGAGGCTCTGAAAGTGGGCAGTGGGCAGATGTTCACATCTGCACGGGACATAGACGACCCCGCCCTCCACGAGTCGCCTGCTGCCTTGCAGGCCTGGCCGCTTGGCTGCGGAAAGGCTAAGGGAGGAAACCCCTGACATCAAAGCCCCCGTGTCTCCGGGGAAGGCTTTTGAGCCAGAGACTAGGACAAGGACAGTCTGATATAAAACCTACGACCCGAGGACCTCGATGCCATCGTCCCAGCTTGCTAGGCCATGGCAGATGAACCAAGGGTTTAAAGGGTGGGGCCAGTACTGCGCACACTGCACTCCACCAAAAAGCTCCACCGCGCAGGCTTTAGGAAACGTCCACGGACCATGACACTGACCATTCCAAGTCCTGTAGCGATGGGCGAGGGGCGAAACGGCAGGTGAAAGATGTCACTGGAAGCCGCAGTCTCAAACCTGCATGCAGGCGGTTCAGGATATTGGTCGCCTGATGTTGACCTGGGGATGACAACATCACTCGGCACACCCTGAACGACCAAGCAGCCTTCTCTAGGGACAGCACTGCTTGCTCCACATGGAGAGGGGCCTAGAAAAGGTGGCCTAACCAAAGCTCGTCCCCTCGCAACCCCAGTTGGCTAGCCGCGGTCAACGGGCATCTTCTCATGCGGTCAAAAAACAAGAAAGAATAACGGATCCACTCTGATGACGACCACGACCGGACTCAACGTAGCATGCTGGAACATCCGAACCATGCTCGACAAAGCAGACAGCGGACGCCCTGAACGTCGCTCCGCCCTCATTGCCCATGAATTGCGGAGGTTAAACATTGACATCGCCGCGCTCAGCGAAGTACGCCTTCCGGACGAAGGCAGCCTCCAAGAACTTGGCGCTGGGTACACCCTCTACTGGTCAGGCAGGCCTGCATCAGAAAGACGGCTCTCAGGCGTGGGTTTCATGGTCAAGACCTCCATTGCGACTAAGCTGGAAAACCTACCAACGGGTCATTCAGACCGCATCATGTCCATGCGCCTCCCACTGAGACACCAGCAACACGTCACCCTTCTCAGTGTGTACTCCCCAACCCTCTTGGCAGAGCCTGCTGAAAAGGACAAGTTTTACACTGACCTGCGCAGCCTCATACAGAGCACCCCTGCAGACGACAAAGTCATCATCCTTGGCGACTTCAACGCCAGAGTGGGCCAGGACTCTGAAGCCTGGAAAGGAGTCCTCGGCAAGCATGGCGTGGGGAACTGCAATGACAATGGCCGCCTACTGTTGGAGTTCTGTGCAGAGCAGCAACTGGTCATCACCAACACTACTTTTCAGCAAAAGGACAGTCGAAAGACCACCTGGATGCATCCTCGCTCCAAGCACTGGCACCTTATCGACTATGTCCTAGTGCGTCAGAGGGACCGCAGTGACGTCCTCCTCACCAGAGTGATGCCCAGCGCAGAGTGCCACACTGACCACCGCCTTGTCCGCTGCAAACTCAGGCTCCACTTCAAGCCAAAACCCAAGAAATGGGGGCCCCCCAAGAAAAAGCTTGATGTTGCGAGCCTTCAGCGTGACGACGTGAAAGCTGCCTTTCAGACAGATTTACAGCTCAGGCTCAAAGACACAGCGGACCCAGCAGACTCCTCCCCTGAAACACTTTGGGAAGAACTGAAAACTGCTATTGCAAAATCCTCTGCAGAAGTCTTGGGTTTCGCTAGAAAGAAGAATAAAGACTGGTTTGACGAAAACGATGTAGAGATCCAGGAACACCTAGCAAAAAAAAGAGCCGCCCATCAGGCCCACCTAGCCCAGCCTTCCTGCCCTGTGAAGAAGTCTGCCTTCCGCCTCGTCTGCAGCAGTCTCCAGCGCAAGCTCAGAGATCTCCAGAATGAGTGGTGGACCAGACTTGCACAGAGGACCCAGCTTTGCGCAGACAATGGTGACTACAGGGGCTTCTACGAAGCATTGAAAGCAGTGTATGGCCCCAGGCACCTGGTACAAAGTCCCCTGCGAAGCGCGAATGGCCAGGCACTCCTCACAGATAATACCTCCATCTTGAACATCCATCCCGTAACTTGTAAGCACAGAGGTATTGGTACTGCTCCTGGTGTGATTCGGTCCGTGGAACTCTCCTACGTACAAAGCAGAAGCAGAGCACAAAAAGGTTTTCAGTCATTTACCACTGATGACATTCAAACCGGCTTCATAATTTAACTGGTTAGCCCTTTGTGTTCCGCATTATTTTACGTCATACTAAGAGCATTTACAAAGGAGTTATTGCGAACTATTACTTGGCAGGGGGAAAAAAAGGGGCGGGGAGCGGGTGGTCAGTGGTGGAATAATTCATTAACTTTAAAAAAAAAAAACTGGGGGCTGGGGGAGAGGGGGGGGGGGTGTTTCCAAACACCCCAAAACTGCAGAGACTTTGTCGTAGCATTTTAAAGATTTTTTTAAATTTGGAAAGGGGGGGGGGGGGCGGAACCGCCCCCTCCAGATCCGCCCCTGTTTCTGTGAGTCAAAGGAAATTTCCCCATTTTATGCATATGCCGTTTAATGGGCAATAAAGTTTGTTCAATTCAGTTCAGCCTTCTTCTTCTTCTTCTCGAACGCCGTCACACTTGGAGTTTGGCTCTCAAAATGAAATCTGTGGTCTTCTGTAGCGCCTCCACAGGCCCGTACAGTTTCTCTTGTAGAGTGGCGAGCTTCGGCCATATCTCCTCCCAAGCAGCTGGTCCTGGAGGATGTGCTCTGTGGTCTGCTCTGCTTCTCCACAAGAACACAGGGGAGATGGCACGAGGTGGAAGCGTCTGTGCAGGTGAAATTCAGTTCAGTTAAATAACTTTAGATCGATACACTGACGGCAATACTTCGCCTTAAGATGTGCTTGTCTTGATATAGTTCTCCATATATATGGGATGGGGCCGGTACACCCTGGTTGTCAATCTCCTTGGATTCGCTGCGCTGGCGTAGCGAGTCGAGGGAGACACTCATCCAGTGCGGATGGAGTATACGCGGCGCAGCCGGCACCTCAACCCTCACACGTTAGTGTGTACCGGCCATAGGGTTCCGTTGATAGTAGCTTTGACTAATGCAAATCCACTGCGCCACCGCGTGCGCGCAAGCGCCTATACTAAGCTCAAGACAAAGTATTTTGTCTGGAGCTTAGTATAGGCGCTGGCGCGCACGCGGTGGCGCAGTGGATTTGCATTTTAGTCAAAGCTACTACTGATCAACGGTTGTCATTGCATGTCATTGCATGCAATGACAACCCGTAGTTGCCAAGTCCGCATCAGTGGTGCCCCAACGGTCGGCAAGACTACGGCATATAGATAGATAGATAGATAGATAGATAGATAGATAGATAGATAGATAGATAGATAGATAGATAGATAGATAGATAGATAGATAGATAGATAGATAGATAGATAGATAGATAGATAGATAGATAGATAGATAGATAGATAGATAGATAGATAGATAGATAGACAGACTATCAAGGGACCCCCGCTATGGTACCGGCCGGGCCTAGGGCCTGCCAGTCTGCATGCCAAGTTTCATTCTTATTATTATTATTATTCTCAACTCTGTCACTGTCACGCCAATTGGAGTACAGGACTTCTATAGTCACTGACTGGATTACAGAACTGTCACTATTTTCTGTCTGAGGAGTAGCCGGGCATGCAAATAATAGGGACGAAAGCCGCAAGAGGCATTGATTCTCATGAGCCCCTGCAACTGCAGGGGCTCATGAGAATCTGTGCCTCTTGCAGATGGTCGGAGTTACAGTAAGACCACATGCCATTAGCCACACAACTTGGACCATTTTCCATCTGAGGACAAGGCATGCAAATAATAACAAAACCAGTCCTTCAGTCTGGGTGCAAACAAGTGGCATAGATTCTAGCCCCAGCCGAGCTGCAGGGGCTCATGAGAACCTATGCCTCTTGCAGGTGGCTGGAGGTTGCTATACGCCTATGCTTACAAAATTATGACTATTACATGACTAGACATAAATGGGTCCACGGCACGGTCTTCGCGGGCGGCAAGTGACGAGTTAATCTATGTTTCTTGCAGATGGACGGCCTTTGCATGTGCACTACTTAGTGTACCATTGAAAACAGTCATATTGAGATCAAGATGAAAAGAGCCCGACCGACTGCCTTGCTGGAGAAAAAAAAATCAAGTGAAAGCCTTCTGTGGCTTGCGGTTTCAAAAGAGGTGCAAGAGTGCTCTTGGACTGAATGACACGTGAATGTATTTTTCTTATCGATTCAATTTAGAACCACATTAAAAACGGGGAAAGAAACAATATTTGAACTCTTGTTTTGTTTTACAATGAAAGTAAAAAGTCAATGAAAATATATATATTCAAGTTATTCACTACGGCAGACTTCGTTAATAACAAGAAAGAGCAGTTGGAGAGAGAATATGTCATTATAGAGATCCCGATCTCATTTGTTTCCAGTGCAAAAAAAAAGTTATAACGAAAAAAAAAAAAAAAAAACCCACAACAACAACAACATATGGGTTCCTAACATTTAGTTATTTTCGAAGTTTGCTGAATTGACTGACTGGTTGATTGACTGATTGTTGTAGTACGTCCTGTACAACATTCACCAACTGCTGTGTTACTCAGTTTAATGACCCACTGATTTGGCCCCAACGGCCAACAGCTAGAGATGAATCGACCATGATAATTCAAGGGTAGTGCCAGATTAGCTTGGCGCCGTCAGGCGCCAAGCTAATCTGACACTACCCTTGAATCATCATGGTCGATCCATTTCCTGAAACTGGTAGTGTCGTCAGATGACAACTGCAACACTTTTTTTTTTTTAATGCGGTCGTGGGGTTATCCCATTCAGCCCTGACGCACTACAGCAGGAGATGGGTCGACCATGATAACTCAAGAGTAGTGCCTGTCGGCGCCAAGCTAATCTGGCACTACCCTTGAATTATCATGGTCGACCCATCTCCTGCAACAGGTGCATAGTCGTTAGATGACGCCTCCAAAATTTGGGAAATACGTGCGTCGGGCTGAATGAGTACATGTGTACCTTGGTATTTAATGTCAGTGTTTTATTCCAATGACGAGCCGCGCAGTTCTCGGGCAAAGACACTGGACATGGATTTCTTTTATGTCAAGGACAAGCAAAGTTAATGGTCACCAATAACCGACGAAGCCTATTACGTCTGCCGGTCTGAGTTTTTGTTTGGGACCTTATGATATGGCCTTGCTCCCAAAGGTCCAAAATCACCGAGCAGCATACATTCATATATTCACCATGGTCTCCCTTGACGTGACCGCCATTATACAGTGAGTGAGTGACCAGAGGATTTTGATTGGCCGTTATTAACCTAGTCACTGCCGAGAAAACTAAACACTGACCACCCAACAGCAAGAGGCATAGATCCTCATGAGCCCCCGCAGTTGCGGGGGCTCATGAGGATCTATGCCTTTTGCTGACACCTCTTGGTGACTGTATTCCTGGAGCTGTTTGGCCGCGCTGAACTAACAAGTCTTTAAAAACACTGTCGGGCAGTGGCACGGACATCCAGCGTTGACATGAACGGCCGCAAAGACATGTCCGTATGCCCGTAATTACTATTATGTTCCGCGGCTGAAGCCGCGGGATTTGGTTGACTGGCATCGTCCGTCCTGCTGAGGTCATTATAAATTGTAATTCCAATTACACTGGTCAAGCCTTACATCGGGACCGGACAGCCGTGAATAGATCACCAAAACGTTCTAAAGTAAAAAGTTACTTAGTGTTGTTCGAAACAACAAGCACACTCAGTACTGGAGACGGTAACGTCATGAAATATTTTAAATTACGTCATAAGTCTATTATGTATAAATATATATTCCTTGTACATTAATAATGTCTGGCGCGATCCAGTTCGGACGATTTCTTCTTGATTTCTTTTACGAAAATAGTGGAGGAATGAAATACGTTATTGGTGAATGAAATACGTTATTGGTAGCAGAAGCTTGCTGCACGGGCCCTGGTAGGCCTTCGGGAGGTCAAAGGAACCATTGTACCCCGAAGGCCGGGGTACAATGGTTCCTTTGACCTCCCGAAGGCCTTGTCTACAAGGGCCCGTGTAGTAAAATCCTGCGACCAATAACTTATATTCTTACATAGATTTTACTGCTGCATTAAGTTCAGTATCGGGATTTCATTGACTGCTTACACTGTTTAGGACGTGCCATCGATGCAATCTAAAAACACCAACCGCAATGTTCAGAACATTGAATGTGTCACCAACCGGTCTAATACGCATAATACATTTGGAATACGCTAGAGACGCTGCACCTTCATGCTAGGTGTAAAACTCTAATTTACAAACAAGCAAACAGCAGAAACAAAGCAAAACAAAAGTTTGGTAAAAAGTCACTATGATTACTGAAGATCACACTGATGTCTGAAGAATAATGAATGAATGATGATGATGATGATGATGATGATGATGATGATGATGATGATGATGATAATAATAATAATGTGGCAGAAGCCACTGTATTTTTGTCGTCAGAAGATGCTAATTTCTTCTACGTTGGTAATAACCTTAACCATGTCTTTTTTTTCTGCAGTGCTTGCATTTTTATGCCTTCTCTTATTTGGCCGCGTTCAGCTCTGTGCACGCGTACTTGCTGGATAGAGTTCTACAGTAAGACATCTTAGATCGACAATACTATACAATTCCAAGCTTGTGAGTCCTCAAACGCACGCAGCCTCTTCCAGGGCTGACTGTGTTGTTCCACACAGCCTCTTCCAGAGCTGACTGTTTGATGTGAGTATATAGTGGATCCAAAACTTGCAAAAATGATTTTTTTTTTTTAAGTTGAAGAGGTACAACTCTGGTTAACGAACTCATCCAATGTCTTTCTCCATACACACACACATACATACGCACATACGGTGTTTCGCGCCAAATGTGCGTTCAGCCGCGAGGTTGGCGTAACTAGAAATGGCGTAATTTTTATCTTGTTACTCCAGTTGTCAGAGGATTAGGCCTGCCCACCTTAGACATCAAGGACATGCTATTTATTAAATTCGCCCCACCGCGACCTGTCCTGACTGAAAAGTCCCTTCTATAAATAGAAGGGACTTTTAAAAAAAAACGAAAACAGGACATGTTTATTTTGTGTTGCTTTTACGTTTAGACCTTAGAAACGATACTGAAACAAGAAACATGTGAAGCTTTAGGAAATAAATTGTATCGGTAACCGTAGACCTTTCATTGAGTGTTGCTGTTAATGTTAACGAGAGTAAATGTGTGTGAAACGTTTAAATTATTATTAAACTGTCACAGTTTCGAATGTTAGACATGCACAAGGAAGGAAAAATGCTCTACCATTGATCTATCGAGATAACACTACGCCTAATATGATTCATTAACAGGACCAGTATCTGTTACGTTATTAGCGCCGCGACTAAAGAGAACTCTGTTGGTTTTGAGTTCGTGACCTAGTAGTAGCACATCTGTTACAATAATAACAATACAGTGCATGAACTGTAATCTGTACAGTACACTGACTGGTTGTCTCCCTCGATTCGCTACCGCGGATCACTGACTGGTTGTCTCCCTCGAGTCGCTGCCGCGGATCCGCGGCAGCGACTCGAGGGCGCCACCACACAACCAGTGTGTCTGCATTTCACGAAGATATTGTACAGACTTGCTTGCTTTTCAGAAGCACAAGCAAGTCCGTGACTGATACATTTCACGTGTGATACTAAAACTAATGTCGTCACGAACATTTCATTTCATATGGACAAGTCGTAATTCAGACCAAACAGGTTACATATTTTGGAATTCCTAATGATTTTTGTACTCTTTATTGGAAACTTGAGTACAATCAATTAGCATGAAGATAATAGCGTCCCTAGCATGTTTTAGGTTTATTGCGCTTACGGGACAGGCTGGCGACATACATAAACATTCTCTTTTGGTTTGGGTTTGTTTGTGTTTTTCGCTAACAAGCAGCGCAGGTGGCAACGTAGTGGGTAAGTCTTGTTGCTGTCCGGGCGTTAACCCACATAGCCCTGACTCATTACAGCAAGCGATGGACTGACCATGATAATTTAAGGGTAGTGCCAGAATAGCTTGTGGCCATCGGGCGCCAAGCGAATCTGGCACTACCCTTGAATTACCATGGTCAATCCCGCATATCCTGTACTGAACTGGTGCATAGCCATTAGGTGACACTTCCAAAATCTGTGGAATCGTGGGATTAGCAATGAACAAACAAACTCATAGTTCAAAGTAGACAAACAAGAAGAATAGCATTAAACTTTACGTTAACTTTTCAAAGGACTAGATCAGTATCGCTCCCTGTCCTTCGCGTTGTTTGAAACACAAAACATAGCTGCTCGGGTCAGCGTGGCCGGTACATACAGTATACGTTCTCAAAGACAGACACACTCAACGCTCAGGCGCGGATCAGTTATCTGGATGACGAAGGTGGGGAGAGGGGGGGGTCCAACTTTTGTTTCGGACGTTCCACCTGACGCAAAAGACCCCGTGACGCCAGACCTTGCTTACCAGTGGTCGAAAACAGCAACAACAAACAAGGGGTGTGTGCGTGAAGGGGAGAGGCGGGGGGTGGGGGGGGGGGGGGGGGGGGGTGGGAGTGCGCGCACGTATCTTCTACTTCTCACCATGGAAAACGTGGGGGTGGGGGCTGGTGGTGTTCCAAATTCCCCCAAAGGGACTTTGTCATAGCATTTTACACCATTTTTGTCAGGGGTGGAGTGGCGGGGGGGGGGAGGGGGGCGGGGGTAGGGGGGGGGGGTGGTGGTGGTGTGGTGGAACCAGTGGCGTTTTGCTGGGACTGGTTTATTCTTGAATTTTAAATGCCAATATAACCAAGAAAGGGCTGACATACTAATATACTCGGAACGTTTTAAATGCCAAACGTAAACCGGACAGGTTTGAATGCAAAATAACACATTAAGGCCACGAGAAACTCTTGAATGCAAATATAACCGGATAGCACTATTAAAAAGCAAATGTAACCCGAATACAAACGCCTCGCGCTGGGGCGACCCAGTACGGCGTTGAGGCGCGTCCCCTGGGTGGTGGATAGGGGGTCCCTCGTGAGAGGGGTGCACCGAATGAAATAAGGTGCCGTGAACCAACATGGTCTAAGGGAAGGTGACCCCGACAGAAAACCCCTGGTCCTCCTAGTAAGGGGGTTGGGCGTGGGGGTAGCTTCCCCACCCTGCAAAAAAGGAAATAGCTACAAAAACGCCGACGAAAAGACTAACAGTAATTCCTTTCCTGGAGGAGGAAGGTTCTTCTACTAGAAGACTTATGACGTCCTGTGGTGAAAGCCGGAAGTCTTCGGAAGCCACAGGACCGAGCCGCCTCTCTCTATCCAGGGATACAACCATGGGCACATGGAACGTCAAGACCATGTACCAGAGCGGCAAGGCCGCCCAGATAGCAGCGGAAATGCAAAAGTACAACCTTTCCCTGCTAGGCATCAGTGAAGCCAGATGGACGCAGTCTGGCCAGAAAAGGCTGTTAAGTGGGGAGATGATTCTGTATTCAGGTCATGAAGAGGAGAATGCCCCCCATACAGAAGGAGTAGCACTCATGCTGTCACCAGTGGCACAGAGAGCGCTGATGGGCTGGGAACCTCTTGGGCCAAGAATTATAACAGCAGCCTTTAGAACCAAGAAAAAGCTCAAGCTGAACGTCATCCAGTGTTATGCGCCCACCAATGACAGTGACGAGGAAGAGAAACAAGAGTTCTACGACCGACTCCAGAGTGCCGTGGACAAATGTGCGGAGCGAGACATCACCATCGTCATGGGCGATTTTAATGCCAAAATAGGGGAGGTACAACGCACCGATACAAGAGGTGATGGGAGACTGGACTACAGGCTCGGAAGATGAGTGAGAACGGGAAGGTTTTGTAGACTTTGTGCTGCCTAAACCGACTTGTTCCATATGGAGGTCAGCACTATCACCCACACCGATAGACTACACAAAGCAACTTGGGTCTCACCTGACCATACAACAGCAGAACCATATAGACCGATATCTGCATTAGCAAGAAATTATGAAGATTCCCTTCAAGATGTTTCGAGTGAGGAAGGGGAGCAGATGGTCGCCCTCAGACCACCATCTGCTTACCTTAAGAATGACGCTCAAGCTAAAAGAAAAGCCGCAACAGAGACAACAAAAAGACCGCGCTATAATGTAGGCCTCTTCCTGAGAGAAACTGGAGTTAGAGAAGAGTTCAAACTGGTGCTGCTCCATCCGGGTTTCAAGCGCTACCAGGAGCTAAGTAAATGAAGAGGCGACGGTCCACCACAGAGCAGCCATGAAGGCAGTTAGAGAGGCGCGGAACTCATCCTGCAAAGACACTGGAGGCCTCAGGAAACACCACCAACAAGGACTGGCTGTCCTGCTGTCGCACTGACCTTAGACAGAAGATTTAGAAGCGAGGAGAGCAGAAGAAAGCAGCGTGTCAACAACAGTCGCCACGAGAGCAAAGCCAAAGTATAGGGCTCAGGGGGAATACTCGGAAGCCAACCGTGAGGTGAAGAGGAGTAATACACGGGCAGACAAGAGGCGCTACACAGACGAGCCTGGCTGCAGAGTGACGACAGAAAAGGCAAGCAGCGCGGCAACAGGAAAGCAGCTCCTACGACATTTGACCAGAAGATTGTCCAGGGCGGTTAAGTATGGCCATACAGAAAGACCAGTAAAACAAAGAAGGCAAGCCTATTGTCAGACAGAGCAGACCAACTCGACAGATGGGACCTAGTAATTTTGGAAGAGTGACTAGAACAGACCGACGTCCCACCCCGACCCCCCCCGAACAGCCAGCCGACAGAGACCGACCGAGCCCATACAAGCTTGTGACAGACCCAGCCGGGAAGAGATCAGAAAGCAGATGGCATTTTAGAGAGAATGGCAAAGCAGCAGGGCCAGATGGCATCCCAGCGGAGTCTCTGAAAGCAGACCTAGGATACAACAGTTGAGATGGCTGTACCCACAGTTAGGAAAGATCTGGGAAGAGGAGGTGATGCCAGCTGACTGGAAGGAGGGGTACCTAATCAAGCTTCCCAAGAAAGGCGACCTCAGCAAGTGTTCCAACTACAGAGGAATCACCTTGCTGTCAGTACCAGGAAAGGTCTTCAACAGGATCATCCTAGAGAGAATGAAGAGCTCCGTTGACCCCCAGCTGAGAGACCAGCAAGCAGGATTCAGGAAGAACCGATCATGTACAGACCAGATCGCCACTCTCCGCATCATCGTGGAACAGTCTCTGGAGTGGAGCTCCCCGCTGTACGTCAACTTTGTGGATTATGAGAAAGCATTTGACAGCGTGGACCGAGAGACTCTGTGGAAACTCCTACGACACTACGGTGTACCCACAAAGCTCGTCCGCCTGATCAAGAGCAGCTATGATGGCATGACATGTCGCGTGATCCACGAAGGGCAGTTCACCAGAGAGCTCCAGGTCAGAACTGGTGTCAGGCAGGGGTGTCTGCTGTCTCCGTTCCTCTTCCTACTGGCCATAGACTGGGTCATGAAGATGACCACAGAGCACAGACGAAGTGGAATACAGTGGACACTGTGGACACAGCTTGACGACCTCGATTTTGCAGATGACTTGGCTTTACTGTCCCACACTCATCAACAAATGCAGGACAAGACCACGAGGCTTGCTGACATCTCGTCCCAAGTGGGCCTCACCATTCACAAACAGAAAACAAAGACAATGAGGCTGAACACAACCAGGGAAGAACCAGTCTTGCTTGCTGGCACCCCGTTGGAGGAGGTGGAGTCCTTCACCTATCTCGGGAGCATCATAGACAAAAAAGGCGGCACTGATGCAGATGTCAGAGCACGAATCGGTAAAGCCAGAGCAGCCTTTCTCCAGTTGAAAAAAGTGTGGAGTTCCAGAGAGCTGTCACAACACACCAAAGTCCGGATTTTCAACTCCAATGTAAAAGCAGTTCTCCTATATGGAGCAGAGACATGGAGATTGACAAAAACCACAGTCAACAGAGTACAGACCTTCATGAACAGTTGCCTTAGAAGAATTTTGAAAATCCACTGGCCAGAGAAGATCAGCAACGTCAGACTCTGGGAGAGAACAGAGCAGATAACAGCAGAGAATGAAATTGGGCGAAGAAGATGGGGATGGATCGGTCACAGTCTGAGAAAGCCAGCTTCCAGTATCACTAGGCAGGCATTGTCATGGAACCCCCAGGGAAAGAGGAAAAGAGGTAGGCCGAGAAACTCCTGGCGTCGAGACCTCCAAGCAGACATCAAGAGACTGGGAACCACCTGGAGTAGAATCGAAGGAGAAGCACAGGACAGGAGTTGCTGGAGGTCTCTCGTCGACGGCCTATACCCGGGTAGGGGTGACAGGCGTAAGTAAGTAAGTAAGTAACCAGAAACGGAAGTAGCAACCGGTTGAAGATGTTGGTCCTTGTTGACAAATACCGGTTGTGGTGGTGGAGATAACGATAGTAACTAGAGATTGCCAAACAGAATGTTTTCGTCAAACAGTAAATTGAAAGCTCGGACAAACATGCGATATCGCATGTTTGTCTGAGTTTTCAATCCACTGTTTTCGTCGAAACACAGTGCAATTTTGACCAACTTCTGATCCCAACATTGATTTCCAGACAATACCTACCCAGTGTGCAAAGGTCCTCGGGCCCACATCGGCCGCCGTTGGCCCGCGCACGGCCGTGCGCGGGCCAACGGCGGCCGACGTCGGCCCGATGGCCTTTGCGCACTAGTTACTGACCCGCAAATAAGTAGCGCTAGTACTGTGCCCCGACAATGTATACGCATGAACTTCAGGCTGGCGTCTGTGTGGACAGGTCAGGCTCACACTACAAAGGTTGATCTATCAGGTAAAAGGGGTTGTGCAATCAAATGCGACTGTCACGCATGAATCGTGGCCAAAAGAAATCCACACTGTCACTTCCTGAAGCCAAGTGTACACAGTTTATCACTTTTACTGCTGGGAGGGAACACAGCAAGGTTTAGTCTTGAAGTATTTGTCGAGGACATAATAAACACCACCCAAATGCAAGAGGCACAGATCCTCATGAGCCCCCGACTGGGTGACACATGAAGATATATTGCCTGGCTGACTGACTGATTGGCTGACTGACTGGTTGGTAGGTTGGTTGACTGGTCGGTCGGTCGGTCGATCGACTGACTGACTGATTGATTGATTGATTGATTGATTGATTGATTGATTGATTGATTGATTGATTGATTGATTCCTCGATTCCTGTTTTAAGGTCAACTGCACTGGAGTGATAACAGGCGGCCCAAACTGGTGGGTTATGGGGTAGAGGAACAGCTATTACCTATGGAGTACGACATAAACACTGATCAATTCAGGCGCACTGCACTTGTGCCACTTTCAATCAGCTGTCTACCAACATGTTATAGACATGCGTCGTTTTCGCCTGTACCAATATAATACCCCTTTTCAGTCGGTGCCATTTGTACGCGTTTGCCTCAGTCAGTCAAAGTTTTCCATAGGCTGGGGTCAACAGAATGGACTCAGTAAGCAAAAGCCCTTGATGGCCGCAGTGGGCACGCGCACGGCTGTGCGCGGGCCCACTGCGGGTGTCGTAGGCCCGAAGACGATTTTTGCTACTGGGTGAAATGCTTCAAGCGTTGTACCAGTGCACAGTACTTATTTCTTCAGTCTAGTCACTGTAACGGAGGCAGACAATGTGTATCAATGGAAGACGAAAAAGAAAAACAGAAGATAGTGGTAGAAAACCCTTAATAGAAACAAATAACGACGTAGTTTCGGATCAAAGATCCTTCGTCAGGTGACATGGAAACAAACGTAGAACAGAAAAGAACACGACAGAAAGAAAAGACGTCATCCTGTATAGAGAGAATTTAGAATGACGTAAAAAAAATAATAATAATAATAAAAAACCAACAACACACACACAAAAAAAAACAACCACACACACATAATGACGCAAATACACATGCACAAAACACGTAGCACAAAACTTACGTCTATATACATACACGTCACTGCATACATTCGCATTCACTCGTGCCTGCTGCAGCTCACGCACATGCGCGCGCACACACACACACACACACACACACACACACACACACACACACACACACACACACACGCACGCACGCACGCACGCACACACACACACACACACACACACACACACACACACACACACACACACACACACACACACACACACACACACACACACACACACACTCAAAGGTAGCATCCAGCATCAACAGTGAGGTGAAGTCTGGCACCAACTACCCATCAGGCCGAGCATACATCCCTAGGGGCGAATGTTCAAGCCGCGCGGATGGTAAGTGCCAAGCCTGTCCGCGAAAAAGGATTCTGTCATTTTGCGGCGGATGAAGTGGGATGTATTTTGCCAAAGGATGCGTATGCTGAAATGTGTGAGGCTATGAGGAGGTTCGTTGAAATGACGTCCAACCTGGTTGTTGTATCCGAGGCGGATAGAACGAACATGCTCCTCGCAGCGTTCAGGGAGTGTACGGTATGTCTCCCCCACATACAACATCTTTGGGCAGTGAGAACATGAGATGACATAGACAATATCCGATGACTGGCATGTGAATGATCGGTGAACATGAAAAGATGACAGGGGTCCGGTAATGACGGGGGATGTGTTGATGTACGGACATGCTTTGCAGTGTGGTTGCTGACAAGGGTGTGTGCCAGGTGGTAAGGTGTTAGATGCGCGAAGTGAACTGTGAACAAGATGATCGCGTAGGTTAGTGTCACGTTTGTAAGCGACCAGCGGAGGCTCAGGAAATATGTCTTTCAATACTGTGTCATTCTGAATGATGTGGAAGTTCCTGAGGAGAATGTGTTTGATGGGGATGTTGTGAGGATGATACGTGATACACAGGACCAGCCGGTCCTCTGCAGCACTGTGAGTTTTCTCCCTCAAAGCTTCACTTCTGCTTGTGGCCTCAGCTTTAGAACGAGTGGTGTTGACGATGTCTTGGGGGTATCCCTGGTGTGAGAAGAAAGTGGCCATGGTTTGGGTCTGGTTGGTGAAGTCGTCGTCGCTGCTGCAGATCCGACGGAGTCGCAGAAATTGGGAGAATGGGATACCGTTTTTGGTGGCGGCAGGATGGCTGGATGAAAACTGCAGGTAAGTGTGGGCGTCGGTGGGCTTGTAATGGACGGTAGTATGGAGTTTGTCAGAGTCGGCTTTGGTGGATATTCGGATGTCGAGGAAGGGCACAGACTCCTCGGAAATCTCACGCGTGAATCGGAGAGACGGATGAAACGATGAGATGAAATTGATGAATTGAAGTGTGTCGGTCATGCTTCTTGAGGTGACGCCCAAGCAGTCGTCGTGCGGTAGCGCTTGAAGAGATCTGGCAGAGGTCCAGTGTATTGAGTGAAAATCTTCTCCTCCACGTAGCCCACAAACAGACAGGCATAGGAGGGCCCCATTTTAGTGCCCATGGCGACTCCTTTTTTCTGTTTGTAGTGCTGACCCATAAATTGAAAGGAGTTCATGGACAGCACCAGTTCGGCTAAGCGGAGGATGGTTGTGGTTTTACTACAATAGAAGACGAAGTCTGACAATATGTGTCAATGCACAGCATTTATTTCTTCGAGTCACTGTAAAACAAGGCGAAGTCTGACGATGTGTACTATGTACAGTATTTATTTTTTTCTAGTCACTAAAAGCAAGACGCAGTCTGACGATGTTATGTACAAAATGATCATATTTATTTCTTCTATTCACTGTAAAGCAAGACGAAGTCTGATAATGTATATCAATGCAGAGTTATTTCTTCTAGTTACTGTAAAATAAGACGAAGTCTGGCGAGGTGTGTCAATGTACAGTATTTATTTCTTCGTTACTGTAAAACAAGACGAAGTCTGCCGATGTATATCAATACACAGTATTTATTTCTTCTAGTCACTGTTAAACAAGACGAAGTCTTCTTTTGGAATGACTAATTACGGATACACCTCGTAAAAAACCCGCATGTTTCTACCGCAGCCTGTGGAGATTATGCATCAGTAAATCCGTTATGCTAGTTTTCCTGGTCGTTGGCAGTGAAAACATTGGTCGGCCGGTTGTGTCAAGTGCGGGAGGGACAGAATCGCACAAAATAGGAAGGCGGAACTACCAACGAGTCCATGGATGTGAAAAGCGAGATTTTAATTATATAACAATGGAAATGTCGCTTTTTACAAAAATAGAACTTACTGTCTTTTGCCTTGACTTGGCAGCCGGAGTACATCGGTCTTTGCAGGATTATGCAGTGATCCGTATCCGTGCTTTCGGTCTTAATCAGTGGGTTTGTTACTACATTGTACCTTCCAGTTTACACACTGAGTTTGACTTAGCATTCGCAGGTACGGACCACGTGATGTGTGTGCATAGGGGTTTGACGATGGTGCATTTAGTCAAAGCACCATCGTCAGGCCCCTCTGTGTGTGTGTGTGTGTGTGTGTGTGTGTGTGTGTGTGTGTGTGTGTGTGTGTGTGTGTGTGTGTGTGTGTGTGTGTGTGTGTGTGTGTGTGCGTGCGTGCGTGCGTGCGTGCGTGTGTGTTTATGTGTGTGTGTAGAGATGTTACACTCCTGCTCAGCCGCTCAAACCCTGTGGCCCACGCCACAGCTGGGGCCTTCAGTGAAAACAGCCCCCTTGAACGCTCGGTGGACAGCTCTAAATGTCTTATAGGCAGGTATCAGACATTGGAGAGTCCGAAATAGCTCAGGCGGTTAAACGTCGGAGCAGGAGAGCGAAGGGAATCGCCGGGTCGTGGGTTCGAATCCCGTTCGGCCCCGGTAGCTGGACTCCAATCCAGGGGAAAAAACGGATTTGGTCAATAGCATGTCCGTTGAAAGGTCCTGGTAAATCAAAGTGGCACAGTTGGAGTGCGCCTGAGTTGATCAGTGTTCAGGTCGTACTCCATAGGCAATAGATTTCCCTGTCCCCCATAGGGGCCGTCCATGATCACCTCGGTGCTGTGGACGTTAAACCCGAACTAACCAACCAACCTATCAGACATGGGTAGATGAGACTGACAAATGTGAAATACATCCTGGATGCTGATCAGGAATCACGTTATCCCATTATAGAATCCCACGATAGAAGTGTCATCGAAGAATAAAGGTCATTATATTATTCCAATGCAGCTTGCTCACGGGGTAGAGCATCTATGGAAGACAAGATGGGATGAACCATAATCCACAAAGACTCTTCTATGCGAGAGCTGTCCTCGCTGTCAAAGGTCTCTACCTTTTGTCTTTGACCTGATTCTGATGCTGAAATATCTCATATTCAAAAAGTCTCGCAGATCTGCCAATGCGTCAGTGAGTTCTATAAGGGGCGCAGGACCTACGCGTCATTGATTTGTCAAACGTCGTTTGTCATGACGTATTTTTGTTTGTCATATGTAATTTTATACTTTACATGATATGAGTTTCACTTTTGCTTCCAGGCTTGAGAAAATGATGGCAAAACTAGAATTTCACGATACAATTACAGTCTTGCTATGATTTGTGTGAAATCACGTTGACTTTACCTAGCTACATGATATACTAAATACACCTACATGCTTTTCTGAAAGCGCGTCGATGTGCGGTGTGTGTGCGTGCACGCGGCGAGATTCAAACATCTCCAGGAGGCAGATCTATGCC
The DNA here is from genome assembly GCA_036245525.1 of Semisulcospira habei. Classification (NCBI taxonomy): domain Eukaryota; kingdom Metazoa; phylum Mollusca; class Gastropoda; family Semisulcospiridae; genus Semisulcospira; species Semisulcospira habei. The sequence goes on along the minus strand of BTPG01000001.1, from coordinate 116,493,159 downwards.
TCTTGTAGATGCGGGTATGTGTGTGTGTGTGTGTGTGTGTGTGTGTGTGTGTGTGTGTATGTGCGTGTGTGTGTGCGTGCGTGCGTGTGTGTGTGTGTGTGTGTGTGTGTGTGTGTGTGTGTGTGTGTGTGTGTGTGTGTGTGTGCGTGCGTGTGCGTGCCAAGCGGGCGTTGGCTATGTAATATTAGCTAATGTATGATTTTTATATTTTTCTTACCATCTGTCTACCTTTTGTCCATTATTGCCACCCCACTGCACCTAGCCCCTTCAGCCTTCTCATCTATTGTCTATCCTCAAGCTAAGTTTTGATCCGGCTATTGTTTCACCTGTCACCATCTTCCTTGCATTGTGCCTTCAGGGTAGGTAACTCTGCAGCCCTCAGCAAGGTGGATAACTCTTCCTGCGTAGTTGTCTGTCTCTTGCCCATTCTTAGTGACCAGTTGAGAGGGCGCTGCAACGCTTGCTAGTTTTAATTAGCCAATCAGTAATTTTCCGCCTTTAGTTAGTAGCCAATCGTTTTGAAGGCGGTGTTCAGCCTCTTTGTCCACTCTGAGGTCTGTGGTAATTTTCAATTAAACCGGTCATTCTTCCCTCAGCTGGCCTAGTGATCAAAGAGTCTCAAGTTTCTACTACGCTGTGACAATGTAAACCTGCATCTCTTGGTTAGACCTTTGTGACTGGCTGTTTCAAGAATGGACTGAGTTTGTGAAACACTTGGAACCTGAATTAGCCTCTGTAAGTACTAAAACTACTATTGCTTTTCTGATTTATAACTGATGTATTTGTGTGTGATCAAAAATGTATGCCGCTTCAGTTTTGTATTGTTTAGTCTTTGTCTTGATCATTACTTCATTTTGGAGCCATTCCGCCGCCAGTGTAGTAATGTTTCTATGATCAGTGTGTAAAGTATGTTTCGTTTGCCGTTTGCGCAATGTAAAAAAAAAAAAAAATGAATTATAAAACTTAACCCATTCAGCCCTGACGCACTACAGCAGGAGATGGGTCGACCGTGATAATTCAAGGGTAGTGCCAGATTAGCACCAAGCCGCTAATCTGGCACTGCCCTTGAATTATCATGATTGATCCATCTCAGTCCTGCAAGTGCAACAGGTGCATAGTCGTTAGATGATGCCTCAAAATATTGGGAAACTACGAACGTGCGCCGGGCTGAATGAGTTAAATAATAATAATAATAATACATAGTATTTATACAGCGCATTTCTCATATTTATAATATAACTCAATGCGCAGGACATAGCAGCTAACTGAACCCAACAAGCACGCTCACGTGAATCAAGCGCATTCCCTCACACACTGTACATAAACACATAACATTCACGTGGTGCTAAGGGCAAGCTCAAGCGAGCTACTGAAATTTTTGGAAATTTAAATCGTTTTTTCATATTTTTGAAATTTGATTAAGTCCCGGGACTGATATTAATACCAAATTCGTTGGGGACGAAAGAGCCCGACAGTCCGCCCGATTATATGGTGACACTAGAGGAGAAAAGTCCGACACCGACTGAAACCGGGAATCGAACCTCGCACCTCTTGCATTGGTGGTTGGCGCTTTTACCGATGCGCCACGGACCGCCCCAGTTAAGAAAGGAGCGCAATAACACGGAACAACAGAGAGAGCATGTACTTGAACGTAGCTGTAGAAATCCGGCGACAATATATGGATGGAGATGCCAACATTTTAGTGGTCCCGCCGCAAAAGTAGACTGAAAAACAACTTCATATGAACGCAAAAATTAATAGAATGGCCGGCCTCCCACAATGACTGCCGCCGGCGCACCAGTCTCAACGAAAATATCGATTCATTACGGAACGGACACTGACATTCGCATCATTGCTGATCATATGGCCGGTGCAATAGGGCTCGGGAAGCTGACGTCATCACGCTAGTCGTGGCGGCCATCTTGTGAGGATACGGGACTAAGGCCGGCGCTCAAAACGATGTCAGAACAATGTCAGGAAAGTCAGTCCCGACGTGCTATAGGCAATAACAGCAAGTCTTGCCATCACCGTAGAACTGAAACCGCTAACCAGAATTGTTCCAAAGAGGAAGAAACACTGATGAAGAAACTGAACGTCTTGAATTACTTGAAACACTACTCAGTATCTGAAGCCTATCCTCTTAAGATGGCGGCTGACGCGCCGATGCTCCTAGGCAAAGTGTGGAACTTACCGAGCCCGGGCCCTATAAAAACAAGACGAAAAATCAGTATGAAACAAGAACAACAAAATACAAATTAAAAACATTGGAAATTTCAACCGTATCGACACGAAGTAGTACAATAGACAAGCGATCTGTTAGTGATGCAGAGTAAAAACATCGCCAGCCTGTGTTGACCCCCGGCTGAACCACTAGCGTCCAGTGCCTTCCCCCCCCCCCCCCCCCCCACTGACTGATGGTCATGTTATATTCAAATTGGGCAGTGAGGCAGTGCAAGTGTTTTTACTTTTAAAAAATAATTTTTGCCTTATTTGAAAATTTGTAGTATGGCTGAATGTTGGAATTTGCTGCAAAAGTCTGGTTAGATGCGGAGGAGACATGTTTGGTGCTTTGATTCATACCATCCTGAGCTTATCCAGTGGACAATTGTGGGCCTACTGATGTTGAGTTGTCGTTGACGTAGTGATTTCAGTGAGGAGCACGCTGATTTCCGCTGTGCCGGCTTGGGTGTGCCGGGTTGGTAAGGAATCAGGTTCGTAGCAAGAAATGAGACAGGCAATGTCGTGCTGTTTTTGGTGGTATTTTGTGCATGGCAAATGTGCAGCTGGTGGGCGGTAGTGGTTTTTTTTAGGGGGTTTAAATATTAGGGGATGACTGGGACTGACTAAGGCTAAGAGTAAGAGACTGGACAGTACGGAAACGGTGTTTCGTGGCCTGATCATACTCGGCATCGCAGTGTAAGTAAGTGTGTTGAGTGCCCGTTCAGTGTAGCTTCAGCCGCCTACATCCTTCAATTCTTTGTCACGTGACGGCTTCGCCGTCTGAAAATGCTCTTGAAGTCATAGATTAAAAAATGTATGTCACTTTTAATTTTCAGTGCACCGTGTCAACTTCCGGCAGGAAATTGTAAGTTTCGTGCACCATGTTTCTACGGCGGATTTAGTTTCCGCAGTGCATCGTAACCTGGCTTTAGTACCCACCTAGTCGTGCAGACGACGGGAAGACTGACTCAACTGATGACACACCGGCCACTGACTAGCCAGAGTGAGTCCGCCCGGGCACGCCGGTTGCCCGGTAACTGACTCGTGAGCGCTCGAAGAAAGCGAGGTTCTTCTTCCACCCATTAAATTAACGCCCGTGATTGACTCAAGACGAAATGAGCGGTTTTAGTCGGGGTTTTAGGCTCACAAATGAAGCCTCTTGTGTACTCCCGGGGATGACTGAGCTTGCATTATATTCCACCTTTTTCACTGTGACAATACGTTCGCAAATACTGATCATATGTGACTAGCTGTGTTTTGTATGTTTTTAGTAATTACGTTTTATTACGTCACCCCTCAGTCTAGACTGTGGTCAATACATCGTAACATGATTTTGCCGCGCGGCCGGTGCCACTTAGCTGCTCAGTGTGGGTTCTGGCAGAGGTGACCTACTTAGCCCTCAGTCTTAGCCTAGCCCCTCTTTCCCTTTCCCACCAGTACCTACTGCTACCACTCATTCACTTTTCTTTAAAAAAATCCCGGCCAGGCGCCCGTTCACTAATACGTGCGTTGATGTCAAACACTGAAAGTTATGGTTTCTTGGTTTCTCACTAGTGAACCATCGAGCCCCCAAACGTGAATTCAAATCCGACTCTCTATCAATTTATGAAATCTGTGTTCAGTCCGCGACCAATGCCACAATCGTCAAAGAAACATGGATACACATTGGTCTCAGCAAGAGGCATAGACCCTCATGAGTCCCCGCAGTCGCGGGGGCTCATGAGGATTTATGTCTCTTGCAGTTAGATCGTGTTCATTTTCTCGACAGTAAAGGGGTTAAATGTTTTCCCACAACCGCCATTGGGAATGACGCTGACTATACGGCAACATTGTGGCGCCGCGGCGTAAGGTCCAGATCGCATTCCAACACGCATAACAAAAGGATGCTTCTTGGCCGAAAAATATACCGAACAGACTGAAAAAAAACAGGCTCGGTGTGATAGTTCTTTGTTTGGTATTTCTTTGCATTTTGGTGTATTGGTGCCCGGCTTTTGGTCAAATCCACTCTGAAACGTTACTTTGGCTTTTTAAGTTATGCGGGCCTTTATTATTGTTGAACAACGAGTTTGTGGCGAAAAGGACACTTACGTCTATAGGTCAAGTTGTTTCTCAGTGGCGGGCCGTTTCTAACCGTCTAACCTTACAGCGAGCTTGCCACCCGGCGCGCCGGCGGCGAGGTTTCATTCAAGAGAGACCATGGCAATACTATCACGACCGTGACGTCAACTCAAGTTGACGTGCACGTCAGTGACGGACGCCGCAGCTGCTGGGCAGCCGTTGTTTCATGCAGAGCCCTTGTGGCGATCACATTGAGTTGCCCAACATTGCGACGGCCGACGATGGACCGCAAACATAACTTGACTTGAACTGAACACACTGCGCAACTGATACGAGACTGACATGATATGAACTTGAAGTACTGAATTTGTACCACCCTCCGGGCGGCTGCTCCCCCCCCCCTCCCGCCCCAGTAAGCACCGTGAGGCGACAGTGTCCTCGGGCCGATCTCAACCCATTACATCCCGGCTGAGGCTTCATTATTTTCTTAAAATTTGGCATATTGTCTTCCCGGCGAAGGCCGCGACAGATACTAGAGAAAGATCGGCCACCACTGTCAGTTTTACTGAGTTCACAAGGGTGGTGCCGGCCGGCCAATTGGCATCAGTCATAATTAGTATATTGCCCCGGACGCCGGATGACAACCTTCCCAAAACAACACTTGAAACAATACTGAGCAATGTCGAACAACAACAACACTGACCAGTACTGAACTACACCTCAGTACACTGATGAAATGCCGGACTGACGACGACGACGTCACTGAGCTAGACTGACACCGGCAACAACTTAAAACAACCAAAACAGTGAACCAAAAACTAAGCAACAGCAACAGTAACGTCTCTACTGGTCTTCCGTTAACCCGCTCAGCGCCAGCTGATGCAGAGTTGCAGACTGTGTTCTGCAATCCGCTTCGTTCAGTAGTAATTCTATGCGCAAGTGCCCCCCCCCCCCCAAAAAAAAAAAAAAAAAAAAAAAAAAAGAAGAAAAAAAAAAACCCCAAACACCAAACCTAGATATCCCTGGACTTATAACATGGACTGATTGAAAGTAGTGTCAGAAAGAGGATCAATACTTCTCGGCGGCATTGAACTGGTTTCAAGTCTCGGCACTGAACAGGTTTAACTGTGGTCGACTCATTAATGTTTCAACTATCAAGTTTGGACGACTTTGCCGCTCTAGTCATCACTGATCAGTCGGTCAATTTTAAAATAGTACCCCACCGGATTTGTAAAACAAAACTGTCCTTAATATTATATAAAATATTTGAAATGTTTGATAAATGATTTCTGCACAGAAATGATAAAGTGTGCCAAAAAGGTCATAATTATACATAATTATTTGTAAACTTCGGACCGTATCTGAATTCGCATTTTTGACTCACCATTTACCGCGAAAGCGAGGTCCATGTTTGGGTACTTTCACTTTTGACAAATCCCTCTTTTAACGCACAATACAGTAAGTTTTGCCTTATATTTGACTTTCACTTATATGATTAACCTTTACCTAACAAATCACACATCGCTGGCTTCGCTTCAGTGATGTTCGTTTAGGGTTTGACGACAAATTTGACGTTCGTAGTCGGACCGTCTGTCTCACCGTTAGTGAGCTGGCAGAATGCACGGTTAAGGTTTCAGGAAGTTGATTCTAAATCCAGTAGTTGCTACCTGAATTAAAAGAGAACCTAATTTTGATGCGGTCCAGATTCTTTTTGCAATTGCAGGTTAGGCAAAAACACGGATTTTATGTTGCTTGGAAATTTTAGCCTTTGATCTTTGTTCTTGGCGTGGTGGGTGGCAAATGTTCTAAACTGACGGCATTATTTGCACCACCTGTAGCCAATCTTATAGACTTTCAAGTACACACGGTAATTTGTTTTTAATGTAGCTTTTGCGTCTATATGTGCAGTTGTTTTGTTTTGTTTTTTTAAACTAAAAAGGCAAAGTAACTCGATCCATTGTGTACATTCCGCTCTATTAGTACTTTCAGTTTCAGAGTCTTTCTTTTTAGTTGTCATGTTTATGAATCAGCTGCCTACATCATCTGACTTGGTTGCACTTTGTTCACGATCATGACAGAAAACGTACAACAAATGCAGACTTTACTGGCATGATTTACAGATTTTTGCTCAGAAACTTTTAGGTCTGGCATAATTAATTTTTCTTTTCTTTGTAGATTAATGTTGTGTTATGTTTCTGAATTGAAATATGTACATGCCATGCTTTCTCCAGAGCCTATAGCATCATCTTGTTGATGTACTGATTTTCATCATATGTGTACATGTGGCAAGATCAGTGATGGGTTTGATTATTGGGTGGTCCGAGATAGGCAGTTTGTAGCAGTTCTCTCGCCTTAGTACAGTTTTCTGTGCACTCAGCGCACGCATGTAAGAACTGTACATGCTCAGATTCTGGCATCTTCCTCTTCAATGGCCTGTATACTGACTATAGTTGATTTCACACTATACACATGGGCGATTTATGGGTACTACCAACCTGTTGATTAAGAACATTTAATAATTAAGCGTTAGAATTTGTTTCTAAGGCTAGGTCTAATTTTTCACTAAATTACAGTGCATCACATGCCCGGAGAAAACAATACCATCATTAGAAAAGCAGCCTAAGCCTAATGGAACACCACCATTCACCCGTTCTAATTTTTTTACTGCATGACATGAAATATATGCAAAATGTACTGTTATGTGAGAAGGGTGATTTTGCAGAAGAAAAAGAAAAGTAGTATATTAGAAACCTGACTTTTAGATAATTATACAGCAGGCTGAATTTATACCCTGACTGACACGAGAGAAGGTTTAAACTGCATTAGTACAGAGGAGACTGTAACTTTTAACTGAAACGGATGAACTGATATAATCACAAGTAATGTGTACAAACTGTAAGTGTTATGCCCTACATTGCATAACCAGGAGCAAATCCTCCACACTGAAACAGCGCAAATTGGTTATCCCTCTCTTCCTCTGTGGACCTGAATGCTCACCTCTTCAAGATAGAGAGATCTTTCTGGATAATATTTTATTATCGGACGTGGTTCGCCCAGTAACATGAATGATTTCAGAAAAGCTCTCGAACCTGTGACAACATTAAAAAAATAAATTGCAGTGCTGCGCTTCTGCTACTAGCTTGATTCACACTTTCGGTCATAGTTGTGAGATCAGGGAGACTGGTAACTGGTTTACAGCCCTAAGTGATTAGTGTTGACCAGAATAAAGTGGCAGATAGAATGCTGTGAGGGATAATCCGCTGTTAGGGTCATTTTATCATGTGCATCAAGACCTTTTCTCACTACACTGAAGGACAGATCAAAGTGAACTATTGCGCAATCTGAGCAGACTGTTAACCAGTTTTGTTTTTGTTAACCCTTATCATTCAGAATACACCAGTGAGTGAAATGAGTGTGAATAAAATAGTTCAAGGGAAGTGACAGAATAGCTTGGTGCCTCAACAAGGCGCCAAGCTATTCTGGCACCACCCTTGAACTAAAGCCATTGGTCTGTATCCTTATCTGTAAGTACTATAATGTAGCTTGCATAAGGCAGTGTATATATTTGAAGCTTTTAGCTGCAGTATGATAAGGGTTAATCCAGTGTAGCTGGCAGCGTTCTTATGTTAAATTTAAATCAACGCTTGAGTAGCAGATGTCTGAATGTCAGCTGAATGCTAGTCTGAAAGTGAAATGCAATTGAGGTCTCTGTCTCAGTGACTGTGTCAGTGTGTGTAACAGTGTTATGTGAACTGTAAATAAACACCTATCAAGCACAGAAAAAGCACATCAAGTGATAAATATAAAAATAAATAAACAAATAACTGCCACTTTGCTGGTCTGATATTTCTGTGAGAAATTGATACTGAATGTCTCGAGCCATTGTCCATGTGTTGTTTGTAAACTGTTGTAGGAGTGTGGGTGATTGCGAGTTGCACCTGGGGTGGTGAGACAAATTTTCCTGTGCATGGCAACATGTAAAAAATTGGAACAATAAAGTTTATTGAATAAAAACGAGACTAAACGAATACTAAACAAAAGAGAAAAAAAATCTTGTAATGGTACATACAGTATCAGTATGACATAATATATAGTGAACTAGATTTAAAGTGAAGCGTGTCTTGCTTCAGTAACACATTCCGGTTTTTAATTAACAAATCATGTGACGACTGCTAGTAGCAGCAAATAGAACTCAAAATCAACACTGTGACATTTTGCTTTTGTTATGCCATAGCTGAACGCATGCTGGAAGTTAAGTCACATAAAGGTGTGTAGCTGGGAATAACCACAGCAAAACCTCTGCAAAGGGAAACAACAGACCCTTGTCGGATCAGCCTATAGGGGTGTTTTTGTGTGACTTTCGTAAATTCTATAATTCTCAATCTGTGTTTATTCTGCTTCAGAGTCCATCTATAACGTGTAGCAGTATAATTGCTACCTGCTGCATCCCAGTATGGATCACAGTCACTTTCGAGAGAAAAAGAAATGCCTAGAGATTTTGGGTCTTGGTCCTGGTGCATCAGAAGGTATGTATAGTGCAGGCGTGTTTTTTTTGTTTTGTTTTGAAAGTTTTTTTTTTTATCCATGCAGCTCAAACCGTAAGGTCTAAAATCACACAGCTGCACACATTTTAGTATAAAACAAGTCATGGCTATAGCCATGACTTGTTTATACTAACAGGTTTCAAAATATTTTTCAAAAGTACGGGGGCCCGTGAGTATAAGAAGGGGGCCCCTCAGGAAAGTAAGGGGCTCATGAACCAGTAGTCCTACAGGTTAAAAAATGTAAACAAAATGTCTGATTCTGCAGAAGATTGTTTGTGGGAGGCAGAAGATACCGTCGCATGATTTACCGCATGATTTACGGACAAGACAGCAAAACATCCGACGCATGATTTATGGACAAGACAGCAAAACATAGGAACTTTCCTTCGCGGGAGGAATTGGCTTTAGCTAAAAGAAGAATGGACTGAGTACTGCCGAGACTTGTATAACTACAAGGCTGAGCCAGACACCAGCATCCTCCAAAACAACCAGGCTGGGGCCAGGAAGGCTGAAGACCTGCCAGTGTTAGCTGAAGAGGTGGAAGCAGCCGTACGCGGCCTGAAGGGAGGAAAGTCTCCAGGTGTAGACAACGTACCTGCTGAACTGTTGAAACATGGAGGAGAAGTAACAACGAAGGTCCTCACTACACTCTGTCAAAAGATCTGGGAGCAAAAGAAATGGCCAGTAGAATGGACACAGTCTCTAGTGATCCCGCTCCCCAAGAAAGGAAACCTGAAACAGTGCCAGAACTACAGAACTATCAGTCTGATAAGTCACCCTAGCAAAGTAATGCTTAGAATCATTCTCAACCGCCTCAAAACTTTCGCCGAGGAACTGCTGGCAGAAGAACAGGCTGGCTTCAGAGTTGGAAGAAGCACTGTAGAGCAGATTTTCAACTGCCGCGTCCTGATCGAGAAACATCTGAGCATCAGCGCGAACTCTACCACAACTTCATTGATTTCAGGAAAGCATTTGATCGCGTCTGGCACGACGGACTCTGGCAAGTCATGAGATCGTTCAACATAGAGGAGGGACTGATCCAAATGATAGAAGCGCTTTACAAGAACGCCTGCAGCGCGGTTCTACTTAACAATCAGTCAGGCGAGTTCTTCAGGACGACGATCGGTGTCCGTCAAGGATGCCTGCTCTCTCCTGTCCTTTTCAACATATTCCTGGAGAAGATCATGCAGGAAACCCTCCACGACCACCATACTTCAATCTCTATTGGTGGCAGATCCCTGTGCAATCTTCGATTCGCAGACGACATTGACCTCATGGCAGGCAGCAATAGTGAGCTCCAAAACCTGACAGACAAACTTTCAAGTAGCGCAGGGTCTTATGGCATGGAGATCAGTACGGATAAAAGCAAAGTGATGATCAACACCACAAGCGACAGCAGCAGCAACATTCACATGAACGGCCAGAAGCTAGAAGAGGTCAATAGCTTCAAGTACTTGGGAGCCACCCTGTCCAAAGACGGTAGTTGCATAGCAGAGATTCGTATCAGGATAGGTACAGCAACATCCGCAATGGCCAGGCTGGACAGGATATGGCGAAGTAACTCCATCAGCTTCACCATCAAGTACAGGCTTTACAAGTCCCTCGTAGTGTCTATTCTACTCTACGGCTGTGAGACTTGGACACTGCTTGCAGACTCAGAAAAGAAAATCCAGGCCTTTGAGAACAAGTGCCTGAGGAAGTTGCTCCGCATCTCGTACCGCGAGCACAAGACGAATATGTACGGAGCATCGTCACTTCCCTGGTGGGCCCACATGAACCCCTTCTGGCAACCGTGAAACGGCGCAAGCTTGCTTGGTTTGGCCACGTGACCCGACACCTTGTCCAAGACTATCCTCCAAGGCACTCTCGAAGGAAGTCGTCGGCGAGGTCGTCAGAGAAAGAGTTGGGTCGCAAACATAAAAGAATGGACCGAACTCGAGATGCCAGACTTGCTTGCCACCGCCCAAAATAGAACTCAGTGGAGAGCACTGTCTGTTGCTGCTGCCTTTCAGTCCCCCCAACGCCCAGTTCGGGCAAGGGACTGATGATGATGATGATGAAAAGAAGAATAGCGAGCTGCAAACAGCAGAGTGAACGTATCGCGCTAGACCGCTGTACAGCAAAGAGGGGTTGATGCAGTGCGTACCGTGCTAAAAATAGCCAGCCACGTGTGTTTGTTGAAAAGTTTATGACCTGTGTTGGGACCGTGAGTACCGCCTACTGCAGCTTTGAGACAAAGTAGGTCTGAAAAGAACGGGCCCCATGGACATGAAAGTAGAGGGCCAGAGGCCAAAGTAAAGGGCCTTTTGCCCTGGGGCCCCTGGTTATTTCCAACCCTTACTAAAATGTGTGCAGTTGTGTGATTTTGGACCTTACGGTTTGAGATGCAAGGTAAAAAAAACCAAAAAAACATAGCTGCACAAAACTTATGTGTATGATGACAAATGTATGTTCATGCAGCTATTCTCAATATATCTTTTTCATCACCGTCACGTGCATCCTCAGTTACTACTACTGTCCCAAGTATTTGTAGGAATTCCACTTGTGCACATCATGATAAGTTGTTTTTTTTTGTAAAGCAAGTACTCATTTCATTACAGGGTTCGCACAGGGCCCTAAAAGGCCCTAATATTTTAAGACAAAAATTAGGGGCCCCTAAAAGGCCCTAAAAATGAAAACGGGTGGCTGGAGGCCATAAAAGGCCCTAAAAACGTAAAAACCTGAGAGAAATAAAAGTTTTTCAACAGAAAAAAAAAAAAAATTGGGAGAAAACAATCAGAAAAGAAAATCGGTTGCGAAAATCAAACCCATTGATATTGCCGATCAATCTCGAAGTTTAGTCGGTCAAGGGAAGTAACTCCATATCGAGTGTATGCTGATTCAGTGTACTGTTCTCTCCCCTCAACCTGAAAAAGTGTTTGACTGTAGACTGCAGCATGCTTTTTCTTCTTCGTCTTGTGATTGAGAAGTTTAAGATTTCCATGTACCTTGACTGTGCTGCAAGAACAATGTGTTTACTCCAGCCAGTGTAAGAAATTTATGCTTTTGTAATGACTAGGACAATTGAGACATACCAGAAACTGAGAATGTGATTAAGTACTTGCTGGATAAGGATTTGTATTGGAGAAGAAATGTCTATGAACACCATTTGATAAATGGTCAAGAGTTAGACTGGGTGTCTAGTGGTAACATCTACACCTTCCCTCACAAAACCTGCTACAAAATTATCAGAAGTGGTCAGATCAAACTAAGGCATACATCATGTAGGGAAATGGATAAGGTTTCCAGTGATTTATGATTTTTGGGTGACCACAGAAGAATTTGGGACATTATCACAGTTTTTTTTGGACCAAATCCGAATTATAACTTGAGAACAAAACGTGACACATTTTACACATGCTCCATGGAACTCAGATTTTCAAAAGCATGCTGCACTATGAAAAATCACTGTTACTGTCACAATATGTTTGCAGTGTTGGCCTAAATTACCATTGAGTTGGTGATTTTCTAGAGTGAGTTGCTTTTGCATAATTAACCATAATATAAGACCCTGCTTGAACATAACACGTGTTGTAAATTTTGTCAGCAGAAATCATACTACTACGACACATTTTGACAAATGGTCAATTATTAAAACTTATGTTATTTTGTAGAGTATGTACTTTGTTTTTATAATGAAAGGTTTGTGGTTCTTACATGGAAAATCAAATGATCCAGTTTTGAAGATTTATACTCAGAATGGTGTAAATGTTCTTATGTTCAAACAGTCTAGGCACTTATTTATCTCTACTAATCTGTTGTTTTTGCTGAAGATAACTAGTGTAGTGATTTATATCAAGGTTTTGAAGAGGATGCATTGGGTGATAGATGAAAGAAACCCTTTACGAAGTTTACAGTATGCGTCCAAATTGTGGGTGTAAATTGTTATGTTCAAGCAGTCCAGCAAACTTTATAGATATATATTATTTTCTTTTCAATATTTTTTTCAATTGGCTTTTGCACTTAAATTAAATTAGAGACTTGTTTCTGTGCATTTAGCATAATGTTTTAAAATTAGTTCTCCAAGTAGAATTTAAAATTAGTGGCTTTTGGAAATTATGGTGTAAAGTTATGTTCAAACAGTTTTTATGGCATAAAAGGTTGCATTTTCCACTATCACACTTTATTTATAGACATACCATATATTCTGGATGGAGAACATACTTTGAAACATACAAATGCAAAAAATTGCTTACAGCTTGTGCTTGTTGTGAATTGTTAAATGTGTGACATTGTAAATGTTACGTTCAAACTTTAAACTTCAAAGTTCAATAACAACCAAACTGCAACTAACATAAAAAGTTTACTTAGTGTCAATGTTTATGTATGCAAAGGTACATCAGATTTATATGAAATATTAAAATTATTTTGCTTTTGAAAATGCGGGGTGCTTGTCACACCATTTGGACACCCAGTCATACTCTTGACCAAATGTTATTTTATTCAGTATATTATTGTGTCGTGATAGCCCTATTTTGTTTTTATTTTTAGATGTTAAAACAGGCCCTAAAAGGCCCTAATTTTTTTCTTAAAACAGGCCCTAAAAGGCCCTAAATTTTGTTCTGGAAGGTCTGTATGAACCCTGCATTAGCATTTATGTACATCAAGATTCACGAAAGATTTTCTGCATGTATATTAACCCTTTTCATCCTGATACACCTTTGCTTGAAATAAATTTCACTATGATAGTTCGGGGGGGGGGTGGGGGGGGGGGGGGTGTTAGGGTACTACAGCAACCCCCCTTGGCCTAAAAAATAAACAAAAATAAAACCCCAAAAAGTCATTCACTACCAGGCCACAACATGGTCCGCGGAAAAAGAGGGGTGGTTTAATGTATTGCAGCACCCCCCCCCCCCCCCCCCCTTGTAGGTATCTTCGGACCCTGGAAGCACCCCCCCTCCCCGTCGTTAGATTTTTTCAGACCATGGAATTGCACGCCTTTCCTCTTCCCCCCCCCCCTCCCCTCCCCCACTGATTTTTTTGGACCCTGGAAGCACGTGCCTGTGTACTCTCCCTACCCCCTCCCCCACCCCCCACATTCCCCCAACCCCTGATTGATTTTTTTCGGACCCTGGAAGCACGCGCCTTTTCTGCCCCCCCCACCCCACCCCCCCCCCCCCCCTGCTGTTTGATTTTTTCGGACCCTGGGACATTGGAAGCATGTGTCGTTTCCCCCTTCCCCCCCCCTCTCTGCTGTTT